>VZRR01008438.1:39494-138550 GCA_013398015.1 Oreocharis arfaki | reverse complement strand
TGAAGCAAAGAGGTGGTCTTTGCATAGGAAGAGCTGTTGAATGTGATTGAATTAGGAGGTGAGGTGAGGTGAGGTGAGGTGAGGTGAGGTGAGGTGAGGTGAGGTGAGGTGAGGTGAGGTGAGGTGGTGTGAGGTGACGTGAGGTGACGTGAGGTGGTGTAAGGTGACGTGAGGTGACGTGAGGTGACGTGAGGGAAGGGGATCCATATTGATTTGTTGGACTCTACAGTACTATGAAGGTGGCAGCACTTGGACTCTCTAGGGTAAAAAAGTAACACAGGAAGAATAAAATTGTAAGAGGAGAAATATAAGAAATGCAGTAATGGAAGCCCAGCAATGTTAAGGTTTAAAGAAAGAGAATCATCAGTTAATAGAAAGGTAAGGGCTGGCACCAGGTCAAGGGCAGGCTGAGAACAAAATATTACAGTGGAGTTTTGGCTACAAAGTCAACGCATCTAGAAACTTTGTTTAGACCAGATGTGGTCGAGTGCAAGAAATGAGAGGAGGAGAAAAGGAGAAAGGTCCTTGGAAGTAAAAGAAAATACAGTGAGAACAAATCTTCACAATTAACTTCAAGAATATATTCTGCAATTTTAAAAATAAAATGAGCCAGCAAGAATAGCATTTGGAGAAGAAAGGGAGCTCACTTGAAAGTTTTTAAAAATTTTTTTAGCAAGAAGAAACTGAAAAATATTTTTATTGTGAGGGAGAAGAAGTCCAAGGTAGGGAGAAAGAGACTATCATAAAGCAGTGAAGGATGAGAGTAGCTATGCTGGAAAATATAGCCATGTTCAAAATCTTGCTGGTTCTGTGATTCTCAAAAATGATCATGCAGAGGCACAGGAATGGAAATTTGAGGAGTTGAGGTAGAAGAGGTTGAGAGAACACAAAACAAAGTTTTGTATCTGTGACTAAAAAAAACATAGGGACTGTGACTGAAGAGAAAAGGAAAGGAAGGAGGACGTCAAATCATACAGTGTTTGTAGATTTTGCAAACCACCCAGCTATCACTGGGCAAAGAAGGCACAAGGCAAGAAAGCTTTCTTGTGACAGCTCATACCTCATAGCTCTAATTGTGTAATACACACAGCACAGAAACTAAGCAAAACACTGTGAGCTATAATAACTCTTAGGAACGTGGAGAAAACAGCAGGTTGATAAAATCTCTCAAGAGCTTGTGAAGGTAATCTGACTATTATCCTTCTTTGGATAAATGTGCTACTAAAATATGTATTAAAGTATAAAACACAGGCCATTATTCACTGTTTCCAAGGCACTCTTCATATGGAAAATCAAATGAGAGATCATGAGAATGGTTTTAGCATTATTGTTGATTCATGCCAAATTAGGTTTCTAATCTGTGCATAGAGCTATTATTATTAAAACAAATCATTTATCCTCTTGAGCACAGTACTGCTTTGTTTAACTTCAAATTATGTCCTTTACCTACCACTGTTGTGCACCCTTCTTTTAACAAGGTTTCTTTTGGCACAGTTCCTTGTCTGTTGAGCAATAGATTGATATGCTTGCAGGGAATGGAAGAAAGATGTGCTGCTGTAGTGTACTAGCATCCACCCTGTAGTATTTTGAACACACTGGAAATACCAGCTAATGATAAAAGTCTGTGATTAAATCTTTCAGGGCTTCAAGGGTGAATGACATCACTGAAAAGAAAAAAGAACCTTCCTCTAAATCAGAACAGAAAACTACAAGGGAGGAATATGGTAAAAGATTCTGTACCTTTGTCTGTTTGTACGCATTGTATGTATAGGAGGTAATGTTTAAAATGTTATTTGGCCTAAGCATTTACCAGCCAAAGATGCTTCTGAGACTTTCTGCAGCTGGTTACCATTTTAACAGAGGAATATTTTTTATGATAGCCTTGTGTTCCTCACACAAAGGGCACTAATTATGCAGCAGAGATAAATAAAGCAACTCAGATAAGGAACATATCAAATTCATATCCTGTGCTACCTCAGAAATCTGATAGGAGATTGAATTTGTTTCCATGATGCAGATCATGGTTACAAAAAGCTTTTACCTCTTTTCTAAATAGAGCTAGGGCTCTGATACATGAGAAAAAGTTACAAAAAGGCAAGCTGTGGTATTATTTTAAAGCCATTGTCTTCCACGGTTTTTTTTTCAGTGAATGCTTTGGTGCAAAATATTGCAGCAGAGCAAAGATAAAAGAGCTTTGCTAAAAGGTAGGGGTAAGATCTGTTGTACACAGGTAATTCCCACAGATTAGATGGATTTTATGAACTTCTTCTCAGGAGCATAGTTGTTAGCCCATACCATCAGAGTCCTCTTCTGCTAAGTGTCAACATTACATCTGCATTTTCTTTTTGTGTTGGAAATAAAAAAGAATACAAAAGGGAATAAAATTATAAGACCCTCTAGATTAACAGAGTAGTGAATACTCATTTAAGCAATAAAACTGTAGAAGATGGGCTCATTAGTATGTCAGACTACATGGCTATTCTGTTACCAAAGACACTCCTAATTAGCAAAATGTTTCCTGAAGTGGCCTGTTGGGCCGCAGAGGAGGATTAATCCACAGAGTCTTTCTGAGCTCATTCTGGGCTGTGTTTGCTTGTTTGATCTGGGTGTTGATGACACAAAGATCCAGTGAGGTACATGCTTCACCTGGGACTCATCACTCTAGGCCTCCCATAAGATGCACAGTGTGGACATGAACCATGATCTGTCTGTAATTTGAGAATCATTCTGCAAACCTATTGCAAATAGAGTTTGTCTAAGAACTCTTACAGTGCAGATTTGATATCTCCAAATCTGAGGGAAGAAGGTTTGTTTTGGGATGCAGTGCAGCATTGATAAGAGTGATTAGAGCAATATAAAGCTTTCCAAGCTAGATCAGACTTGTGGCAGTGTTCACTCTGTCTCTGCTCTCCATGGCCCTACATCCAGAGGACAGCATAATAAGTCCCACAGTGGGCAGCAAATCATCCACATACTTAAGAAATTCTCTTATCTTCATTCTTAATAGTTGAAATTTGGCTTAAATTCCTGAACATGAGGTTTACATTCCTTCCTGTCACCTATTTTTAGCATTTACTATTATAACTCTCTATATTTTCAGTATTCATATAAATGTCCAGTTCCCCACTGACTTTTGGTAAGGTCCTGGCCTTAGTAGTATCTATTGTCAGTGATTTATGAAGTTTAATTGCACATTGTCTGTTTTTCTTCCTTTCATACATTTTCAATTGGGTGCATTCAAATTTAATCAAGTGTGCTAATCTGCCGCTGTATTATTTTAGGGCAGCTTTTGCTTTATGAAATTCTTCACTGTCCCCCGGGATTTGAATAAAACCTAAATAAATTCATACTATCTGGAAGTGTTACTATCTTGCTGCTTGACTCTATTTCTGGATAATTAATAGATAAATTAAATTATCTCTGCATGTCTGATGCAGCCTTAATACTTTCTTCTACTACTGTTTTATTATCATGCCTCTCCTTTCTGACTCTTAGCTAGTTTTGGGAACGTAACAATACTGTGCATATTTTTCCTTTTTGACCCTGACTGAATTGAATCCAATGAATTCCCATAAGCAGAAGTGAACATATTTCCCTGAAAAACGTAGATTCGTCTCAGAGATGGCCTTTCATCATAACAGGGTAAATTAACTGGTAGCTTATCATTGTTTTGGACATTGAGTGTAAAACCACTGCTGTATGTCTCATAAACACAGACATGTACAGCAGCCCTGGTGTTGTGCACTCATGTGGCTGCCTAACTGCCTGAAATTTCTGTAGAATTGCTACAAATATTTTCCCCCAGTCCTTGACGGAAGAGGTGTTTTTCTTTTTAATTATTTTGAAAAGTGGCCCTGTGCCTCCACTTTGTGAAAGAGCATCCTAAAGCCTCTGTCCAACGCCTGAGGTAAGCACACTCCATCATCAAAATCCTTTTAAACAAGCAAATTGTAAATATGTGTCTTCTAAAGTTGGTTTTTTATTTGGGTTTTTTGGTGTTTTTTTTGTTTTGTTTTGTTTTGTTGGGTTTTTTTTAATTCCTCTGAGCTTTCCTTTTGTATTCCTCCTTTGAGCAAGCATTCTGTGAACCCCATTCCCTGATGCACAGTTACAGGTCCCACCTGTGAATCCATTAGCAGAGTAGAGGGCTAGTATATGAATTTTGTGTGGTACAGTTATATGGAATCACAAATGGCCTCGTGATAAGCACTTAGTAAGTTATTAAATCTACGTGACACTAGAAAAAGAATCAGTTGAGTTTCGTTATTATTCTTTAAAGAATTTTTGATGTTTTGTACTCCTTTCAAAAAGAATGCCTCTCCAGTATATTCCAAGCTTTTTAAAAATCATTGTCTTTTCAGACAATTCTCAAATAAATGGAAAGTAAAACATGCTTTTGCTCTTTATTATTCCACTTGTGTAAAATATTACTAAATTTTTTTAAGTGTATAAAGAATGACAGGAAAACCAGGGAAGAATTGAAAAAGTATCTTTGATCAAAAAAGCTGTTTTTTCTCCTTTAGTTTAAAATGCTCACACAAAACCTGTATTAATTTTAAATTACTAACTTGAGAGAGAAATGTAATAAAATGTTTTTCTAATGCTTTGTTATCCTTATGGCTTCAACTCCAGCTCAAAAATGCAATTAATTCTGTAACTTACACTCTGTGGCGGATGTCATTCAAGCTGCGACAGCTTATTGGGTAGTTAAAAGGATAAAATCAAGTAGTCATTCTACTAATCCCTTTACAAGGAAACAGCTTTATGCATAAAAACTGGAACTTATGTGGTCATTAGCAGATGCTACATCAAGCAACCAGAAATACACACATTTAAATTCTTAAGCACAATCTATGAACACTACACAGATGGTTTCCAAGAAACTGTACCTAAATTGATTACGATAAAAATGATCTGCTGCAATTGTTTCTGTCAAAAGGGAGAACAGAATTTGTCCCAATGTGTCGCTCTGCCCACTCATGCAGAGAACCCAGCTGCTGAGACAGATGTTGCTCTAAGCACTTTATTTTAGGGTCATTAAAATGGTTACAGGGGTTAGTCATTCATTGTTTTATAAATTGTGCTTACTAGCTGAGCTCCATAGATGCTGGAAAACTTCTTTGTGGTTGATCAAAAAAGTTACATGTCATATCACAGTTACCTTATGCTGGCAGTAAAAATAGGTGAAGCACTCGCACAGGACAGGAAGAGTGAAAAAACATTACTTTTTCTGTTTTATTTAGAAGAGCATTTGTTTACCCAGACCTGACATGGCACTAATGGGATCATCTGAAATGCAAAACCTGACTCAAAGGCCTTCTAGCTTTCATTTTAGTTCCTTCCAATCATTAAAGAACAAGATTTTTCAATACAACTCCTTCCTGTACACTCTTCCTTCTGTGGTATTATGAGCAAGAAGTGTCAGACAGGCAAAGGTTTATGATCGGTTGATTAGATCAGTGCAGAGTGGGTCCGTCTACCTCCCCGCTGTCTTTGCAAATGCTGCTCTTTGGCAGTTTGAGCATACTCAGGCTTTACTTAGAAATATTTGGCTAAATCTCTTCTCTGTTGGCAGGTTCTATGGTTTTCCATGGCTCATCTACTTCAGGACTGACTTAGCCATGTGCATGTGATGTATTGGTGCAGCAGCTAATGTGTCAATGAGAAACAGAACAGTATAAAGATGAAGCTCAGTGAAAAGCAGCAAGGTTGGCAGATCCAACTCCTTTTCAGATCATACTGTAGCCTTTTATAGCCTCTACTACAAAATGTAGCCAACTTCCGCTTTTTTATTTCATCTTTGTCCCTGTGTACTTGTTATTGTGTCGATGGTTCGATTCATCTTCCCTAATTGGTTACTGAACTTTGGCAGCCAAATCCTAAATTCTAGGTGGTGTTCATAGACACATTTTAAATGATATTTTTCCACCTTTCTTTTGCACATTTAGGATAAAGTCATTCATCTAGAAAAAAATAGTGAAACATTTTAGTGTTATTTTACCTGTCTTGTTAAAACATGGCTGCTTTGGCAGTGTGTTGTTTTCCTGCACTTCTACAGGACATTATTTTTTCTCCCCTGGCTTTATTTAGATAATTATGGCCTGTTCAAATGTATATCCTCATAAATAAATAACTTAGCATGTCTCTCGCTTTGAAAATGAGCTAAAGTTAGAATTTTAAAATTAAAATCAAGATGTCCTCAGAAAATTCAAAAGCTGGAGGAGCAAAGTTACTCTCTGTCCCCAAATCTATCCATTTCTGAGGTCAAATACCTCAGGAAAAAACCCCTGCTAGGTTAGGATCCAGGCAGAAGACATTCTCAGAAAACACAATCTGTGAAAATTCATAAGACTTTCAGAGGCAGACACATTCCATCTATTTCAACATTCAGTTCAAACAAAGTCACCAATACAAAATAATTCAGTCAAGAGAGCCACATTTTTACCTGACTGTATGTTAAAATATGTAAATTCTCTTAGTTTCACATAAATTTGAGTTGAATTTTATCCAATCTGTATTTTTATTTTGCAAAAAATCCCTTAGACAGGAAAACTTTTTTCCTCAGTATTTGATGATATTGTCCACCCATCAACATCATCTGTATCTGAAGAAGAGAAGGTGCCTTTCATAAGCAATACAGGTTTATTACAGTTCCATGACTAGAAATTTCTTATTACCTAAGTAAGATGTTAAGATTTGTTGTAACTAGTAGCTGATTTGCCCTCAAAATAACTGTAATAAGATGAGGATTATATTATAAGCTTGGGGTCTCACAGAGTGCACTGATTTTCACAAAAAATCACTTTTTCCCTCTACTTTTGTCTCCCAGTATTGTGAGGTCTTCAGGATAACAACTGTCACTTACTCTGCTTATGGGTGGTATTGGCTGTAAAATTCTTCCCTTTTCAGGAAGAGCTTCTGGAAGGTAATGTAACATTAAATACTAAAGAACTCTCTCATCATCTGATGTGTATTGAGGTGAGATTTAGCAGACAAATGCAAGGCCAAAATAGAGGAAGAGATGCACTTGCAGGACAAATGTCCTTTATAGTGTTCGTGGTTCATATAGTGCTCACAGAAGAATAGAAAGAGAAACGTCCTGATGAAAAGCGAGCTTGAGTTCTTAAGAGAGTTTTTGATATTCTGCACACCAGGCATGACAACATAAGGCTGCTCACAGCCTGGATGTCACTCCAAATTCCATTATACTTACATTAGATGCTGTTTGTTCCTCCTGCAAATGCACTGACAGATTTTTGCAGCCCTGTGCATGGGGGTTTTTTTTAGTGTATGAAAGGTTTGTAGTTATTTTAGCTGTGGAGTTGCTAAAAAATTATTAAAATCAAAGTTCGCTCTCATCTACCCCGAACAAAGCCAAACAACATGTTCCTCTTTTTAGAAACAAATGAATGGGAATTGGCTAGTACACCACTTGCACTGAGATGGCTGGGGCTGAAAAAAGGATGTGATGGTTTGATACGTGTTAGAGAAATGAAAGCATTTCTACTTGAAAAGCCATCATGATACCTAGCTCTAATTCCCTTTATTTTCTTGCATCCTCTTTTTGTTATGTAGCATCAGAGCAACAGCTGAGATGGAAAAAAATAACATTATTTGTACTATTGTGGAATAGCACTTATCTTGAAAAGCATAAATTTTATACAGATCAGGAAGAAACACAGCATGTGCAATTGGAAGGAAAAAAAGGGCAAAACCTGATAATGGAAAGTCAGTCTGCTGGCACACTACAGCTTTTCTCAAGGTGACATTGTCTAGTGCTAAGATGAACAGTTTTTGCTGGTTTAGAGCATTACTGAATATAATGAATATATATTGAATATATTGACTATAACATTGATCACATTTATACTTGGTCACAGTATAAATGTGTCCTTCTAGTCCAGCCTACAGTCTTCAAAAATGCATGCTTAGGATGAAGTGGAAGAACAGGAACAACTTTGCCCTTTCTCTGAACACTCACTCAGTCTTCAACAATTTGTGGCTCATGGACTTCCTCTGGTCCACACATCCTGCCTTCTGGGGCGCCCACAAGCTAGAAACACTCTGCAGTACCAAGGGAGAAAACTTGGACCCATTAACATCCCTGTCATAACTGCCTTAGTTTGAACAGAACAGGGTTTTACCCAGGTGCACACACTTGTGTCTGCCATTCTCCTTCACCCCCCACAGAAACCACTTACAGCAGCAAAAGCCAAGGCAGCAAGGGGAGATTTGAATCTTGAAACTGCAATTTGGGCACTGACTCATAGTTTGTCCCCTGAGGCTTCTCTACAGCCTTTCATTAACCTTCAGTGCATATGTGCCCTCATGTACTGTTCCCCTACACCTCCTCCAGCACTTTGTGTCTGTATGGCTGACCCAAGGAATTTCCCCTCTGTTTCTTCTAAGGATCTTGACTCTCCTTTTTCTCTCCCTCCATTTACTCTGCTGGGAAACTCTGCCTATGCTACTGTGATCCTCAAGAAAACAGTATTGTGTGAAGATATGGGATGTACCACTTTGACAATACTACTTAATCCTTCCTTCATCTGGTTCAGGTCTGGCACCATTGTTCATCATTCCACTTGATCAATGCCAAGCAGCTGTGCTTTTGACCAGCTATGGGGGTACAGCCACTTTACTAAGTCTTTGAGCTCTTAAGAGAGTGTGAAGCAGCCTAGATGTGCTAATGTATTCAGTAACTTTCTGAAGGATCAGCATTTCAGAAAGAAGCATTTTTTAGGAGCATAGTTTGGGAAAAATAAAGTCAAAGTTGGGTGCTCAGTGGGATATAATATATCAAGGTTATTTTCCACAAAACAGAAGACACAGCCTTCCTCTGAGTATTACCATTCTAAGTAATCTCAAGTTTGCCATCTAGAAATAAAGACTATAATAATTAGGACATGATTATTGATATTAGAAGTTCTCAGCCAAAGATAAGAAATCTAGAAGACATTTAGACGATCTTCAGGAGATCCCATACATACGTATCTTTAGTTTGGAACAATACCAGCAAGGAGCTACATAAAGTGTCAACCTGTCACCAAACCATGGAATATTGCATTTTCATTCCAGAGAATTAATTAAAGTAATGCGACAGCCAGAAGGTGAGAAGTAAACATCTTCTGGCGTAGCTTTTGTATCACAAATATCTTCACCATTGTGCATTCTCTCACTTAAAAACCCCTAAAACTAACAGCTCAAATTTCTGTTTAAACTTAATTCATAGAGTAATAGAAAAGTGGGAACATTAATGCATTTGGGCTACTCATTCACCATTGACTGGAGGATCTGAAAGCACCTGTGGCTGCGTAGGTGTGTTTTTCTGCTCTTGTTGATTATCTTCTAAAGGTTTCTGATAGAAACCACATCCTCTTACCCAGTATTGGGTGGTGTTTATTAAAGATGCTGAGAGCATAAAAAAAGCAGCCCTCTGCCCCACAAATTATCTGGTACAGACAAGCATGTCTATAACTTTCTCTGTAACTGAACCGTAAACATGACCTTTGCAAACCAACAGTACTTTCCCAACTGAAAAGGTGTGTCAGCTGCATGACATTGTGGTATATGATTTTGCAGAGCTTTGCACTTTCACCTGTGGGTAAAGTGAATTCAAAACATGATTGTCTTGATTTAGTAATACACAGACCCTTTTTTTGCCAGTACAGATAACTCTCCACAGAGCTAAGCATATGACAACCAGATCCTATTACTTTTAAATAACAACTTTAATATTCTGGCATTGAAGGAGTGATCATCTTCAACACCAGGTAGAAATGCCAAGAAAATTAATAGCTAAAATTGCCATTAATTCTGTCATTCTTTTCATTATCTGTCTTAGACGGATGTTATATAAGTGCTATTAAAGTTGAAGATTGTGAAATTTGAGTGTGGGAAGGAGTAAAAAAAACTAATCAGACAATGCATCTTCTTTTCCCATTCTGAGAAAACAGGACTTAACTCAGAAAATCCTTTTTTCTCAATGTTATCAGTAGAATTGCTACTAAAGCTCCATAAATGCAACAGTATGTGAAGACACACTTTATAAGCAGCCCTTAGGTAGTTAAATGTGGAGGAAAAGAAGAGCATGGTCAGTTCATTTAACCATCAGGATTTGCATCGTGGGCACGGGACATTTCTGTTTAGTTGCAAAACTACTGGAATGTTTCTGTTTCTATTTAACACATGAAACTATTATAAAAGCAGCATGTGAAGAGTGTTTTGTCTAGACCTAGTCACTCTCGTGGATACTCTTAGGAAGTCCATTGCCTTTTTTTCAGGTTGATCTTGCATAGGTGATATATGTATAAAAAGATAGTTCATGTTCTCTTTTGAAGTAGTGCCCAGCTGCCTCCAGCTGTCTTCTGACCCTGTGCAAGAGTGAGCTGTGCCATAAAATGACAGACAAGACACATAAGCCAGAAGGAAGCCATCCACCAACCTGTCCACAAGCCTTCAAGTTTGCCTGGCTGGGGATGAGTCCCTCTGGCCCTGATAGGATTTTTGAGTTCTGTCTACAACCCCGAGGTTGCGGCTGGAATATTCATATCCTAGCAAGTTTTTGAAAACATAAGGTTAAAAAAAATGAACACCCCCCCCCTACCCCCTGCCTTCCCCAGTTCTTCAGTCTTAATTCACTGGTGTTATTGCTTACTGTGATCACATCTAAATCTTAAGGACAAGAGGCTCAGCTTCATAAAAGACTTAGGAGTTTAAGTCTGAGGAAAGTGCAAGCAGTCTTTATATTGCTGAATGTCTCTGCAGCTTGATTTCTACAGAACAGTTCCACAATTTTGCTGTTTCTATTCAGAAGGATGTTACTTCATGGCAAGCTGGGGTTAAACTATCCCCCTCCACCATCCCATCTGTGCACTCTTCGTGTACAGTGAAAGTGAATACATTTGTTATATTTTGAAAGTGAAGTTGTATACATTGACTTTACTGGGATGTAGTCATTCAGAGAGATAGCAAAGAGTAATAAGTGCATTGTCAAATTTCACCTTAATATATTTTTCAGATATTTTGTTGTGTTTTTTTCCTCTGAAAATAATCTTTCAAAAACTTTGTGGCTATTTTGGTCCCTAAGATTTGAACTCATCACATCCAACTTTAAAATCCCACCTGAAGCAGCTAAGGCAGGAGACTGACGTCCCTTTGGCTCACTGGCAGTTGGTGAAGAGGAGCTTTCAAAGAACAAATGACTTAAGGTAGACTGAAGTATGAGCTGAGGTACCCTTTTGCTGTTTCTGGAGGGGAGATTTTACTCTCCTTCTGTCATCCCAGAAGAATGATTTGATGACTCTCACTTTTTCTCTCTCATTATTTCTAACAAGACACCAGAGAAAGCGATTGTTTGACCAGCTTCTGGATATGTAATGTGCATAATTCTATGAAGATGGTGGTCTATTCAAAAAATAGCCTTAAAAGTTTTACAACAGGTGTTTGTAATAAGTTAAAGATTAGTCAAATAAAGCTTCACATATGTTTGTTGGAAGACAAGCAGTCTAGTGTTGGTCCAGCAATGGGAATTTAGGGTAATAATAATTAGAAAGCTTTCAGATGATGCAAGGATGATAAGGTTGCTTTGATCAAGTGCAAAAACAAGGTGGTACAAAGAAGCCTCACCCAGCACATTATGTGAAATGATGAAGAAGGGGGAAAAAGGAATACATACTAATATGTACAAACTAAAAAATCCAGATGAAACAAAGAACTGGAGCAGCAGTTCTGCTTTGGTTATAAAGGGAATACTCAGCTTTGCTCCTACAGGGCTACTACTCTGTTTCTCTGAGGTGCTTTGCTGTCACTCATGCCAGAGTTAAACAGGTCTATAGTCTTAGCTGATGAGAGAATATACCTGCCAGTTGCCTTTAACACCCAGCTCATTGAGGGTGAGTGTGCAGTTGTACCCTATTGGAGGAAACTTAAGCACCAAGTTTTTCTCTCAGCTTTTCTCTATTTCCTCAATAGCATCCAGCATATGGCACAAGCACTGCACAAAGCCTCCTGTTCCCAGAAAGCACTTCTTAAGTCACGTAAAACAAAACAAACCAGTGTGAGAATGGTGAATCTCCTTGTCATCTGAGCTCCACAGCTCTGCATCTTTCCTGCACAATGTTTCTCCAGCTGTAGCGGGCACAAGGTTATGGATCAGGTTATTATTACTTTCATGACATATTTAACAAGGTCTAATGAAAGCTGATTTGTAATATTTGCTTAATAATGTTATCAGGTTAAAGTTTATTACAAAGAGGAGAGTGAGCAGGCTGATAAAGCACCTTTGAAATTAAGACTTACAGGTAGCTTGACAGAAGGGATATGGTACTGCCGACTAAATCTTGCTCTGAACTTTTCATCCAGAGATTTTAAAGCACTTGTAAAACACATATCAAGGTCACATGTGGAGATTTTGGAATTGGCAAAGACTGAAAACCAACTGAGCTGTATCACTGATGTGATGAGACTGCAGTGCTGAGACCTCAGATTAGCTTTGCTATTTGTTGGGATCTGATAGCAAAGAGAGGTACCAGGAGTGAGCTATGCCCTGAAAACACCTTCACTATGCACTTATGGAAGATGGGGCATAAACAAATGCTTTTCCTTCAGAAGTACTAAATCTACCTCTCCCAACCCTTGGTCCTGTGACATGGTGGTCAGACCAGCAGCACCCTCTTTTTGAAGTATATTCAAAATTATTATACGGGGTTAGAGAGATTTTCTAATATAAAAATAGTTGATATGCAACTTAGATACTAAAGGAGATTTTCAGCTGGTCTAAGTGGATAGAACAGTTTGAATCTTAAGTTCTAAAAAATAAGTCCAACAAGGAGTTTTGGAAGGACTGGCCCATTTATTTATGTACTCTACCTGGTCTATGTTCCGTGATAACACCATTCGAAGGACGGAAGTTTTCATAACCCAAAAAATTGTATTAAAAAAAATTTGATTAAAATGGATCATCCCTTATAGGATATGGTTTGAACTTTTTGTAAAAATATTTGTTAAACAGCTAAGTACATTCTGGACCAGAAGTGTGCATATCCTTCTTCCTTGTGGAGAAAGTGGAGTGGAGGTGATGGCTTTGCAACGTGCTCCAGTACTGTGGCACGCAAACTCTGCCATTTGAATTTTAATCAGTGAGACAGTTCCAGATGGCAAGACAAGCTAAACAAATTGTGTCCCACCAAAGAATACATGGAATTTGCTCAATTTTATAGGAATTTACTTAGTTTTATAGGAATTGTGTGAAAATTTTTCTATTTTTACCTTTTTAATTAACATCCTCTGTCGTTCCATCTCAGTCGTGTTCTGTGGCCCTTTCACTGTTTTTACCTATGAGATCTGCCCTGTCATGGAAATCTATCTTAAATCACCATTATGAGAACATGATTGAGGTTCAGAGCAAGTTATAAAATGCCTGCCATTATATGGTTTTCTCCATTATATTAAAAGAGTCAGTCCTGCAACACCTCCCAGGGACAGAAAGTTTACTAGCAGAGCACAATGTGGAAGGTCTTCAGTATTTTCACTGCAACTTTACTGTGGTGATATTGAAGGATAGAAAGGCAGCTTAGGTGAAATAATCATCAGTCTACTGGCTTGTCTTCAGAAAATTTTTAAAAGGGTAAATATTGATGATTTAGTTTTGCTGTTTTAAATCATAGTAGCATCTGGAGATTATTCCACTGCCATTGAAGGCAATGGTGAATCTTGGACAGAGCCTGCTTGCTTCACATCAGCTATCAAACAGCTGTCGGATGATAATAGCTGTCAGAAACCAACAACCTGAGCTGAATTTGAACCAGCAAAATTTTATGCAGTTGGTTTCCAATGCCACAAGTTGTTTTTTTACCATGTCAAATTGTGGATTTTAGTGTATAACTCCAGAAAACTGTCCTTTCTACATCCATTTTCCTGGGTAACAAATTTACATGCTTATTGCTGCCATCCTAATATTAGCAAGGGGACTAATGACTAGTAATTGATTCCCTCCACTTGAGAATAGATATGCCTGTTGGCTGAACCCTCAGTGTCTTGTAGTAAAGCATCAGAGAGGAAAACAAATCACTCTATAAAATTACAGATGAAGAAATTTGTCACCCAAAATGTCATGTCTGGTTTCAGTTTTTCTCTCTGTTTGTACTACCAAGACTATAACAGGAGTGGGAAGGCTATTAGAGCAGTTGTTCTCTTCTGAAAGTGAGTTTCTGTACCAGGACATTATTTATGTGTAACTGGATAATACAGTTTCCATATATAGATAAGCAAAAGAAATCAATTTTTCTCTATAAATTAAAAAATAAGTAGTTATATTAGAACCCTGGAGTAATATTGAATAGGTAATTGTCCTAATCCAGTTAAAGATACTGAAATCACATGGACCAAAATGGTAATTAGAGCACTGGGGTCTTGGGGCAGCTTGATAGAGTATTTAATGTCTAACTTTTGGTAGTGTTTTCCACAGTGACTGTCCCCTGCAATGAACAGAATAAGGAGCTTTTGAGAAAACACTAGTGGATAGTGTTTACTGCTTTGATCATAGCAAACTGACTGCATAGAGCTCAGTGCCCTCAAGAATTTATTAATCAAATATTTTATGTTGTACATTTACAGGGCAATTTAGCCATCAGATAATAAAACATCTAAAACAAAATGGAGATTTGCAGTAACAAGTAGAATGTCAATATATTCACAATCAAGCTGTCTTCCCAGCAAGATTCTCAATGGGAAAAGCATTTATAAAAGGGGTGCCATAGGCAAAATTCTCATTAATGAGGTTAATTCAGTTCATATGCTGAAATTTAAATTATGTGGAATATTCAGATTAATTCAAACAAACATTAATACAGAAAGCAAAATGCAATATAAATACAAGAGAGTCAATATTAGTTTCATTTTGATGGAACAAATATCACAAATACTGCAAAATCAAACTGGCAATCCTTGCCTTACAGGGTTTTTTCTAAGCAATATGTTGAAAGACTGCATTGTCTCCACAAAAGTCTGTTATACTTTTTAAAGAAAAGCATGCAATTTGCCACGTCATTTTTGTTGTCTTTTTAAAAAATTTGCATCTATTCAGTAATTGTCTGACATGTCTCAGCTAAAATTATAGCCATATTGTTGTCAAATTGAAAGAAATTAGACATGTTATAAATTAGAAATGCCTCTCGCACCAGTTCTCTTCCTAATGGGATTCAGCTGAAGCTTTCCATGTACATGAAACTGGTGTGTGAGGCAGACAGCAAGTATGGCTGAGCAGAACTTATTCTGCTTCTACCTTTTGCAAGGGTCCAATGAGGCTGATTTCAGGCTGAGAGTTTCGGGAAGCCTTTGCCATTTGGCATTTTGCAGTTTGTCCCGTGGGGCACTGGGGAATTAAATGTACCTCTCCTTTAGGCTAGATGGATTTTAGAGGATGACTGACATCTGGTGTTGAGGGAATGGACACTTGGTTTTCCATGGTCATAGTAAGCTGTTCCAGCTGGAAAGGTTGTTGGGTCGGATGGCAAGGAGCAGCAGATGAGTTCCAGAGCTGGCTGATCGTTTTACAGCTCAGTGAGCAGTGAGTATTGTGCTGGACATTTTGACGTCTTTTCTAAGAATGCTAGGGAGGATTTAAATGCTGCAAATGACAAACACTCTAAAATATCCACAGGGTATGGACTTGAGAGAATATTGAGTGATCAGTAATTATTGATCCTATATTCTAAAGCCTCTAGAGGACAACATTGTGAAGCATATTTTCTGATTAGTTATTCTCGCTATTAATCTGAATTGATAACTCGGGAGGTATTATTCCCTTCACCACCAGGCCACATACATTGCAGCATCAAGGTGAAATATCACATGTCAGTCACCAATTATTAGGTATAGGTTATGGCCATATTGAATCTCATGTCAAACAGCAGGTTTGCTTTGGAGGGTTATGGGCATAAGACAGCAGATGGTGTAGACATAAATATGTCCAAACTGCCCTTCCAGCAACTGATATATACTAAACCACTTTGTTATCAGGGTTGCAACAAGAGTATTCTCTTCTGGTTTATTAGTTGTGTGCATTTGTTTAACTCAGCCTTTGTCTCAAAAGGTGCATGTTGTCATTTTTGGTATTTTCCTTGTTTCCCCTGAAGAGGAGCACATCATCTCTGAAGACTGCTCAAGTCTGAAGTGTCATTGTAGAAATGTATTTCTTCAACACCACAGCACAGGTCAGACACCTCTGAACTAGCCACTCAAGTGACAGAAATCACCTGAAAATTCAGAAAGGTGCTTTCATTATTGTCCTCATAATATGCAGATACAAAAAGCAAATGATACTACAGAAATTGAATAGTCCACTTCATTATATGTATACACACAGTGAAAATATATGCAGAATTGCATACAGACATTTCAAAATGTGACATGTAATAAACAAATAGCTTAAATATATAATAGCAATTCAGAAACAATGACCAAAAGCAATTGTTACATGTTAAACCAATGAATTGCAGAATAGGGAAGAATCCAGTTACAGATATATGTTTTTTAAATGAAGATGAAAGTGTAATTTAACACCAAAATTTGAAGGAGAGAAATACAACAGAAAAGAGAAATGTGTCTTTAAGTGTCTTTAAGTGTCCAAGAAACATTTGAAAAGTAGGTTACTTTCAACACATTGTAGAATCAATATCTCGAAGTGAAGAAGAGGAGAATTCATCTAAAAGCTGCACATCTGCTCTAAGACAGTCTCCTGGACTTTGTCCTTAAGGCAGTGGAGATAATGACAGAAGCCTTCAGAGGGCTGATTATGCCTTCCTAAGACAGGTTTACCAATAGGTGAAAATAATCTTTCTCCGGAGGTGTCAGTATCTATTTATTGATGATAGAAGGAGATTGCATAGGTAGTTAGACTAAAACCTGTTCTTTCTGTGAAATTTGGCTCAAGTCAGAGAATACAAGCAGTCAGTAATGGAACATAAACATCTAAAAGAAAATCCATGTTTTGGCCATGCCAGATCTTCCAGTCCAACTTTTGACTGAATATTTTAATGATATGTTTACAAGCAAGCTTTCATGTGCTCTTTGAGTCTTCCTCCTGTAATTTCTATATTCTAATTATTGTAATTATAGTCAGTATGCACACTAATGCAATCCTAAAAGTGCTTTTGATGTGGGTTTATTTCACAGCATTTCTAAGATTTTATACTTCTCTGAAGCAAATGGTTGTGAGACTAACATCAATTTGCATTACTATGGACAACTGAATCAGAACCAAGCTCAATGTCAAATTCTTCTCCTTGTGTCTGAGAAATGACTACCGTTCTTGATGTGCCTGACACCTGCTACCTTCAGCTTGAGGGGAAGAGGATAAGTGAATGGACTTGATTTCATTTCTCAGCCTGCAGTATATCGAAGCAAAAATTAATGCAGAATTTGAGGGCGATGTCTGCTGTGACTATCATTTTCTAAATTAGACTTAGTCAGCCAGCATTTTGGTAATGAGTGATTAAGGAGAGCACACAGGAAGGATAAGCAGCAATAATATGATGAACTGTAGTTTTGCACTGTCCATCTAAAGAGTGAGATTGACAAAAACTGCAATCTTCCAAACAGAATTCTGAACATGTGGAATTGCATCCACCGTCCTGTAAATATTTTGTCTTCTTACAGGAAGTAGCTCAGTTTGAATTCATTCTGGGGACATGAAAACCGCTTGGCCTGTATAATCAGTACCTCTTGCTCTTTATTTTCATAGAATCATATGATGATTCAGTTGGAAGGGGTTTTGGCTGTTCAAAGCAGAAAAAGATATGAGACCAGGCCAGGTGGCACAAGGCTTTACCTACTCAGGTCTTTAAAACTTCCAAAACATTCCAGACAATCTGCTTGACTATTCGATTTTCCTTGTGGTGAAAAGCTTTCCTTATATCCATACTGAGTCTCTTTTATAGCAATTTGGGCTTGTTGTTTCTTCAGTCTTCCACCATGCAGCTCAGGACTTCTTGATAACCTCCCAGTAGGGACTGGGGGGGTGCTGTTAGGGCCCCCTGAACTTTTCAAGGGTCCATGATGCACAAACCCAGTACCCTCAGCCTCACTCGCAGGGTCAATGCTCCAACCCTGGCCAGATTGGTTGTGTTGGCTGAACTCGCTCCAGTTTTACAGTATCTTCCTTGTATCCAGGGCCTTAAACTATATGCAGTGTGTAGATGCAGTGTTACAAGTACTGATCAGAGCAGGATAACTCTTTTCTCTAGGTTATTCTTCTACTCACAGAGCCTAGGATGCTGTTGGTGGTCTTTGCTGCCAGGGTAAACAGCTGGCCAACGTCCACCTTGTGCTCACCAGCACCCCTGGGTCCTGTTAACACAGACTTTTCAAGGCCTTGAAAACTTCAAGAGTTTAATTGCCTTGCCCAGCTTCCTTTGGGACCCCCAGCCACTCTTCCTGTCCAGGACCTGATTTCAGCCCAGTCAGCCTCTGACTACAGGTCCCTGTAGTGAGACCACAGCAGTGCCAGGCTCCAGCCCTTCCTCTGCTTCTTTTCTGCTCCTGGCTGGAGCCCCCAGCGGTTTTCTGTCTGTCAGTGGACCCCATTATCAGCTCCATGGGACTGTTCCCCATGGGAGACAGCGTGGCCAGTACTGGGCCTCCCTCAGCTCCAGCTCCCTGGCCCTGGGGTTGCTGCTGGGCCACACTGCTCCCTGACAAGACACATCCCTTCCAGGCAGCCCTGGCTTGTATTCCTGCCAAGGTTTCTTCCTTCCCAGATCCAGGACCTTGCGTTTGTCCTCACTGAATTTCACAAGGCTCTTGGTGGCCCACTCCTCCAACCTGGCTAGATCTCTCTGAATGGCAGCCTTGCCATTTTCCTTCATAATATATGCATGCAAACTATATACATATATACATAAATGCATCACTGCCCTACATTTTAGAGTATCAAAATGGTTTAAAGGATCTGTCACCCTTCCTGACTATACATGCTTCTAAAAGAAGTACAGTGCTAATGAAATTCTGTACAATAACTGTGCTGTCTACTGTGTTTGACATGCAAAAAATAACTCTCCTAATTCTCAAGTGAATAATGCCCTCCCAGTTCTCACTTCTGTAAAGGAGAACAAAAACTACTGCAACGTTACATTGGCTTTTTAAAAGCAGAATAAATAATGAAGCAGTTGCAATGTTTACTGACATTCGTAGATGTCTTGTAGGTATATTAAATTGTTGAGGCTAAATTTACTTTCAGCATTTGGTTAAGAACCTGGTGAATTTTTATTTTATGTCAATGAACTTGCTGCACCATTTTGGCAGTATGCTTTTCTACTTGGAAAATGATATGTGACTCCTATAGAAGGAGATGTGCTCCCATGATATCAAACAAGTCCTGTTTTAGAGTTTCTGGATGCAGCTGAAGCATTATTTTTAGAAAGATCATATTCTGGGCAGAGAGTGTTATTTAACTTTCTATATATATTCTTTTTAGTTATCTAGAAAGATCAAATCTAAGACATAGAGTTGACTTCACTTTCCTAAAGATTTGTTTATTACTTCTTTGTAATATGAAGGGTTTTTTTATATTCTTTGTAAATATCTGAAATATCAACATTGTATTTGCTTTTTTTTGCTGGATTGCAAATGAAACTTTTCTAAATGGCCATAGGTACTGGTGATCTTCTCACAAAAGAAATATTACAGAATCACAGAATATGCTGAGTTGGAAGGGACCCACAAGGAACAACTATGGTTAGATTTTGCCTTGATGATGTAAAAGATTCAGGATTTATGCCTTACTCCCAATGGAAAAAAAGAAAAAGACATCCAAAAGGGCTTAAAACAGTCCAAGAGGCTTTTGTCTTTTTTTTGCACAGTATACAGGATACTTAGGCTATTAATTAGGGAAGCTCAGTTAAGTTCCTGAAATAAGTCATGGTGAATTGGATGTTTCTTATCCACAAAATACTTAACTGAATGATATCAAACAGTTGCAGACGATGAGATAAAATACTTTGATTCTGGTAAAAAACCACTTTCCTACTATGAGACCTAAGTCCAGATCCTGATTTTGAATCAATAAGATGTGAACTCTGCATTCCAGATGAGTGACCTATATCGTGTCTGTTCTTTATCTCTCCAGGAAGTGAGTTCTGACCCTGAGGTATGTTAATAATAACATAAAGCATTAAGTTACTGTGAACTGTTTTGCTTCAGGTGAAAACACATTGTCCAGTCAGCAAACATTTAGCTGTATTTTTTTTCCTACTAATTAGCTACTAATCAGCTACTGTTGTGAGGGACACCATGCAAGCGCACATGGAAAGGATAAGTCTCTGCCCAAAAGAGAACAAAGAAGGTGCTAAAAAGGCAATATTATCTGTCTTTTTACTGAGATAGAAAAGAGGGATAGAAAGTGCAAGCAAGCTGGCTAAAGATAATGCAAGCAGCCTGTGGTTGAACCTGGTGTTCAGTCCAGTTATTCAGTATCCCCACTCTCTGCAGCAGCTCCAAGTCTGTTCCTAATATTAACATTTGTTTAATTGTCTTGCAACTAGCTTACACTGAGCTTGTCAACTGGAACAATTAAAGAAATTTATGCCAGCCACACTAAAAACAGAATACTGTGTCCACTCAGCAAAATAAGTGTAGGTATATCTTTGTGGACATAAAATGATACAAGATGTAAAAATAGTCAGAGGAGTTATAACAGCTTTAAATCCACTGCTCACATTTATTTTTAGAAATGCCTCTCTTCATAAAGTCAGGTTGCAAGATGATTTTACATTAGCATCTGATCCCACTCTTGTGTAAATATCTTTAGAAATAAAGGGAAAGGAAAAATGAAAGTACAGAGGCACAACAAAAACTCACAAAGTACTTTGAAGAGTCCTGTACAAGAAATGTAGCATTTTGAGTGGCTTCTCATCCCTTTTCAGTGGGTTTGTGAAAATTATCTAAGGTTTATGCATGCTGCTTCTATATCTTCTGTAACAGTTTGAGAGACTTTATGATGTGGCAATTTAAAAGAAAGTGTCTGTCTTCTTACAAACATTTTCCCCATTTCCCAACTGTCTTGTTATTTCTAGGGAACACTCAGCAGCACATGCAACTGCATATAAATTCCTGTTCTTGCAATGGATAAGACCTGCTACACTGAGAGCAACATTCAAATTTGAGGGACACAAAGAAGCCAAATGTTGTTTGTTGGGTTTGGTTCTTTTTTCTGTTATTCTTCTTTACAAGCAGCTCTTAAAAAATTCAGTGATTCTGTAGTAGTCTAAAGCTCTTCAGTAATCGTAAGCCTAGTGTGGCAGAATTGCACAGAACAGGTCAGGCATTTTCCAGAAAAGTAGGTTTTCATGTTGGATGGACATGCAGTAATGTCAATAAGCTTCCAACTGGCTTGTCTCAGAAACCTGACTGGTCTCTTTCCAGTTTACTTTTGCCTGCAGATGTCCAGGACTTTGTGGGGACTGTCCTGGGTTAAAAGGCTTTGTAGTGTCCCAGCTTTGTAGCCCCAGGCACCCTTGGCATTGAGACAGTTGGTTCCAGGCTTGCTGGACCTAAAATTCCCCATTGTCCCAGCACGGCACAGACTGCATGTGAGGCTGTATCTGATGGATTAACGTGACTTATCTTGAAACACTTACATGAGGTACCTAAATTAGAAACCATCAGTACGGGAGATAGGGACCTACAGACTGCAGCTGAAATTGTTGCTGGATCAGATCTCCGGATTTCAACTTAATGTAAAAAAAAGTGCATAATCCATATACATATATATATTACCATCTACAATAATATTTCCTAGGCCTCTGCTCCAAATTTTGTATTTTACTTTCTGAAAAAAATACACCCTCCCTCCCAAATTTCCAGTAAAATATTTCTAAATGTCAACCCTTTTCCTTTTCTGTTCTGTGACTTAAGAAAATAAATTTTGAGGTTCTAGATTAAAGTATTTAATTTCATTTAAAAGAAAAATGTGACAGAACTGTGCCACCCCCATAGAGAAACAGAAAGGACAACACTATCCTAAAATGCAAGTGTGTAAGAGGATAGTAAGGACAGCTTTCACTGTTATTTTCATATTGTTCCTTCTACTGACTTTTTTTAGGGTGGAGCAGAAGTCCTTCTGGATTTGTTCAAGAAACCATCTCTCTATTTCCCTTAACAGCTGGAAGAAGATCTTTAAAATGGCATATGTTTCTGATTGATTTTTCCCTGCTGTTGATGCCTTGGATGTTTGATTCAGATAATTCATCCAAACTACAAAAGGACAGAAGTACAGACCATGGATACTGATTTTAATCTGTGGTTTTCAGTTGTCCAGGATTGAGGATTATTATTTTGGGCTTGCCAATAGCATACTTAGCGAGCCTGGGAAGTCTAGAAATTTGACTATAAATCTTGAGAGTACAAACTGTTTTCTGCTATTTCCAGAATTCTGAGGTATGGTGAGACCACAAACACCGCACAAATTACCACATCTCAGAATTTTGATCCTTCTGTTCCTCAACATAATTGAAAGACATTAAAAACATAGTCAAGACAAGAAAACTCAGTTGCTTAAACCGCATTTTCTAGACCTTGAGAACTTTTCTGGTCATGCATTAGGTGAAAAAAAAAAGGTGTTTGCTTTCAGATGATGTTTAATCCAACTATTATAACAGTTTTCTTCCTTCAAGTTTAACCACTCTGTATAAGTTTTAATCAATGTGTTTTGAATCTGCACTCTCAGGGCCAGACTCCCTGGTACAGTTTTTCTTCTTTGTGCCACTTCAACAACAAAAAGCTTTTGGAAACCTGGTCAAATTTGCAATCCAGCTCAGATTCATAATTCTTCTACACAGACAGCATGGCTCAAGATATCTGGACAGTTACAGTGTGCTCGACCTGTCTGCTCTCTGCAGCTCTTGTGCATTGATGATACAGCCCCTGCTTAGGCTTTGAAGAGAGAAGCATGAGCTTTAAGTAAATGATGATTCCAAATAAAAAAGGCTTAAATCCCTTCTTTTGAGAGCTTGGCCAAAGCATGCCTAAGAGGCTAACCTATAATTTAAAAAATAAGGAAACCTCTGGAATGGGTCAGCAGGGCCCCTTTATAGTTTAAATATTATACTGGTTTGGATTTTGGCGTTCTTTGGGATTTCATATATCATTCGGTGCCAACTGATAGCCTGCAAGTTGAATCAGTATGTAGCTGACTTGCGGTCCCATCCTTTTTTTCCACTAGATTACTATGGAACTTATGGTTCTCATTTGAGCTTGTTTTTATACTTTTGCCAGTTATTGAATATTTCCCCATCCCCCTTTGTCAATAGGATTTAATATATTTTGTATTTGGGTTTTTTTCTTAATGAATATCTCTTTTGTTTAGCAATTTTCCAACACTGTAGGCAGATTTCCTTACTCCTTTTAATGTTTCTGAAATAGGGTGGTACTTTGAAATAAGATCTCTTAAACTGATTACTGGTCTTCATCTTTTTTATAAATATCTTACTGGTTTAGTCTTCATGGCTTTTCCTGATTTCTTAGACAAATATACCATAGCTATTACATGAGTATTCAATCATAGATTCTTTACTTCTCCATGGGTTTCCTGAATGTTTTATCCCATTGGTCTAAACTATGTAAAGCAGAAAACCAGAGATGAATATTATTGAATATTATTCCTACAACATAAGTAACTTATGCCACATCCATATCTTAACATGTGTTGTGGTTTATCCCTGGCAGGGAGCTCAACCTCACACAGTTACTTACTCCTTCCACACAATGGGATGGGGGAAAGAATCAGAAGAGTGAAGGTGAGACAACTCATGGGGTGAGTAAAAAGCAATTTAATCGGTAAACAGAAAGCTGTGCATGCAAGGCAAGAAAAAAAAGTTAATTCACTACTTCCCATCAGCAGGCTGGAAAACAGGGCTCCATCACATGTAACCATATCTTGGGAAGACAAATGCTATAACTTTGAACAGTGTCCCTGTTTCCTTCTTTTTCTCACAGTTCTATATGATAGCATGATGCCATGTGGTATGGGATATCAGTTGGGGTCAGCTCTCTGTACTCACTCTGTCCCCTCCCAACTCCTTGGGAACTCAAAGCCTCCTTCCTGGTGAGGGGGGGTGAGAAGCAGAAAAGGCCTTGGCTGTGTGCAAGAACGGCTCAGCAATAACTAAAGCATCCCTGGGTTTTCAATATTGTTTCCAGCACAAATCCAAAACACAGCCCCATACCAGCTACTGTGAAAAAAATTATCCCAGCCAAACCCAGTACATTCTGTCACCTATTTTCATAAACAGTGCTGTGATCCTGTCCTGAGAAGCATAAGGTTTAAGTGGGAAGTAAAGCATGCTTAACTTGCTTAACTATGAAAAAAAGTTTTATCCTCACACATCACATTTCAAGTTTTCCTCCTTGTTGTCGCAAATGAATGTTTTAAGATTACTTAAGGAGTCACAGGCAAAAGTATCGGCAAAACCAGGTTTAATATAAAAGCAAAAGCACAACAAAGTTTGTTGGCAAGATTCATTGTACTGCTTACTATATTGTTAAAGCACAAAGAGAAAAAGCCAACAAAAATCCAAAATAAATCAATGCAAACCAAAATAACCCCAAAACTATCTAGGTTGAAGCTGGGAGGGCAGGGGAAGGATTGAGGGGTACAGAAATGGATAGGAAAAGGTAAGGATAAAAAGGAATATGGAAGATCCTCTTGTTGAGTCACAAGGTTCAGAGTAGACTCCTGTGCTAAATTGAGCCTAAACTGACCTAGAGTTCATGCTTAAAGGCCCACCTGATGCCTGAGATGGCCACCTAAAACCAGAGACTAGACAGGAATAAGGGAATAAAGGCAGGTATTTATTTGAAAGGCCTTCAAAGGTACACCCTGGGCATGCCAAAGGCTACACCCAATATGGACCCCGAGTCACAGGTTCTTCACACTTTTATAGGTTTGGTCCATTTGCATATCAGGATCAATTCTCCAATTACAACCCCAGTTAATGATGTAACTGCCCCAGGTTTGCCCTCCTCTTCAGAGGCCTTAGTTTACATATTTTGGGGCCTTGGACAATCTAGGTGTCCTTGGAGAGCAAACCTAGAGAGGCTTGTTATGTCTAACCAGCATGAGAGAACAGCAGCTAGCAGGCCACACGAAACTTCAGAGTTACACACTAGGCAGTACAGGACTTGAAAAATATAAAAGTTAAGACCTAAGGCATCACAACTGCACTTAGCAGCACTTAATTGATAGCTTAAGTTAAATGATTTAACAAAGGATTCATGTAGAATTTACTGTATCACAACAGTAACTTACTTACAGGCCTGACTTACTACAAAGTTAATCTACTTAAAAATCTGTGAGAACAATACTCCTAAGTACATTTGCTATAGCATATTCACACTCACTTGCATGCAGACATAATGAGTCTATACACATGTGAAAAGTTCCCCTCAAATTCAGTGAAATTTGAATGCCTTTGCATCTTCTGGAGAGGTAAAGCGTTGATCCTCAAGGAGTGGGGGTATCAGCCCAGGATCTGTTGTCATTTGGCGATCCTCTGAGTACAGGAAAAATGAGAGTTCACTGACCCCAAGAGAGAGATGTTGGTCACAGCCCACTGTGGTCCAGGAGAGCTCCAAGGGTCTCACTTTGGGCTGCTGTTTATAGGGTTGCAAGAGAGTTGGCTTTAGTCATAGTAATTTTCCATTCTGGCCTTGGAGGGGCTACGTGAAAACAGAGGCTAGACAAGATTACGAGAATAAAAGCAGGTATTGAAGGCCTTATTGTAACAAGGTACACTATGGGCTAGGACTGCACTCAAAATGGACAATGGGTCACGGGTTCTTCATACTTTTATAAGTTTGGTCCATTTGCATATCAGGGTTGATTCTCCAATTACAATTTAAGGTAATGATGTCATTACCCCAAGTTTGTTCTCCCTTTTGGAGGCTCAGTTTACACATTTCAGGGCCTGGGACAACAAGGTGTCCTTGAGTCCAGGCCTAGAGAGGATTTGTTATGTCTGACCAGAATGGGAGAACAGTAGCTAACAGGCCATATGGAGTTTTAGAGTTACACACTAAAGCAGTACAGGATCTGAAAAATATAAAAGCTAAATCCTGAGGCATCAGTTAGACAGCACAAGTTCCTGGGAGCAGACAGTGTTTCTGGTAAAGCTCAAGAGGAGCTGATCCCAGCTGCTGCTCATCAAGGCCAAGGTCTAGGAAGCACTTCTCAGATCATAGTGTGGCCTGTGGAGGAGTGTGGATGCACCACCATGCTCATTTAGGGATTATAACAGTTTATTTGGAAGTGTTTTTTATATTTGAATGGGGTTTCAAAGAAAGCAGTTCAGAGATATTGTGACAAGATCATAATTATAATTATTATTGCAATTTTAATAATACAATTCCACAAAACGTTCTGCCATTTCTCCTTAATCATTTTCTGAGGAAGAAACTGTCATGGGATAAAAACATTATCTGTAATTTGATGACTTTTCTAGCCTTTAGCTTTTCTAATGACAAATTTTTCTTCACTAAAACTAATTATTAAAAATAGATAAATAGATGATTTAGACTGAGTTATTAGACATTGGGGAAGTGAGATTTTTTTAAAAAAAATAAGAAAATGTTGGTTTGCTTTAGTCATTCTGTTTCTACTATATATTCTAATTAATTAATTTCATTAGTCCTGATAATGAACATTAATTTGTATTTTGAGGTGGTGGCTTGGTTGCTCAGTGGTATCCATTTTTTCCACAGAGGTGATCCAAAATTCTGTCTCTGATTAAAACATGTAATTGTAACTTAGTTAGTTATTTATTCAATATGTCACTCTTAATTCATGTCATGTTCTAAGAGGAAATTTATAAGTTTTCTACTTTAGAAGTTACAATATTGGAAAAGTCATATTGATTTTGGATCTTCTGCTGGGTTTGGCTTAAGACTTTGGTGCGCTTTGTTGAGTTTGGAAAGTTGATTTGAATATATCTCTGAAAAAGTTCTTAGCATATTTGGGGATAAATTCTGGCCCTACTGATGCTGATGGCAGGACTCCAACTGAACATTAGCAGAGTAGGACTTAATTCTTGCTATATACCAAGTTTTGACATCCATATTAAGAGGAGGTGAACTGCATTCTAGAAGTACGTATTTTCCCTATTGACTATAAAAGAAATCTACCACAGATGTAGCTGAAGTTCGGTGAGGTGAACTCATTCAAAGTAACTGAGCCATCTATCTTTCAATTGCACTACAGACATAAAATATATATAAAACAAAGCCCTCAGAAATGCTATTTATATTTGTCTGTTTATATTAGCTATGAGCTTGATTATGATCCACAATATTTTTCCAGAAGGTGGAAAAAAACTAGAACAAGAAGCTTTCTAATAGAAAGACCTTAAGAAGACTTAAGCACAAATTTTGGGCTAGCAGTTAACACACACACATGTATACACACACATGAAACTGTGTAGGGAAAATACAGTACACTATTGTCAGTAGACAGAGAGTGCTCTTGTCATTCTGTTGTTACACATCTTCACATAAAAAGGTTTTAAAAGTGGATTTGTTTCAATTTTGAGGGCACATTTGTAATAATATCAGTGTAAAAATTAAGCCTGAAATAAAATGTGAGATTTAGGAACTAAAGGTAAGTTTGGTCTCTTAACACTTGGAAGTGGTAGGATGAATTAGTAAGACAAGGAGCTTGTTTCTTGAGCTGTTCTATAAAATAGCGAATGGAAAGATGCAAAAAGAGAAATAGTAGAAATAAAGTGCATGCACCAAGAGCTGCATCATTCTGAATGTAGCAAGTTGTGCTGAATTAAAGATGTCATCACATTTAAGACATAAGTCTTACCTTCAGATAGGGGCTGCAAAGGCTGTATTTTATATTTTAGGCATATTATTTGGGTGTAATCTTGAAGATAGGGGAGAAAAAGTAGAGTAGAGAATGAAAACTCAGAGTGATATTTGAATTAATCTAAAAATTTGGAATATAAGTGCAGCTCTGTGAAACAGCAGAATAGTGATGCTACAAGAATTTGTTTCCTTAGGGCCATGAAAAAGGGCAAGAGAAAGGAATGAGAGACAATAAGCAATAATTAAAAATAACAAACAAACAACAAAAAGCAAGAGGAGAGAAAATAGAAGAAACAGAAGAGAACAGAAAAACACCAAGAAGGAGAACTGGTGATGGCGTTCTATGACCTCACAGGTCTGGCAAAATGAAAGTTCAGAACATGCTCAAAAAATTTGCTAAAAGTTATCACTTTTTAATTACAAGGAAATTCATAATGGAAAAAGGCAAGGTGAGTGTAAAAAAAGACATTTTAAGTGGTAAATGTTGAAAAGAAAACTACTGAACCTTTGAAGTAGGCCAAAAATTAGGAGGGACTTTTTTAAAAAAAGAGAAAAATACAAACTTCTGTATCTGTAAGAAGAGAGCAGGACAAAGAAAAAAAATACCAACAACAAAAACACTGAGGAGAGAGCCAGGTGGGGGGTTTTAAAAGCTTTATATCTTGGGAAAAGGCAAAGAGGATCCATGCAAAATAAGAAGTTGAGACAGAAGAAAGAAGAGGGTCAGAGATGATGTCCAACTGGGAGAAATGATCTTTAGAAAATTCTAGATATGCGCTTGCATCTGACTCATTTAATTGCAGATATTAATGTACCTACGCAGCAAAAGTAAAATATTTCATCTTACTACTCTGTAAGTGGAAACTTTTTTCCTATGAAAGGAGAAAAATCATTATTTCACTTGGCACACACTTTAATAACATTAATCATGGTGAAATCTTTTAGTATTACTGCAAGTATAATATAATCCACCAGGAATTCCACTGTAATTAAACTAATTTCATCCACATTTGTTACTTTATATTGACATTTCTTTCTCTTTTCTTTGTGATCTGCTTGCAGTGTGCTTTACACATTCATCACAAAGGTCAGCATAGCTTAATGTATTCAATATAAAATTTTTAATGGGAAATCAGACAGTTTAGAAAATAAAAGGATCTTGTCTCTATTGGCCAGTAATGACATTTCAAATTTGACTATCCTCTATTCCTTCTTCATTGCAGTGCAGAGTTTTCTCAGCTCCACAGAGACTTGGTGCTGCTATCCAGATTGTGCTAGTGACTACAGAAAATTAGACTCATCCTAGTCTGGACAAAAAACCCCAAGAACATCCATGTTTCTATTTGATATCCATTCAGTCATCTCAGAAATGGTTTGAATTGAAGTATCTGTGTACTACTTCTAACATACCTTTAAGATGCCAGACTCTGTCCTACAACACCAAGAAAACTGTATTTCTATGGTTTGACATCCCACCTCTGTGCTAAACACAAGCCACACCTTACACATCAATTTAAATTCCAGCTTTGGTTCCGTGTCCACATAAATAAAAGTCGTGATCATGGATTTGGAAGGTGAAAGCCTTTCAGGGTAGAAAGATCCTTGCTCTCATATGATAGAGAAAAAAACCCATAGATCTCCAGCCTGTCATTGCAAATTCAGTGGCATGGGTTACCATTCTAGTTGCTGAGCTCTGGATAAGTGGTGACTTACTGTAAGGATTTAGAAAGGTATCTGGACATTAAATCAGCTATCAAGCAGAGAGAATGCAGCCTTGAATTAAAGAATAAGCAGCCCCCTGAGACTAATGATCTGTGTCCTGGAGATAATAAAATTAAACTTCCTCATGATCTAATGTAAATAAAAAATATTTCAGAATCAAAATTTCTCCAAAACATTCTGATATGCCTTGTATTGTAGCTCAGCAGTGTCAGCTGACATGGAAAAGTATCAACAATAGTTACATAAATTACAACTACTATCCAAATATATCTGTTTGGAAAACTAGGTCATTCAGTCACAGTTATAAGCTGCATTAGAAATATAATAATCTTCAACCTGCAGCAACCCAGAAGAGTCGTTTTTCAAAGGTCGAGCAGTGACCTACTTCTTTCCTACAATAACTGAGTCGCTAGAGAACACTGGAAAAAGGAAATTTGGTTTGTAACTTCTTGAACAGGTGGAGAGGTTTAACTCACACCACTTAGATCTCAGGAGCGTGACCTAATCAGCTCAATATAAGATATTTGGGAAATGGAAGAAGTTCCCTCTGTTGACAATGGGAAGGACATGGAATGAGTAAAAGAATGCCATATTCCCATGAGAAGGAACAGATTCAAGTCCCCGATCTTAGTCCTTGAAATAATTCCTCTACTATAATTTTCAAATAAAGTAGAAATGGTGTGCTTCAGATCTCAGGTTAAGATGTCTGCATTTATCTGTCCTCACATAGGTGTCTATAAGCAATCTAGATAAGAAAACTTTCCCCAAAGCTGCTGGAATTGTAGTCAGCACAGTCAGCAGGACCCCTGGCACAGCTGGTAAAATGCCTACTCTAGAATGGAGCAAATCACTCCCCAGGGTTATGTGATCTAAGCTCTTCTGTGCATCTGGTAATCTATAAACTGGCTGCCTCATGTTCCCCCAAGGCTCCTGGAAGCAGGGCATTTCCCTGTCCTAAGTTCAAGAGCTCTGTGGCTACTTTGGGTTTCCTTCCTGCCCTGCTCTTTTATGTCCTACGTCTCCCACGCACCAAACTCCTCTGCAGCAATGGTTTGAGGGAAAGCAACATGGGGCCCTCAGGCAGGTAAAAAGCCAGTCTGGTGGCTGGGGAAAGTGGGGACTGCATGTAGAAATCTGCTCAGGCTGAGGAGGAGCTTCACTCCAAGACTCGTAGTTCCCAGGTAGCTGTTGATTGCTAAATAAAGGATGGGGTTTGACTTCTCCTTTATTCAGTGAGCAGATACACCAAGGGTGTGTACCATAATGAGGAGGTTTGGTGCTTAGCTAATGACTCAGTCTTGGAAGCTGGGCAGGATGCCAGCACTGATCTGCCTAAACCTGAAGTACAGAAAAGCTTGGAAAGAAAATGTCCCTTTCTGCATTTTTTTTCCTTTTCCTTTTGAAATCTTATGATCTGTATTGTAAAATGAGTGGTCATTTACTAAATTGTTTTTTCATGGAAGTCAGGTGCTTGCACTGTAACTTAGGATTTAGGAGAGCTCATCTATCCTAGAATGTACAGACTTAGTAGACCTGGTTTATAAATAGAATTTTTTTGTGCATTTTTTTCTGGAAAATGTATATACACATAAATACATATCTACATCTATATAAAAATAATTATCTTTTCAGAAAGGTACACTGAAGATTCAGCTTCTTTCTTTGTTTTACATTTAAAAAACAACAACCACAACAACAAAAACAACAACAGAAAGCAGCAAAATAATTAAGCGGAAGAATAGTTCATATTTATTTTGGTAGGTGTTTCAGCATCCGAAGGCTGGTTTCATGCCTTACTTAGACTGCAGCTGTGATGGGGTACCTCTGCTACAAGCCAGGTACCTGGCAACCTGGAAGTGGTGCAAATAGAATGAAAGGGCCAGACAGCTTGGCATATAACCAACAGGGTGAAAAAAACCCCAAAGAAAGCTATCAAGAATAATTTCAGCACTGGAACTGAACCTTTGAAGATGAATGCCAATGAAAACATCAGTGTGAAAGATTTTTTAAGCGTTTCTAGAAGATTAGAAGCAGAAGGATTTGATGTGCCTATAAGGATAATAAAGCAATGCCTTATTCCAGCAGAGTTTAGAAAATACTGTCCCTGTGCTTCATGCTGGTGAAAGGTATACACAATTTGCCCCATTTCCTATACCTACTTTAAAAAGTCATTCTTTCAAAGTGTCTTTTGAATTCAGTAGAATTTCTCGTATCACTGACTTGTTAAAGAAAAATCATAGATGAAAATGCTGCTTTTTCAGGCTAGGCAATGCGTAGAACTAACTCTTCAGGCAATGTAAATCCCAAGAACTGTGTCCTCCATGCCCTGAGACTCGGGCATTTTAAAATGAACGGGTTTTTTTATTTTTTGTTTGCATTTACTCTTCACACAGACTTCTAGATATGCTCTCTCATGAGTATTTACTGTCTCACTTCAAATAAGGATGCCTACACCTTATCATATCTTTACGTTATGCCCACAAGGTATCAGTCAGACAATTTAGGGCAAGTAACCAAGCCCACAGAGAGCCAATATACAGGCAGATAAAAAATGGAACTGGGAACAATCCAGTGAGTTTATTGCAAAACACATGCTTTTGTCATCAGAGAACCAACAGAGCTGGACTCCCATATCTTTGCGTTCCATGACTGGATTTTCTGTTGTCCAGGGAGGTGAGTAATGTAGAAAAGATCTTCTGTTGATGAAGTCTTTCTTAATGTCTCTCTTCTATGCGTGTTCACTGGCTTAACGTAGCAGCCTATTTCTCTCTGTTAAGATCAATAACAGAATCTATATATTTTTCATTAAACTTACTATTTTTGAACTTTAAACCTTCTGTCAACATTTGTTCAATCTGAACAATGATTCTAAAAATTATTAACGGGAACATGCAGGTGAGTAGACATGTATGCTCATGCACAGAGGAAACCAAATTAATTTACTATAAGAATTAGGATGTTAAAAGACACAAAATCTACTAAAGAATTGTTTGAATAGAAAACCCCAAACCAATAACAACAACAACAAAAAACCACCCCAGAAAACAACCAACCACAATGTAATGCACAGAAATCCTAGGAGACAAGAAGGAAGAAAGCAGTAATTCTTATAGAAAGCTATGCATGACAAGCCATGGCAAAATTCCCATAAGAATGGCAATGTTAAACCAACATAGTTTAAGGCAGTGTAGAAAATGTGCACAAACCAAACAACTTCCCTGCAACACCTCAAGGCCTCCTCAAGACAGAGAAAACCCACAAGTTTTTGCTTTTATAGTCTTATGAAAATAAAGCTAAAATACAACATTTTACTGATATCAGGGATGGAAAACTGTGACAACAAAGTGAATAAAATTCAATTATACCAAAAGCAAGGGAAAAGTGAGAAAGAAGAAAAATTAAATAAATTCTGTAGAGCATAGAGAACAGTGACAAAGATACGACAAGAATATTCATTAAAGTGAAATCCAGGTAAACAAGGAGGAAAAAGACCTTTTTAGGCTTTATAGGAAGCATTAATTGGATTAAAAGCAAAGGGATGTGTAGTTTGAATGTCCACATGCAATTCTGAAGAGTAAATTCTAGTGGGCTACACAATAATCTCCTTTGAAGGAGTGAGTTTAATATTCAGGTGGTTTACAAGGGTCTTCTCCAAAATTACTAAGATGCTAGTGCAGAAATAACATAACCTGAAAGTGATGCCACCAAATTAATAAGCTGCTTAAAGAAGGCAAAGTGCCTGAAAACATACCATAGGGAACAGCACTGCAACCTAATATATTAAAGGATAGATGGGAATGGTAAAGACTATTTTCCAGCAATCATTTCTACATTACGGTATTAGTAAACTAAGTTTGATGTTTCAAGTACAGTAAGATTCATGGATAAGAGCTTTAACTGAAGGACTTAGTTTAATTTACTGTTGCCTATATATGTGCTGAATGTTTGCTCCTGGTTTTCAGCGGGGAAGCTGAACGGTGCACTTCAAATGATTTGTAATTAAACCTAAATCTTACACATAGTGTATCTGATGTAGTTCAGAGAGTTCCTAGGGCAGAAAATGGTGTTAAACAACTTTTCCCCATATAAATATCCCAGAGCTGCAGGTTTGCTGCCTTCCTATTCCACATGGCTGCATTACTTTATAGCATCACAGTCACATCTTTGCCCTGGTTTTACAGGGAGGTTGGAAAGTTCTGAACTGTGGACAGCGCCCCACCCACAGGCAGCAGAAGAATGACTCTGTTCCTGTTGGTGAAAGCTTTCTGCAGATACAAAGTCAATATTGCTAAACTCAAAACTCTCTTCTTATAATAATCTCTTAGATGAAACATGCCGCAGATAGGAGGAAGCCTTTACCAGAGCTTTTTGTTGTTTGATAAGTTCCAGGAAATTTAGATTCAACCTGCAAGCTCAGGAACAACTCTGAGTTCTTTAGCACCATGTTGGAGCTTAGATGGCATAACACTCATCTCTGGATTCAGGACCCAAAGACAGGTCCTGTGCAATATCATGAAGTGCGTGGTAATAAATGGATTCAGTCAAGAAACATGCCCTTGATATTTCTCTAGCAGTTTATCTATATTATCTTGGAGAAGTCCAAATTGATAAAATTAGAGAGTAATATATTTCTGCTTTACAAAGTTGATGTAAATGTGATGTGCTTGCGATAATGAGCACTAACAGTCATATATTTTCAGAAATCAGTGTTAGACCTTGGTATTTTGGATCTTCACACGATCAAGAAGGAATACATTCTCTATATTATACCAGCTACCGTCTCTGAGATGAAATGCTGTTTGCTTATCATAAATTGGAAAGTAATAAGTAAGATACATTCTATTTAGTATATCCACTCCCTTCAGCAGAGGCTCAGATCAGCAAAAACCCAAAAAAACCCATAAAAACCAAGAAAACAAACAAACAAAAAAATCAAAACCTCTCTTTTTTTTTTTTTTTTCCCTCAGCAGATGTAATTTCCAGAATCAGGTACTTGACTGTCGGCATATGATTCTAGATGAGACTAGTTACCACAACTGGTGGCAGCTATTATGCATATGAACAGCCTATTTTTGTCAGATCATTGGTGTACAAAGCCCTACAACAAAAGGCCCTCTTTTGTCTAATTGGTAGCAAAAGACCCAATTAGGAGGATGTTTCCCAGGATTACATCATTAAATGGTAATGATACAGGTAGTACTGAAATCAAATGGGAAGGTGAATAATTTTAACTTTAAAAAGACGACTTAGAAAAAAGATTTTGGAAGGCTGATGAGTTTTTCAGTGACAGAAGTAGCCTGCCTCTTGCACCATTAAAATGTTTGGCTGAGAAATACAAAACTCTGTTTTGTAAATACTCTGTACGGGTATTGTTTTACAAGGAGGAAATTCAATTGCACAGTCTTCAAAAGGATACAACACACATCCCATGTCTTAAAAGTGATTGCAAATTGTCTTTTTAAAATGTAAAACAATTTTCCAATTAATTTTCAAAGTAATAAATGACTACTTAACACTTAGATTTGTGCTTTGAAACTCAGCCACTGAATTTCCTGAACAGTAAATAAGTATCCATTGCACATTCTTAAGATGAAATCATATAATTCATTGTAGAGGTATCTTTGCCCTGCCAAACTGAACATCCTATCTGTGATGATGATTCGGTGGAAAATTCATTGTCCAGGTGCTGAGTTCTGTTTGCTAAAAAAATTAAGGAAATCAGTAAGCTGCTGCTGCTATTGCAGTCTAATCATTGGTTTCCTACAATAAATGACAAGTCTGTTTTTCTGCAATGGCTTGCTTTCTTGCTTTGTGCTTCCACAAAGTTTAATTGTTCCCATGTTCTGACAATAGTAAGAACTCCACACAACTCAGTTAAGGATGGTATCACATTTTTATAGTGACACAGGTAAAAATTAACAAAGTCCGCACATGCTGCACCAGAATTTTATGTCTGCGCTGTGTTTATTGAAACAGAAAATTTATTTTAAACATATTTACAACGTATTTACAACTCAGAAAATAGCATGAAAGAGATGAATATTTCCAATCTGGAAATTCCAGTGTGGGATCAGGCAACTCCAAGCGACATTAGCGAATCAAGTCTCCTGAGAACTTCTGGTTGTTACCACGTTACACATCCTCTGCCACTCGATATGGTAAAAGACAAATTTCTTCCAGCTTAAGTTGCAAGTGGGTGGTTCTTATACCACTTAAAATGGTGGCCCAGACTCTTTATAGTATGTCAAACACAATCACACAAACAGTGAGAATTTTGAGCATAACGTTTTATGTTCTCATGGAAAACTTAGACAGGAAACAGAAATTCCTCCGACAACATGGTGTGGACATTGTCCTTTCTCACTGGTGCTCAGTCTTGGTTCAAATATTAAACAGGCAGGAGAGGAGGGCTGCAACCAATATACAATTTAGCCCTTCAAGTAAAATTAGTTTGGTGGTATGTTGTGGCCTGTGACTGTGAGGGATAATATTTGCTCATTTCCAGTGCTTGTTTATATCCATCTATGTTTCCTTTTCTTGTCCAAAGAATGCTGAGGAACACAAAACAGACTGATGGCAATATGTACTTACAATGAAGTCTTAGCGTAATGTAGTCTCCTGTCTTTATGCAGCCAGTCCTAAATGTCCTCTAAATTTCTCTCTTTTAAGTAATGACATTTAACCTGTCTATATTGTAAAAGACTTGTATATCACATAAGAATTGTATTGAAAGTATGTGGAATTTTCTTTGAAAATATAAAAATGTTTAAAAGCTGACTAAGAGAAAACTAACTAGGAATTTAACAGAATTAAAGCCAAAACCCAGAAATTTCTCTGAGGAGGTGCAGCTAAGGAATTTCTCTGAGGAGGTACAGCTAAGGAATTTCTCTGAGGAGGTGCAGCAAATTTTTCTGAGGAGATGCAGCAAAATTCCAAAATAAAGGAGTTTTTTTGCATGGTAGAGGAGGCAGCATGAACAGGAATCTGCCTGTCTGCTAGTCAGTCCCCCCCTAATAACTTCTGACTGTGCTACTAATTGCAACCAAATTGCATGGAGGGACAGTTCTCTCGAGCATATTAAGTTCCTTCATGTTTCAGTGACCAATACCCCAAAAAACTTTAATCAGCAAGATCCCTGCTTGAGTCCACAGAATTAAAACCCAGATCTGTAAGAGAACAGGACATGTTTGTTCAATCACATAGAAGCCAAAACATTTTCTGGACTATACAACCAAACTATATAGCAGAAATTAATTTGATGTGAATTCAAATTCTGTAGGAAAGTAAAATAATATTTTACAAAGTTGTTTTTGTTTTTTTTTCTGTATTTTTGAGTCTCTTTTCTCTGTTCATGATATTATAACAGTGTAAGCCTGTTGATAACATGAAACTTGCTGTCATTACTTCCTCTCTTTAAAATGATTCATGGTGGAATCATTTTTGCATCTAGCTATTGCAATACACTACTTGCTAGTTTTTGCAACCAAAGAAGCAAGCATCAGAGAACAACAAAAAAGTGCCAAACAAGAATTATTCTCCTTTTCATTCCCCCACCACTAAAATATAATTTCAACTCAATTGAGAACTTTTAGTGGAATTTTCCCAGTTTTGATGAAAGTTCACTAGGAAGACTGATCAAGATAGAGAGTTCATACTGATGGGACTATTAACATAGGAGCCAATGCAAAGAATGTTTTATGCTAAATGCAAATTCAAACACTTGTTCTTACCTATAGACTATCCTCAGGCTGATTCATTAAACACATTGAAAAGACCCAGTTCTTCCTCTTGCACAAAAAAGATACCCTCAGAATTTTTACATTATTTATGAGATAGAGTTGTTCCTTTTTTTGTCCAGCTCTAATAATGACTCTGGCTTCAGGAAAAATTATTCGCTGTGAAGCTGCCGTATGATGCTGCAGATGACTGACACTGTGGTATATAAATGGCCTTGAAAAAAAATATAGCTTAAAGTAAATCACTTTCTTTTTGAGCACTCTAAAACTCTATAGAGAAATTTTAGCTGATGCATTGCAAGCAGCCTGAATCCATTCTTCCTATGAGCTCATGGTTCAAAGGACACTTTCATGTTTTTATATTAAGCACTTAGAATTTTTTTTATGTGAAAACTTGTGTAAAGATTGTAAGTTTTCAAAGAGATCCTTTCCAGGATTTCTGGGAGATTGCATAAGCAACATATCTAGTCCTCAGAACAATCTCATAAAATGAATAAACTTTGACATACAAGTGTCTGTCACATCTTGAAAGTGTTTAGCTTTTGAGAATGATTTGTAGAGGATTTTTTCCGATATGAAATTTTTCCATCAAAGGAAGTGACAAATTTTACTATTAGACAAACTTGTGCAGCCCTCACAAAATAAAAATGAAGGCATTTTGGAAGGTGAAAGTTTAGTTCTGTATGTTGGAATCAGTGCGAAAACTGAGTTCAGGAGAAGAATTTGCTGAAACTCCAGTTAGGATTGAAAAAAAGACCTGTGGGGCCCAAGAAACTTTTATTTACTAAATGAGTGTTCTCAAATCACTATTCATCTATTTTCAAATCTGTATAGAAACACTACGATAGAACACATCTAACAAACAGAAATTTGCATTTACTTGCAATAGATAATCTGAGACAAATATGCTCGGTACAAGTGTTACCTTTACAAAAAACAAGAAGCACCTATTTTGTGAAGATGTGTGTTCTGCAAATGACTCTTGGAGGTCTGAAAGCCTATCTTACTATGCTAGATCATGTCAATATCCTTGAGTCTCTGAGCCTATTTCTCACATTGAATGAGCATAATAGTCCACTTGAACTTCCTCATAGTCTACAAGAGATTTTACCTTCACAGGGTCATGACCCTATTTATCTAAGATATTTTCCAGAACCTCAATTTAATAAAGATCAGGGACTGGATAAGGTCAGTGTGTACTGAGAGCAAAAGGCAAGTACACCTGGGAAATGCCTGGTTCCTTATGCTCAGTGATTTTATTGTATAAAGTCATTATACTTTATATTTTCAGTTTTCTTTATACTGTGAGGCTCCTGGAGTGCTGAACAAAGATTCTTGAAGACATCAGCATTGTTATAAATTCATAAAATTGTTAAGGTTGGAAAAGACCTCTAAGATCATCAAGACCTCTAAGATTATCTAGTCATAAAGAAAACAATCCAGAAAACTGTTCAATAAATATATTATTTTCTTTATATTGTTTTATTAATTCAGACTCACAGATTAGAAATCTATTGCATTGTGAAGACACTTAAACCAATATTTTTTTATTCTTCTGTCATGGAAGACTCTGGCCATTTCATACTTTTGACTTGCATGGTACTTTAAAACAAGTACTACATCTCTCTCTTCACAAATGTGACTGCTCATCGAAGTGACCCCCACAAATATTATGTGCTTCAGGATGTATCTAGGAAATGTTACACAGTACCTTGCCCCAAAATAAAATAATTTGCTAGTAATTTAACATTTTCTTAAACAATATAAGCATTTAATAATAAGTAGAATATAAAAAAGCAAACAAATAAACCATAAATTATTAAACATCTAAGCATAGACTTCATATTCAATATAGAAGTCTGGCAGAGATCCTTTACTATATTAGTTACAGAGAGAAATAATGATTTAAACCAGTCCTGATCAGTTAGAAGCAGGTTTTAGGTAATTCTATGCTTTTTTTTTCTCATGACAATATAGTGTTACTAGGCCTATGGCATTTCTCCGAATAACTCTTTTCTCACCGATAAATATTATCTGGGCAGAAGAGACAATTCCTGGTGTTTTTCAAGGAAACTCCTGCATAACACAACAGCCCAGTCAGGGCAGAGGCTAGAAATCCTCGGACTTTGGATCCTAGTATGTGTTCAGAGCAGCTCTGCTGGACTTTGAAGGACAGAAAGACATCAGGACAAGAAGCTGCCTGTGTTTCGCTGGCTGCCCAGGTATTTACACAGTGCCTGTATAACAAAATTGCCAATTCTGGGTGTGTTGGAATCATTGCACATCATGGTGCACCTGATGTGCCCGATGCATGTGGAACGTGTTTAGATGCACAGAACAAAAACAGCCTTCTCATGAAGCAATGCCCAGTGTGTTGGATGAACCCAAACATGTCAGATATGATGCTTTGTGTGTGTGTGCCTATGTCTAGCCAAGAAATATTCAAACCCCTTGTGCATACCAAATAAATAGCAGTCATGGTCACTGTAAATTTGACATCCATTGATGCATATTATGGGCTTCTGCTAAGGCAAATAGTTTTTCTATATTTTGCTTTGTTCCTTTTTTTCCCTTTTTCTCCCTCACCTAGAGCACTTTATCTTATTCGAATTCTTACTGTTTTACTTTTGTGTGAAATTTCAGTAAGAAATGTTTGCTCAACTCACAAAAAGAAGGCTCAGAGTTCTGGGATGTTATTTGATAATAAAACCAATGAGAGATTAATAAATAAAGCAGAGATTTTCTTAAGAAAAACAATGAGAATGCAGAAAAGGAAATGATACTCTGTACAAAGTGATGACTTATATTAGAGTTAAAGAAATCCTCATAGCAGAATTTTCTCTAAAGGGAAGAAAATTCTCCAGTCCCTGTACCTACTGTTACAAGTTTAGAAGAATAAACTAGTTTAAAGATGAGAGTCAAAGATATAACAGGGATTCAAGTGTGAAGGAGATGTTCAAAAGTTTGAGAGTTGAAAAAGAAGGTAGCACTGAGTTTAAAGTAATTTATTTTTTATTCTATTTGTCTATACCAGGAAAGCTGTTTACCAAAACACTATTAGATTTTCACATGATGGATTTCAAAAGAATTTTAAAAACAAAAAAAAAAAATCAATGAAGTAGCTAGTGTAACACATTTGACACTAGTAGAATTAAGTTATTTCCACTAGGAAACCAACTAGAGGTTTGATTCAAAAAGATCTCCAGGTTTTTTTCCACAGGGCTCTGGCTGTCTGACTATCAAGGGACAGTTTCCTCTATGGGCTAAAGGACTGAAATCTGCTTTATGGAATTCAGACTTTACCTTAAATTTTGATCTGTCTTAATCTTTCATCTCTGCTAGAAAAAAACGCTTCAAAATAAAAAATAAGAACACAAACCAGAATTATTTTCTGAACCACAGCTCACTGTAGATTGGAAGTAAGTAGTAGGCATAAAATAAAGTCTTGTACTCAGTTTTGCATGAAGTCAGTATGGCTCAGACCGGAATCTCCCTGACTGTACCATTGTATCCCAAAACTGCCCCCCGTTTGCTGCAGCATTTTCCCAAAGCAAACACCTTAAGACTAGAAGTGTTTTCAGTGTTCAGTGACTTTTGTAGTTTTTTCTGGTTTCACCCTCATTTAAGGCAGCATCCTTTTCTGTGTAACTGACTTAGTAATATCAACAATGTCTTTGAGACTGTTTTAGTGTATTTAGGAGGCATCCAGAGCATGAATAGCTTGCTATTTAACCCAGAAAACTGGTTCATACCTATCTATATGTGATATGGAAGTTCAGGACAAATACATGGGAATAAAATGGACAGAATTATGGGATACAAAATCCTCTGAGCCTTGGCAGCTGCATTTGATGCCAGCAAAAACACAACCGTATGTTCAGGGTTAGTAAAAGCTTGTTCTGGGAATTTGATCAGGGACAAACCAATTTGCGGGATCCCTATGGTCCTAGCTGCTTCTGTGAACAGGGGATGGAGTTTGTCGGTAACTTGAAGAAGGAAAGGACTTTTTTGTCAGACAGGCTACTAACTTCCAGGAGTCATGATGGTCAGCAGGACTCCAAGAATCCAAACTACTTTGAAGATTATGGGTCAGGGGGGAGTAGAACGAGAAGGTTTTAAGCCAAAAAAAGAAAAAAGAAAAAAGAAGAAAGAAAGAGTACAAAGCTCTAGCTAGTTGTTTTCTGGCTAGAATTATATTGTAGTTTTTTCTCTCTATTTGAATTCCTCTGCTTTCATCCAGGGGACAGTCTCTTACTAGCTTTTTGGTTTCATTATGATGGGACTAACTGGTTTGGAAAACAGGAGATATATAAGGGTGTTACTGCCATTCTCAGGGCAGTTAAAACTTCTCGTTTGAGCCACCTATCCATCCCCTGTCAGCTCTAAAAAAGGAGAGAAGCAGCATGGATAAGCATGCTATCTGATAGATTGGGGTTTCTGGGAAAACATACATTTTGAAATACCTGGCTCAGTGACAGTATTTCTAAGAATTCCATATGTATATAAAAGCTCACTTCTCGGCCCAGCGAAGTATTTCTGCAGTGAACACAGGGAGACCTGACATTACAAATGGGAAAAAAATACTCCAAAATGAGACTACGGGACGGAATTTCCACTGGAGCCTTTTGTCATTTATTTCGTATGGTCTAAATTAACCAATTAAACATTTCAGAAATAAAATTATTTGGCCTGTAAATTGTGCAGAATAAAATGTTTGAATAGCTGGATTCTATAAATCAACCTATGTAATATAAGACACTAGTCCTGTTTTTACCTAGCCTTTCAGAGGATTAACAAGGAACTGGCAAGAAGAGCAGTAATGTTGATACGAGCTTCCAGCTGGGATTGATTACAGGCTACAGCCTAATGCAGTAATGTTTTGTGCTAGCACAACAGTTTAACTGGAGAGTGCACACAATACATATCCCCCACCTTCTGCCTCATAAGTGCTGATGTAAAGAAACCAATTTTGTTGTGATTCTGACCTTTGATCTGTCAAATCCCCAAATTAATTATCTAGCATGCACGTGACCTTCTACTGCTTAAATTAGGGTATATTTGTAAAACACATCTCATGTTAATAGCTTGTCTCTAGGCAAGTCTTCTGCCCAGCCCCCATCCTTATCCAAGCCTGAAGTGGAGCATGAAGTGGACAGTATGGGCATAGAGAGATTGTAGGTATTATTTCCTTACCAGTACTATAAAGGTTAAAACAATATTGTGGAATTTAAAATCAAAAATTGCAGGAAGTAATGAGGCTACTCTTCCTATAGATTAACCAAAGTAAAGAGAGAAAATTAGATATAATGTCAGAAATACAATTAATGGTTTGCTCAGTGGGCTGAAATATTTGACTGTGGTTTTCATCATCAGAGAAATTCCTGGGATGGAATCACAATGCAGGAAGTGTGTTGTAAGATCTGTCAACAGAAGCGGCAGTCTAGGACAACTGATCCTCTTCTTGTCTAGTTATTAATATTTCTGGATGTATTTTTTTATAGATATTTTCAAGTAGCTGAGCCTGAAATGGTTTTTTTCTGAATATGTGTGATTTGGAGAAATTGCATGCTGTCCAGAAAATCGCAGAAAATGCAGAACTCACATGAAAGTGCCAAAACAAAATTCGGTGTATAAACAACAAAGTGCTTTTCACTATCATCACTGTGTACACTGTGGAAATTAAAGGTCACTTCAGGGTCAGTGCTGATCTGAAGTCTTGGGCCACTGTAACTGAGTCTAGATCTAATAGCAGCAAAAATGAAATGCAACTCTTTCTTCTGGAACTTAAGTTAGATACAGAGTGCAGAAAAGGGTTGAAATGCATATGGAAGAAAATACAAAAAGTGTAATGCTTCATGTTGATATCCTTTTGAATGTAAAATCCATTATTTTACTCTTAAAATTTCTCAGAAGAAAGTGCCCATGGCTTAAATTTGAGCCAGTTCTGTCAGTCCTGTCCACATATGCTAAATAAGTTTAAGAACACATGTGGAATCAGAGCAGTCAGGCAATAAGGATGGCTGAGCCCTGGGTTTATCTTTTCTTGAAGGGGCTGGAGCAGAGTTGAGATACCCAGAGATTTCTTGGGACGTGCAGAAGTGGAATTGCAATGCAAAGTGAAACACAGAAGCAGAAAACTGGAGTTAGACTATGGGTTGGAAGTTTTGGTCATGGCTGTATTTCTGTTAAAGGGCTGCCTCACATAACTGAATCCACAGGATGCAATCCTACCCAAACAGGACCATGAGTGGTGTTACAGAGACATTCTAACAATCAAGTTTTTCCAGTCCATTAGCAGACTTGAACATTTACAACAGATAACCATTAAAACATTTTCATACAAATATGCAAGTTTGAAACTTCTGTGGAGAAGACCAAAAGTTAGTTATTATTACCTTACAAACTGCACACATGACTTAGATGTGATTGTAGCTTTTTCTGCATATTGTCTATCAATACAGGTGTGTTTGCTCAGAAAAGTTATTTGACAAGCTATTCATGAAGGCTGACTTGAAATAGAAGAAACAACAAAGAAGAAAAATCACAGTGGGAATTTCTGTACTACCTTCAAGAAATGTGAGTACCATCATCCTGTACAGAGATCCATTTACAGTGACTGCAGTGACACAGTGCTCTTAGTTGAATTTCTTAAGTTGAATTGTAGGCCAAAAGGATTTTGAACATGCATCTGAAATATTGTGTATATGGGGACCTTCTTATCACAGCTTGACCAAGCTCTGGTATTGAACATTTATCAGTACATGTGGTCATAACATTTGCAAATATGATGATTCTGCACAAATGGAAAAGTCTGGTGTTCTCTTTAATAGCAGTAAAAGAAAATTGAATGGATACATGTAACCTTTATAATTAATAATGAGTATTTGAGAATACATGTTGATTGGTGTAAACATAACTATTTGGAATAAGGAAACTATTCACATTATTACATGCAGTTCTTAGCTCTGACATTTTAAAACTGGAAGAAGTCACTTGACATCTATTCTGACTTTCTACATGAAAAAGATTTTCTGAACTTTTGAATTAATTCTTGATTCAAGGCTGATAGCTGAAACTGCATTGGAGACTACATTTTAAGGGGAAAATGCAAGACAAACCCTTACAGTAAGTGGACCATGACCCATGATAAATTTTTTAGCTGACTGTTCTTCTTGTCAACATGTAGGACATGACCAGACAGAAAGAGCTTCTTCCCCCTCCTCGTGTCCTAACACAACCCAATGCACCAGGACAGAGTATCGGTTAGGGCCTCAACTCACTTCCAGAATGCTAGAATACCAAACATACTCTAGCTTGAACTTCCAAGGGAATTAAGGGTTTATAATGGTATTTTCTCTTTGCTTGTCTTTCTTTCTCTGGAAGAGCTGTTTCTTTCTTCACTTTCTGTAAATGAATGAGCCTGTTATTCAGTTTCAACCAGAATTGACATGGATCCATACCAACAGATGAGGAGACGATTTAGGAGAAGGGGAAAGTAGAAATTTGCAGAGATGCCCAAACGAAGCCTGTAACAAATCAGGCTTCACTAGTTGTTCTTCTCACAGAACAGCATTTTATTTTTTTCCTGAAGTGATCTGTGGCCCCTTCTATCCTTGAATCATATCTACATACTTGCCTGACAATAAGTGCTTTCTGTTTACTACAGCATCGGAGCCAAGATAGTTAAGGACAAGAAAATTGGATTCTATTCTTCCTTATGAGTCACTAGTAAAAATGCCAGCTATGTGACTGTACAATCTTTATTATAAAAGATAATATAAGAGAAAAAAAACAACCACATTTTCACATTCCAGGCTATGCATGCACTTCTGGAAGCTGGAAATTTTTTCTCCAGGGCCATAAACTGAACACATTTGTACATATGGGATACAAATGGAATAAAATCCTCAGTGTCTTTTCTTTCTCTGATATTTGAAAATGCATGAAGTAGAACATTTAGCTATGCATATTAATGGCTGGACTGAACAGTCCTTTGGTGCTGTATAATAGTGGAATAATAGTCTACCTTAATAGCAACACGAAATGAGGAATATTGAAATAAGGGGGCTAGATGCCAGGTTAGTATCAAGAGACTACACAGTACGAGTGCCACATGGCTTGGTCGACCACTGCAGACATTGAGTTTTGCTGGCAGGAGCATAGCAAGACTGGGCAGTAAGATGGGACATTCCAAAGCTGAATCTGTTACTCTCCCAATGAATCATTACTTACAACTGGAAAGCTGTTAGAGAATAACTTAGCATCCATAGCTCATTAAAAGCATCTTCAAAGTGAATATTAATTACATCTTGGAAAATATCAGGTTTTCAACAGTTGGAATGACAAAGTAGGCTAATTCGGTGGGGAGACTTATCTTGCCCATCAGCAACCAGCCTTCCGCTTATGTTTCTTTGGACATCTCTTGCTTTACTTTCTTGTTGTTGCCAAGAAAACACTTCCATATTGCTGTACATACTGTACTGGACACTGCATAGCCATGTGCTGTTTACAGAATAAGAAAACCAGCCAATATCAAAGCAATTTTCCATACCCCTTGATTTAAAAAAAAAAAAAAAATTTAAAAGTTAGCTATTTGTTCAGTTGAGTTCGGGTTGGCAATATAGGAATTAGAGCTCTGCTGTGACAAACTGGGGACCGTGTGACATTTCTTAAAGAGGAGTTCAGACTAAATGATAAGACCAGATCCTTCTGGCCTTAAAAATATGTCATTCTATTTTAATAATATTTATTAACCTCTGCTACATTATACTATGATATTCTGATCATGGGAGATTGCTTCTATCTCACCCATATGCAATTATCCAGTGTCACGATGGAGAACAAAGAGACTTGTAGAAAAAAAATATGTTGTGGAATGATACTTACTATTTTTGGGAAAAACTGCTTTGGAGGAGTATATCACAAGTTAACCACAGTTCTTGCGGGTTGCATCTTAGATGGGATCATCTCTAGGCTGGCAGCGAAATTCAGGGCAGAGACTGTTGAAAAGAAATTTTATTTTGTAGGCTCCCCGAGTAGAGACTTAGAAATTTCTTCAATGTTTTTGATTAATTTAATGATTAATAAAATATAGGGTAATGCGAGCAGTTGGCTCCATATTCATTTCACAGCCTCTCCTTCTCTCTTGTCTTCTTCATGACAAACTGTTAGAATACCCTTTGTCTAACCTTTTTTCATACAAACCACCACAGCCACAGAGACAAAGAACACAGGTTCATTACTGGTTTATACAAAATGTAGATTTGTTTCTTATTAGTATTTTTATTTCACAGATCCACAGGGGAAAAAAAAAAGTGAAGAGAAATGAAAGGGAAAAGTACACTTTTCCTAACTCCTAACTGGAGACAACAGTGTCACTGTTTTCAGTCAGCTCTTATTTCTGTTGTACAATCTGGATGCTTCCTTGGTGGTAAAACTGCTCTGCTCTGCTCCATTCCAGACCTGTCTCATGTGAGGAAGTGTAACTGCAAAGAGTCCACTGGGATACCATAGTATTTCTAGAGATTTTTGGCTACTAACAAGGTAAAAATAATTAAACTAACTAAAAAAGCCATGATCCAGTCTTGTCAAGGCCCTCTGAAGTTCTAGAATCCCTTCTCAAGAAAGAGGTGTTATGAAGGTACCAGCTGATGGAGTAACAAGGTCTAATTTGCTAATTTGCAAGGTATGGTGTGAAACACATTCACTCCAGCACCTAACCCTTTTTAGTTAACAGGAGGCATATATTCCACCTAGAATAGGATGAAATGTATCTTTTCTCATACTAGCAAAGACATATTCCTTAAAGTTTATTTCAGACAGCGTTCTCAAGGATTATTCTTCTTTCAGCCTTCAAGGCAACTATATAAGTACTTTTAAGAAACAAGGCTATTGAGTCTCAAGCCTTAAATAGTTGTGGTTTGTTTGTTTTTTAAGCAACCTAAGGTAATATAGAACTATTTCCATTGTCCTAAATTGCTACGGAAAGATGATCATTTTCAAGTGGAAATTTTCAAAGAAATTTCCAAATATATGCATTTCATATGTATTCACATTTCTCTACTTTTTCTTTGCAAGACTGTTCAAAACACTTTCTAATTTGTCATTGTCTATGCCTTAGACTAGCAGCATCAGCATACCCGAAAATCCACAAATTCTAGGGAATACAGAAAACAACTCTTTGATGCAGTCTGCCTCTTGACAGCCTATCTCTGCTACCAAGGCACTTCTCTCCTTACTTCCTGGGCCAAGGAGCCCATCCTGGACTCAATGCTTTTACCCCTAGTCAGATAGAGAAAATGTGTCAGAGGCAAAGGGTAGAGTTTCCCACAAATTAGTCACACAGCCCAGGAGTGATCCACCACCTCAGACAGGAGCAGGACAGCTGGGGACAGTTAAGAGCAGCTCCTGCCCCATGCATCAGCACCCCCCTGGAGGTGGGAACAGGAGTCCTCGGGTGCACAGAGCTCGGTGGAAAAGCCCAGATGCTGCAGGGCTGGGCTGCAGTGAACTGGAGACCAGCCCTGCTGTGGCATCTCTGGGGCAGGGACTGATGGCCCCGGGGGGCTGAAATGGCATCCTGGGACGTGGTCAAGGTGGGGGACAGTTTGAGGAGGCTGGTCAGGGACTCTCAGTGCTGCTTGTGTCCTCAGGGCCCTGGCACCCTGTCAAGGAAAGGAGAGAGACCACTCTACAAGCAGCTGCACAGAAAAAAACTAAGAGCACAGTCACTATTTCCAATACATTTAAATCAATGAACCAGGTAATTTGAACCTAAATAGACAGAAGAACTCATAATAAACAATAAACTATTACTAAAGACAAATGCATTCCCAATATGGTTTTGTTCTTGCATTTTAATAACATAAAAATGCAAGCGAGGTGTACAAAAAGAAACTAACTCAACTTTCTTGCTGACAAGACTTTTCAAATAATATGGTTGTAGTTGATAACCTATCAGTAAAAGAATGCTTCTACTCATTGCGGCTGTTTTTGGGTTTTTTTTGCAGTGGCAGTTTCTTAACATGCACAGTAAAGCTGTTCATTAAAAAGCAAATCAACGACAACGAAAAACACTCATCAGCCTGAAACAGTAGAAATAGGTTCAAAATTATGGTGCTACATCGAAAATGCGAGTTCTTTTGAGATATGTGATGCTGCTGTTTCTCTGCAACTGCACAAGTTCAAAACTAGTTTCACTCGATTTAACTTCCCATTGATCCTTTGGAATTACAGATATTAAACACTTGGTTTCACAACAAACTTAATGAACAATTCTGAGTCTCTTTATGCACAACCACTGGAAATGCATGGACCAGTTGGAATCAGAGATTACAGCAATGTCCCATTGGTCTGCAATTTTCTGGCAGCTGAGAGTCATTGCCTGGATATGTATAATGACTTATGCTGCAAGTTTTTCTCCTGAGAATTGAATCTAAACTGGAAAATCCTGGCTTCAGAGGATAAACCTACTGAAATAAATAAATCTATTTCTGTGGGATGTATGAAGCTGTACAGAAGGGTTCAGTCCAGAGGACAGGCATTTATGTTAAGACCTTTGGGTAGGTTTATGCTCTGAGGAAGAAAAAAAGATGATGAAATAGAAGATTTAAAGAGGTGAGATTGAATGTGTGCACAGTGTGAAAGAAGGGGAACACTGAAGGCAGAAGGAGCTTTCTGGAACAGCATGCTGATGGTTTCTATTATGCTAGAAATCTTTGTGATCCTTTCCTTGAGTCCAAGCCCATGTCCTAGATCACAATATACCCAAACTATTGAACGCTTAAGCCAAATGTCTGTGGCCACTGCTATGATCAGAGGACTATGAGAATCAGGTAGCCAGCTTCTACCTGCAAGCTGCAAGCTGCTCGTGGCTTGAAGGATGCACTGTTTGCTGGATGAAAAGTGGCTGGATGGCCAAGCCCAAAGAGTGGTTGTGAGTGGTGTAAGATTCCATCAGCAACTGGTCACTAGTGGTGTCCTCAGAGGGGACAGTCCTGTTTAAAATCTTTATCAGTGATCTGGACAAGGGGATCAAGGGCACCCTCAGTCAGTTTGCAGGTGACACCAATTTGGGTGCTCTGCAGAAGGTCCTGGATAGGTTGGATTGATGGGCCAAGGCCAGTGGTATGATGTTCAAGACAAAACTGCTTTGGGTCACAACAACCCCCTGCAGTGCTATAGGCTTGCAGGATAGTGTCTGGAAAGCTGCCTGGTGGAAAAGGGTCTGGGAGTGCTGGTTGAGAGCTGACTAAACACGAGCCAGAAGGCCAATGGCATCCTGGCCTGTATCAGCAGTAGTGTGGCCAGCAGGACCAGGGCAGTGATTGTCCTCCTGTACTTGGCATTGGCGAGGCTGCACCTCGAGTCCTGTGTCCAGTTCTGGGCCCCTCACTGCAAGAAGGACATGGAGGTGCTGAGGTGTCCAGAGAAGGGCAATGGAGCTGATGAAGGGTCTGGAGACTCCTATGAGGAGTGGCTGAAGGAGCTGGGAGTGTTTAGCCTGAAGAAAAGGAGGCTCAGAAGGGACCTTATTGCTCTCTACGACTGCCTGCAAGGAGGCTGTAGCCAGGTGGAGTTTGGTCTCTTCTCCCAGGTAACTAATGACAGGACAAGAGGAAATGAGCTCAATTTCTGCCAGGGGAAGCTTAGGTTGGATGTTAGGAAACATTTCTTCACAGGAATGGTGGCCAAACATTGGAACAACTGATGATGGAAGTGCATTAATTACCAGCCCTGGAGGTATTTAAAAGACAAGCAGATGTGGCATTTAGGGCCATGGTTTAGTGGCGGACTTTTCAGCATTAGGTTAACAGTTGGACTCAGCAGTCTTAGAGATCATTTTCTGTCTAAATGATTCTGTGGTTCTATGATTCCCATCCATGTCTGATACAGAATGTGGATGACAGTGAGCTGCAGTTGAGGAGTGATTTCCACCCTTCTTGCACAGAATAAGTGGTTGCTTTCTGACTGATCCCAGAGCTCAGTTGCAAGAAACCTCTTCCATTCCTCTAACTGTGGCAGGATGTCCTCCTCTGTCTCTCCCTCTCTCTCTCTCTCTCTCTCATGGCTGGGGCATCAGGAAGAGGTAACTCAGGCCAAATCAAAGGCCCAGCACAGGGTCACCTCTGGGCGCCCAAGAGTCTGAGCCCAAGCCCAGAGTACACATCTTGGCATGAGAGCAGATGTGGGAAGAGATGAAAGAAAATAAACATCAGTGACCAAAAGACATGGTTCTTATGTCTATAAAAGCCCACAAAATTATCACGGAGACAGAAGTCTCCTACACACACCCTGAGAATGTGTGGGACTTCTTCCCGGAGTCTGGAAGCAGATTCTGCAGTTACTTGCCTGGGAATTGAGAGAAAGGATTTGATGTGTGCTCCATCACAACTGGATGGTAAGAAACATCCTAAGTTATATTATTTCTTTACCAGCTATAACATTAATGATACCTTTAACCTCGCGTGTATTTACTAGTAGGGTTTTTTTTGTCTTATTCCCATGTAGTAATAGTCTGTTTTAAGTCTTATGTCTGTTAGTTTTGTGTCTATTAAACAAGTAATTCATCCAATAATAGATCGAATCAGTCATTATTAAAGAACTTGCAAACAAGAGTGGGTTTTGGGGTCCTGGCCACCTCAATAAAGCTACTGCCTGCTGCTGGAGGCCTGGGCAAAAGACAGGGACTTATCTAAACCCCCACATCTAATCATAACACTAACAGGCAGTACAGGCAGCTCAGAAATTTATTACAAGTAATGGTCTTTTACTGAAAACTTTTATAGGCATGAGAAACTCCTCTCTGCACCACCTACCTCCCCCAAAGTCAGGTCCTTTCAGAGAGAAACATTTAACACACAGGCAGATTCTGATCTTAGACGTGAGAACCTAGTTCTGCAGATGCAGTTGATCACTGCTCAGGCCAGTCTGCTAAACTGTTGAAGAATGGCATGAGTCCATTAAACACAGAATATTTATCATAGAAATGGAAATGTCAGCTGAACTTCCTGATATGCAGATGTGGTTTTATGATTACACTGCAGGAGCACAGCAACAGTGGGAGTTGTAGGGCATGAGCTATCTAAGCTCTTCTGTGCTCCTGGGCATGTATGTGGGTTACCTAAATCCCTGCTGATGGAGAACTGTATCCAATTCTGTTGGTGGTGTTGGACCGACCTTGGATAAACCTTGCTTCCACAGTTTACATGTGACTTGGGTTGAAGAAGAGAGGAATACCTTGTAGTTAGAGGTAATCTTTTTGTATTACAAAAAAAAAAAAAAATTAGTCAGTCATATTAGTCTAGTTTAAATGATCTAAAATGCTTTGAAATGGTCTAGTAAAACCAGAAAATTTGAGAGGAACCAAAGAGCAGAAGATCATGATATAGTAAAAGAAATCGTCTGAGAAAGCCACCAAAGTCTCATCTCTAGATGTTTTGAAAGCCAGAAAAACAATTGTCAGGTACATTTCCTCCTTTTTTCAATAAAGAAAAATCTAGATAATATCCCAAGGTCTTTTCTACCTCTGTCTTCTGCAATTCCAGTAACTGGATGCTATCAGAATTGCCATATGTCTGTATTGTCTGCTATTGACTTCAATGTAAGAAAAGTCTGCACTGGGAGAAAACACATTACCCAAACTTATGGGACTGATAAAAGTAGGTTTATTTTTGTGAGGTTCCTTAGGTTTCTTTGTGTAATTGTTGCTATTAAGTCACTTGTGTGTACTGTAAATCAATTGTGCTATAAAGGAAATGTTAGTATTACACATTCACTACAGAAGTCCAGATTCCACAGTGAACTACCTACGGTGAATATGTAATTCAGTAGACCTGCAATGTCATCTGTGGTTTCCTTTGCTGTAGAGGATGAAGGTTGGTGGCAGGCCATTGCGCTTTCAGAGCTCACGGGATGACGAGGAACTAGAACTCACAGGTAATTTAAATAAAGGCCTGTAGTGGTGGTCTAAAGGAGTATTTAGCCCAATTTAAGATAATGTAACTGCACCTAGAATCTTACAGGAAACGTATACACAAATCCTGAACATTAGGAACAGACATTTCTTGCATGATGTCATGATATATCCTTAATTTATACTTCTGGTAACCTTAACCCAAGACAGGACTAAAATTATTTGGGCAGATTTTAATACCCTTACCTGAAACCTCGTGGTGCTTTTCTTCAAGAAGTTCTACTTACAGGAGTGGGACAGTTGTGGATTTGGTTGCACCTTAACTGCTATGAAAAAAAAAAGTGGGGTTAAAATAGGCTCAAGGAGCAGCTGATTAGGAGACTATCTTTTTTTTCAAAGAAAAACTGATGATCAGAAAATAGAGTGAGTTAATAGTGATCCCTCCTACCTGCACAAGCTGCAATGGGACTCTGCTCCATTTATTATTCTGAAATAGCAGGTGCACCAACGCCAACTAGAGAACACCTAGTATATGTACTGCTTTTCATGTACTTTTTGTATAAAGAACAGATTGCCTTTATTGCTCCTGACCTTACATTTCTTTGTCAAACATATCAATCACTCTCCCTAACCTTTAATAGGAAAGGCTAAAGTTGTTTACTGCAGCAGTTCCTATTCACCACAAGGACATCACCTCCATTCAGAACCAGGCAGATTTGCATACCTACCACTGATTATCCAAAAAGATTGCTTCTTCCCCTAAAATATTTGTCCATTTTTTACATTTTTTTCCCAAGGAGGTCATTCATTGCCAGTGAGGTTAAATCTAAAAGTCAGCAGTATTTGGCAGAGATTTATGTGGGAATAGATACGAGTCTGTACAGCTCTCAGACTGATTAAATAAAGAATGTCATGGGAGTAGTATGATAGTATATGCATACTCCAGTAAATGAAAGTAATGCATTAGAATGCAGCTTTAGGGTCTAATTTAAAAACATAATTCAGACACAGGCAGAAGCCTTTAAAATATTGGCAGATGTCTTCATACTGTATTTCATATAAAGGACAAAGTGGATTAAAGATAAATGTAATCCAAATAATGGTGCTGTTTCATTTATTTTTTCACTTATGTTTTATTTCTTTTAAAGAAATTCAATTTGTAGAGGATTGTTTTCTGGTTTTTCATATTTTTATGCAGATCTGCTTAAAAATGTGAGCAGGGGAAAAAACCCCATTCATTACAAATTGCTGCTTTTCCTGAGACAGCCTATGGTAAGTCACAGCTTTTATTCAGCCTAGGTGAAATAAATACTGTTGTTAAAAGGAGCATTTCAATAAGCAGGAACTTTGATTCCCCTCTTTCTGTCTCCCATCCCCTTTCAATCTCATTATATGTCAAGGTGATTAGGCTTAAATGGTTATTCTCACTTAGAATTCTCAACTTTTATTGTAGCCCATTGCTGAAGGACAGACAAGCTATTATTATCTCTGCTCCATGTTATATTTTTCCCTAGTGACATTCTATCAGGTTGGTGCTTTTACAACATTCTTTTTCTTCCACCTCCCATGCACTGCTTTAGAAGTCAGGAGAAAATGAATAAAAATTCAAATGTGACTCAAGTACGTTGTTAAACAAAGTGAAAGATTTGGGAAAAGTTGGCTGGGGGTTGTGACACACATTTATGTTCTCATATGTCTGAATAGGCAGACAATTGATCCTAAGTGGAGACTTTCTAATTTTCTCACTCATTTAAATGTTTTTGATTGATGGCTTTGATTTTCACTTGGGCATTGCAGCACCCCCTTTATCAAGCATTTTTTCTAAATCCAGAGCTGTGAGGGGATGCAAAGGAAAGCCATTTGTGTTTGTTTTGAGCTTCTGACAGTTGAACAAGGTGAATACAAATGTAATGTTGAAACAGTATTGACTGTATTCAGCATTTCAATTCCATTTTGATTGTGTTTGTCCAATCCCTTTAATATCAGTCTTGCAATAAAAATCATGGGGAATCTCTGAATCTCTTCAATGGAAACAGGACTGGATTCTCCCAGCCTTTCACACTCACTGCACAAGTGATTGGCTATTTTTTTTTTGAGGTAATGAACACTTTGGGCTTTCTTGGGATGTAATTCAGCTGCCAATATTCTCTGCTTTGAAAGAACAAACCCGCAGCTAGCTTACAACTTAACTTTTGCACACAAATGAAGACATTTTTTCTTTGAGGAAAGTTTGTTAATGCTGTTTGAACTAAACACCATTCATATTCATTGCCCTTATTAAGTCAGAGTGGTCTTGGAAGCACACCCCTGGTCAGTGACACCAACTTCGATAATCACAGGAGATCAGAATTGCACCCATTGTTTTATGCCTTTTTTCAGAGGCCTTCAGTATTTACTATAAATGCTAATTGGTGAAATCTTAGAACTCACTGCCAATAATGTCAAACCCCATTATCTTTACCATTGTTTCTCATCAAGCTGGTACAAAGCATACTAGACAAAATATGCGAGGGAGAAGGGATGCAAGATTGGACATAAGTCCTCTACGCTTGCTATAATTTGGAACCAAAAATGGCAATCATATTTTGAACTGTGAGGTGAACTAAACTTTAACGTAATTTTCTCATTCAGAAAATAATTTCTCTTTTCCAGATATGTTTAAATAGATACAGTCTGGGATTTTTAGAAAGTAAAGCCCAACTCAGGAAGACAGCTGGATGTTGAAGAGGGAAATTCTGCTTGAAGTTTTCCGCTGCCTGTTCTGCAGAAGGTCCAGCAGAGAGCTCCTTGAATCTTAAAGTAATGGAAATGTTGACTGGAAGGAAGCTTTGTCAGCCCTCTTCTCTAGTCTTTTGCCTGAAGCAGAACTTTTGCTGCATAGATCAGATCAGTCATGGCCTTACCCAGCAGAGCCTTGAAAACCTTCAGAACAGAGAACTGATCCATCATGAACTTAATAATTTAAAATGTCCATTAAGATAGGTGCATTTGATCAGCTAAGTCAATTGTGTCCATAGTTGCCAATAACCAGGAAAAATCCATAAACCTTAGGCCAGAAGATGCAGAGTATTTGTGTCTCAGACTAGATATAAGGAAGATGTTACTATGGGGGTGGTGAAAGACTGGCATGGTTTTCCCAGAGAGGTGGCAGATGTGCCATCCCTGGAATCATTCAAAGTCCCACTGGACAGGGCTCGGAGTGACAGGATCTAGTGGAAGGTGACTGGGCTCGTGGCAGGGAGTTTGGAATAGATGGCATAAAAGGTCACTTCCAACCCAAACTATGCTGTGGTTCTACGATGCTTAGGCTGACTGGCACTGTGACTGCTTCTCTCCTTCATCTGTACAAGGCGCTACAGAGTGAGAGCCTGAAACAGAGAGTGCTACACTGTTGAATTTGAGGAGGTGACCTGTAAGTAGCCCTGTTAAATGACTGAAAGTAACTAAAAGTCAGCAATTTGACATAACAATTAGGGTGTGCATTTTTATATATGTATATTTCCTATTATAGATGGTATTACGTATTTATATATATAAAATAAAAGATAGCATTATATATATAGGTGTATATATATACTGATATATAATATATAGGTTAAATATATGACTTTATGTTTTTATATATAAATATTCAAGTATTAAAAGGTAATGTTAAAAGATATTTTCTCTACCATCCTAAAATTTTTCAGCAAAAATAGGAAGTATTTTTGAAATGATCTTGTAAAACTGGAGAAAGTGAAGAAAAAAGCCACAGATTAATGCCAGGACAAGAACAAAAGCTTTAAGTGGGAGACGTGGGGGAACTTGATTTGTTTATCTCATCAAATGCATCAGGTGTTGATTTAGACTGTAGAATAGTCTAAATACTTTCATGTGGAGAAAATGTTGCACATTTCAGACTTCCTTAATATAGCTTAAAAGACTTGAGAAAAACAAAGGCAGATTAGTTCAACTTGTGAAAAGGCCATACACTTATAATAGTGAAAGTGATTAATCCTTGAAAATAATAAACAGAAGAGATGGTATAGCCTTCATTTTTGGTTACCCTTGAGATGAGGTTATGGACAGAGATAGCTCTAGTCTCAGGGGTGAATGAGGTTTAATGCAGTAGTGTAAATGTTTTTAACTTAGAAAAAGGAAAGGCAGAAAACGTGTATCTGAGAAATACATTTTTGTGATGTTCAAGATTTCATCTATGACAAAAGAGAACAACCTTCATTGCTGTGCAGATTTTGCAATAGTCCTTTTCACTTTCAATATCTAATTTATATCTTTTCATAATTACAACATGACAAATACAAAAAGAATTTTCAGAAACTCTCAAGTTGGGTAAATGCCCTATATGACACCATTGCAAGTTAAGTATCCCTATAGACTTTTGGATTTATTTTACTCAGTACATGACAACCCTTTTAAAACACCTGGAGCAGTATGCTTCTATGACTGCAGATGAAACTCTACTCCTGGCCAAGACCAAATCCCTTACATTATCTCATGATGATAGCTCTCCTATCTTCAAAAGCATCAGTGGACTCTTTCAGTGGGAGAGTGAGAGAGAGGGACATCCTCAAGTGAGGGTGGTCCTCCAAGCCTGTTTTCCCTTTCTCATGAGCAGTCTATAATGCCCATAAACAGAGTACAAAACAGTCCTTCAATTTATACAGATTAGATTTGTATAGGTTTTTTGGATTTTTTTGTTTGTTTTTAATCACAAGTATTACTTTAACAGGTGCATCTCTGGAAATTCTCAGAGAAGAGTACTAGCAGAAATGGAATCATCTTGCCACTTAGAAGCATTGTGAACCAAATCTAAACATGAGGTCACCAATCCTACTGGTTTCAGAGTAAGCCATATTTGCATTCCACTTACATTCCAGTTGCATTCTGCCACAGCAGTGCCTGATTCTTGGGTACACCCTGTGCTAAGGTGAGCAAGATCCACACAATTTTGTTCCTCCATTAAAACTGAACAGGAAACACAGTGCCTTGTTTCCTGTTTATTGACATAAAGTGATCCTAGTGATCACTTTATGTGAATAGTGCTCTGGTAAGGTTGTGAAAGACAGCAGCCTCTTTCCAGATTTGCCAAAAAACTAAACATAGAAAGCACAACAAATGTAATAATAGCAAAACTCCTGACATAAAGAAAGAGGAAAAAAAAGTGGAAAATGTAAAAATCCAGTGTTTTTCAGTCTGCTACAAAGGTTAAATTTCTGAATTGTATTTAATTAATAAATAACAAGTGCCTCCTAATTTACAGAAGAATACTCTCCTTTAAAATCCAAATGGTTTTGGAAACTTTTTATTTCTGTTTGTTTTATTTTGCTGACATGAAAAAAAGACGAATGTTTTTGGTTTTTAGTGTGGAATTTTCAGTGTGGAAATTCTGGAAATGGAAGCCATATGCTGTACCAAAACTATGGTAAACAAAAGCAATTAAGAGGTAGATTTTTCTGAAATGTATATATGTGAGAAGAAGAGGAGAGAATGCACACTGCATATGTACATACGGCAGGGGAGTGATTAGGCTGAGTACCTGGCTAATAATACTATCACAAAAGTCTGCAGTGTGGCAGAATGGAAAAATAATAGAAAAAGACAGACCGGAAGAACTTGACTGACGAAAACATGACGTTTCTCCCATACGACTTCAAAATAACTGTGCTTGTTTGAAGGAAAATTTAAAAAAAAAACCAAAAACCAAAAAACAAAAAAACTCAAACCAAACCACCAAATAAAAAGCATCAAATAAAAAGCAGTGCAATTGTTTGAAACAGCAGATTTTACAGATTAAGTAGTTATTGTCACCCTTCACAAAAGATGGGAATACAAAGTTATGAATAGCAGTGTCTGCTATAGGTTTTACATTTCTGTGATATACTCCACAGTTCTGAGATTACCACTGAGCAGTGATCTTGTCTTTTTATTTTGCTACCTACTCTGTGCTTCTCTTCCAGGTGCCTTTTAAATCAAGTATCTAAAATTCCTTGCACTACTAATGAACAGAGAAAGGTGCTTCTGAAGGGCATGAAAGAAAGACTGAATCCACTACCTATCTTTAAATGCTTGAGCCTCCTGATGAATCTTGGTCTGTGCTGGGAAGAGTCCTTGGCTTAGTTCTTACCCATGCTGCCTGAATAGACCAGTGCAGGTGAATTGCAGCCCAGGTGTTCAAAGTGCTGCTACCCAGGCACACCATGAACACGGTCTTGCCAAGCTCTAGATGAGCTAATAGACAATTACAAAGCCAGAAGGCAGATCACAGGATCCACTTAATCAAATCAGTTCTTGGACTCTACACTTCAGAGAATACATATAAAAGTATGTACACACATGTAAATGTACTCAGAGATGCTAAGGCACACATCAGGCAAATGTCTGCTGAGAGGCTGGGCTGACTTGCCAGAGCTCTAACACTTACACAGCTATGCAGAGCTTCAATCGAGTCATTCTTGTGTTTTGCCTCAGACAGGACGGATCATTGCAGGCACTAAAATCCCTTGTTTATCCCAATCACGGCACCATGTCCAGGAATATATTTGAGAACATGAGTATTTTAGATAACATATTTTTGAAAGCATAGAAATATTTACTTAAAAATCTAGAGAGACAATATCTGTTAGGAATAGTTGGTACTTGTAAGAGACGGTCCGAAGACCCTTCATCTGCCTCACAATCATCTAGAAGGACTGAGACTGAATCTTACCCCTCTCAAGGGGGGAAAGGACTTTACACAAGTTTGGGCCTGGCCGACGTGGGAGACCTGCCAAGCATGTTGTGCCTGAACTGGTTCACGCTGCTGAGTTCAGTTTGTGGTGGACTGTGTCGGTTCTGCTACCAAGGTGGCAGGAACGGCGTAGTATGCTCTGTCCTCTGTACCTGTTCTGAACCATTAAATCGGGACAATAAGCTTTACTCCCTTACCTCTTGGCTGTTTGCCCCTCACTCTTGAAATCTCTTGGCAATTTGCCCCTCGCTTTCGAAAAGACTTTCTGAGAAGACCCCATTTGGGATCCCTCCACGGAAGAAGACAGATCTGTTGCCGGACAATCAAGAGGATTCCGCCTCGCCATTGGTAGCTATAACCCCTCCTCCCATCTTTTTCTCACTATCCTTTGTTTCCTATATCTCTCCCTCTCTATTGCAATACAATGCGTAGGCACAATAAACACATTGTCCTGACTTGAACTAAAGAATACATTTCCCTGTTTCTTTTGCGCTCTGAGATCCCGGTTAACGAACCATCACGATACCTGCTTTATGTGAGTGGATCGTGACAGTACTTACCTCTGGTTCCTCTTCTTCTGCCTAGCAAGTCTAGTAAGTCCCAAACTAAAACACTAACTTCCGGAAATATCTGGAACAAACATTTCTGTCAGGGCAAAAATTCTACATTAGATGTGCCTATATTCTTCTGCTTTAAACTCTCACCTGAGACGAATGTTTTATTTAAGATTCATATCCAAATTTTGAACACTTACATAGTATGATGTAAGGAATTTTAAGCATCTTTATCAGGTGTTGGTCAGAGTGGCAACACACTAGAAACATTTACAATCTGCATAAAATTCCCCTGCTCCATCTATGTGTAGAGTCTATATGTGGATAATACAGACCTTCTCTCTGAAGACTATTAGAGTCTTCATCAAGATGTTTTCAGGAAGGACTTTCAAATACAATGTATAGAAAAATGTTGATGCTTGACATGAAACTTCTGTGAACCACAAAACACTTCCTTCAGGGTGTGTTTCAGCAACATGTTGACAGAACAGACACTTCAGTCTGCATTGACAACAAATTTGGCTCTATTATCAGTAGTGAAAAAGTGTAAGGGTTTCAACCTGGCAACAAATTAGCTGAATGTAATGCAGTTTGGCATTAACCTAACACAAAAATGACATCATAAATTAAACAACTTGAATTTCGCTCCCTTTAGGACAAGAAAAGAAAAATAATTAGGGAGCACTGTCACTTGCAAGAACATCAATTACCATAAGCTACATGTGAAATGCTGCTGTGTTCAGATAAGGAGTTAATCTACTTTACTAAATAAATATGTCACCCTCACATAGGTGAATTATAAAATTATGCACTTAAATTATATGTAACCAATGTATACTGTAAGGTTTACTTTCCTAAATGCTTTGGAAATTCCGTGAACAGAGTGAATTTATATTTATTGCTTTTATAATATGTTGTTCAAGCAGTTTAAAATTCAGTAAGTAAATGTAATGCCGAACAAATCTTCCATACATTTAAAAAAGGAGGTCAGTATTTACAGCATGACCTTTGTGGATAAAGAAAGGATACCAGAATTTTTCTTATATAGAATTTAATATAAGCATAGAATGGACAGAACATATCCAATTCTAGGAAAGATAATAGGTCGAGTGATTAAACACAAGATACCTTTGTTTTTAGTTACAGAACTGGTGAGATGAGAGTGAGAATATGGCATATAGGGATAAAATCCTTCACATTTAATATGGCATTGAATAAAATGAGGAGGAAGTAGAAGAGGGTTACCAAAAACGCACCCTTGGAAGTTTTATGTGCAGGTAGTTCGAGGAGCTTGTGTATCTGTTCAGGTTTTCACAAAACTGTGAATCTGATTCCAACATGATCCATATTTCTGTATCTGAGCAGGTTCACAGATATTAAAAGATCTTAGGGGTTTAGGATACTTCAAACTTTATTTTTGCAGGGACAGATTAGCCTTGTAGGACATTTCAAGTGCATACTGCAACATTTGAAAGCATCGGTCATGATACTTATTTTTATAGCTTAATTGTTTCAAATTTGAGTTCAAAGTTAGATTGCACTTTTAATTGATATTTCTATTTCTACACGGGTGGTTAGATTAACAAGGAGGCCGAAATAATTTTTTCTTTCAGATGTGTAAGTAACTTATCTGACTTTTGGCACATACATTTGGAAAAAATTCTTGCTCTGCTTTTTCCCTTATTGATCTGTAAGGGGGAAATAGTATCTAAGGCAGAAGGATACAGTAATGTTCAATATTTGAATGGGGCTTCAGATACTATTGAACTTAAAGAGCTTAAAGGAAGGGAAAACACGAGATCTTGCAGTTTGACTTGATCTTATATTGTGACTTCCAACACATCATACAAGATCAATGGCATTTCAGTTTCTTAAAGCCTAACACCTAACCCTCAGCTGAAGCACTATTTATGTCTGCTGAAAGTGTGCCTTGTGAAAAGACAGCTATCAGTCTGGATGGGAGCACTCTGGGAAACAGGTGGGACAGTACATCATTATCCTCAGTAATTTGTTCCCAAAGTTAGTAATTTCCATTGATAAAAATTCAAAGTAATTTTAATGTCAATTCACATGCAATTCAGAAAACTGCTGGTTTTCTGTTGTGTTTTCCTGTCTCTCCGGTGCCCAGCATTTATCCTGATTTCCACTGTATTTAAAATTAATGTATGTAAAATTAATGGCTAGTTCAGTATGCCCTCTTATTTAGAGGCATTATTTTTAAGGACAAAGTTTGGATTATTTTGTAAGAACAGACAATTTTTTTTTCCTTTGGCGAACAACGTAGTAATGTAGTTGTAGACTTTGGTCTCTGTGGCACATACCACAGGTACCCAGCACTCACCACTGATAGCAGAGAGACCTAACTTTGTAGTGGTGCCTAACTCAAGTATCAAAAACTATCTGGGATGAACACAACCAAAGATTGATGCTGAAGGACTTCCTGACTCCGAGATATTTTACTTTGCACATGGCTGCATAGAAATATTTTCTGAACAGAGCAAGTCAGTATTGAGGATCCAGGGATCCTGTATTACTGCCTAGCCACCATATTCCTGTCAAGGTTTCAGGTTTGGGAAAATTTTTATTGAATTGTTTTTACATTTGCTTCCAGACTGTTGATGAAATATGTATCAGAGACATTGCAGAGCTTTGTGAATGCTTACCAGAACATTTCACACACATTGAAGCTTCCACCGACAGAATCTTCTTGAATTTGCAAGAAAAATTTCAGGTATTATTTTTTAAAGGAAATGAAAAACTATTCAAAAATTAATCTTATTTTTTGATTTGCGAATGCAATATATGAGCTTTGAAAGTTCCCCAGATTTGTTTTTAGAAATAATTTCTCCTGTAACCGGAATGAGTTATTACTGTAAATCCTATAGATCACATTTAATGTGTGGGTGTTCAGCGAACCACACTGCAAGGGTGGTGTTTTTTGTTTTTCTTTCTTCTATGGTTAGGTCAAATAATACGTGTCAAGTATCTTAAGAAATAAAAAAAAAAACCAAACCAAAAAATAAATAGCATCTCTCCACCTCCTTCCCTCATTTAAGTGATTAATCCTCTAGTATTTACTACATTCTCAAAGACAAACGGCTTCCACTAAATAAACAAACAGCACAACCAAAAAGTCACAGCTGCCCACTTTCAGTGTCAGCTGTTTGAGAGATGAAGGGCTAAATGCAGTCCATTTTGTTATCTTGCAGCTGGGTTTCCTATGATGAAATATCCATTGATCCATTCCATTTTATTGGCTTTAGATGAGTTTTTTCTGATATGGCAGTAGGAAACCTCTCGTGCTATGTAATTTAATCATTGTATTGAAGAAAAAAAAAAATCTCATACTTTGTAGTTTTTGTCCTTGATATTCTCCACATGTTTAGAGCATTGAACAGCTGGGGCCATAGAAAACATTCAGAAATCACATTCTTTTATGTAGATCAATCACTTTTGTATACATTGCACCAGGCAAATGAAAATTGTTCATTTACATGTCAGTGGGAGTTTGATGTCTTAAAAGAATCTTTCAGACATTAGTGTGGGCCACTGTTTGTTTTCCTTTGGGAAGAAAAAAAGGGTACTATATGTTCAGGAATGAAGTTCTAAAATTGATTGAGGATTGAGAAATGAAATACATAAGCCAGTAATCTCTTCCCCCATAATGCTATTTCTGACTTTAGACTGAGAAGCATAAATACCTTCACCTTATGTTATTTGGGCACACTTAAACAAAGTCAGAAAGTGTGATATGCAGTGTAGACTATGAATAAACAGATATTGTGAGTTAACAAATAAACAGTAATTATAACAGAGGTTTGTGGAAGTTATGAAATGCCGTTCACCTCTCACCATCATGGCCCCTTTTCTGGTAGAAGGACTTGTCATGAGTTGCTTCAAGAGGAGAAAAACCTTCTTCTAAATTATCTTATATTGCAGCAATACATAATAAGAAGTCACTTCCAGATGTTTGTGTTGTGTAGCTGCAGCTATATTCAAGGCACCATTGTACTGACTAAGTTCCTTAAATGTCTTGCCAGGGTTGACATACCAATGTCTTTTAGAGGCCAGCTGGACGTTTTAGCGACTCCTGCACTAGGCTGAAGACCTTGAAGATCGCCAGTGGCACACTTCCTGATAGCTCAAAAACTTCTGGGGAGGACTATCTCTGAAGTTGGGGGAAATATCCCCCTCTCTTTACATAATTGGTGTATCCTCGTAAGCAGAACATGAAAAGTCAAGATATGAAAGGGATATGAAAATGTATGGTAAAAAAAATAGGCAGACACAGTCAGTTTTAAGACCAACTATATGCAGAGCAATTGGTGTGGTGGATATACACAGAAGTTTGAGTTGGAAGTACATATGCTTTATTTACAGATCTTAGGGACATAAGAAAAGGGTATTGAGTTCTGAGATGTTTTTTATTGACCACATGGAAAGGCTAATGGAAACACAAACAGTAAAAATCCACAGTGAAGAATAAGTTCTGAATAAAAACACCTATTAGGTGTTAGATATCTGATGCAATAAAGATTTCATTGCAACTGAAATATATTCCCTGTTTATTGCATTTCTAGACACTGTACAGAGAACTGCCAGCAGTGGAAATGAGTAGTTTTAGTTGTCAGAATAATGGATTTTGAAAACTTGAAGTGTCAACAATCAGGGTTATTGACTCAGGATAAAACTGTGAAAATCTTCACAGTCTCTCATCATATTCATTTCCCCTGAGTTCACCCTGCTTTATCTGTGAATTCAAAAGAAATTAATTTTCCTAATATCTCGCCTAAACAATGTGACGTAGGAATGCAGATTTCAAAGCCTACTTTCATTTTGCTAAAAAAATTCATTGGAGTCCTAGATTTTAGATGAGAAGGAACCTTTCTGTCCATCTAACCTGATCTCCTGCACAACTGCAGCCTAATTGCTGGGTCACATCTGCATCTTCCTTGTAAAATCCATTAAAATTAACCTGTCTGAAATGTGAGTGTTGCAGTGTGTTTCATTGATCTTTTGGCATTGTGAAAAAGCCCCCAGCTAGCAGACAAAACCCTGTAGTCAGTAGGAAACAGTTTTCATTTTGAGTGGTCTTCACGACACTTAAAGAGACTTTGAGGACGCACAGAGGTTCTTTTCCTTTGCATGGATGAAGATTTGCTGTCATTCAAGTTAGAGCAAAATCTGAATGGCTTTTGTGGTATCACTGGTGGTAGGTTTCTAGATTTTCTTCACAGCTGAATGCCCTCTGCACATTCAGAATAAAAATGTAGGTGCCTTCAGATATTTGTAGTCCTGGGAAGAATATGAATGGTTTATCAAACCCTTGGAATGGGTTCAAGAAAACTGAAATAAAATTTAGGTGAAAAAAGCTTCTACAGCATTTTTAACTATCCAGGTCTATGTGGACAGGTACAGACAGGTCCACTCTACACTGCTTGTGCCCCATATGGGCCAAGCAAGAAAGAACTCCAGTCCAGAAGACATGTACCAATGTCAAAAAAATGCTGTGTTTAAGCTGGTGTGTCCTCCTATATGACTTAGCTAGAAAGCCATGAGAAGTTGTTCCACAGAGTAGTGCAAGGGAGGGCGCATTTGCCAGGTGGACAGCAAGGCTGTGTGGAAGCCAGACTGGAACTGGCATCTGTCTAGACTGGTTGCAGCAGAGGAGATGAGGCTTGTCTGCACTAGTCTGGACAAACATTCCCACAGTTGCATTGCTTTTGAGAGGCAATTGGTGCTCTCATGACTGCCCAGAAAGTTTGTATGTCACACTTCACCGTGTCTTCAAACTGACACCAAAACTTAGGCAGAATACTGTAACTCTCTGACTCCCATTTTGTAGGCACTCCTGGTTTCCTCTGCTGTTTGTGCTTAACTCATGTGAGTTGGCACTATCTCAAACCTCATGTATCTATAATCCCAATAAAAGAGGGAAATGTGGGAAGATGGGTTGGGGTTTGCAGAATATGCCTAATGAGCAATGATTTATGATAATGAGGTACTACTTCTTGAACTAGTTGAAAGCAGAGTTTAAGCAATCCCTGCCTTTAAAAAAAAAATCAGTACTTGTGGTAGAAATGTTTATGTTTTCAAGAGCTAAAAATATGTTCATTGACCTCAAGACTAAATGTGAAAGCATGTCTTGCCTGACACCAAATCATAAAGCTCTTGCGGATCCCAGACTATTGAAGAGAATATTTATTTTCCTCAGCCCATAAAAGCTAGCAAAATATTGCAGGCAGCACATATGAGCTGGTGTAAAAGAAGACTGAATGACATCAAGGTCTTTGCAATTTCTAATCACTATAATTCTATGATTCGATTTAAGATCGGTTGCCACATAAATACCAATGAGCTTAGTATTTTTTCCATTTTGGGACATCATGAAAAACATTTTGGTTTTAATACCTATGTAAGCACTGATTTTTAAAGATGTCTTATAAGTGGTATAACACATACAGTAGCTACAAATTAGCATATTGTGCATACGTCGCTTTGTGTGCTTTCTGGAAGGGGTCCAAGGATGACTGACTAACACACGGGATGTTTCCTCTTCACAACATTAATGCAAAGTCAACACCTGCAGTGATGTAAGCCCATGACTCACCTGCCTGAATGGAGGTCTCTTTAGGATCAACTGTTGTGTGCAGAATACATCTGCAACATCCAAATAAATGAGCCCTTCTAAAGTAAGTCAGCGCTACCCCTGTTTAGAATGCAAGGCCCTTGTGAAGGCTGAGGTGAAGCAGCTGGCTAGCAGCTTTTGTGAGTCATTTTAAAAAGCCACTCTCACAGCTGGAGAGAAAATAGCCCTGGCAGCACTGGCAATCCATTATGAAATGCAAAAAGTCCTTCTCTGGGCGGAAGGAAAACTTCATCCAGCTGTCAAGTGTTTGAAATGTTGGGGGGAAAGTGCGCACACACATGCACACGGCCCTGCTTGCAATGCAAGGCATACAGGGGCCACATTACATAAAATTAAATCTCCCCTGAGAATGAAAAAAGCATGGGCATGAGTTCACTTTTTAGAAATGAGTAAGGGTTTTGATGAATGGACGTATCAAGCACTTTGTATAATTCAGGAAAGACTGGTCTGCAAGTGTCTGTTCTGATTTAAATTCCCCTTTTCAGCACACCTGTATCAAAAAGGCATTTGACCTCTGTTTACTTTTCGTCCAGCTGTATCGATCTGAAAATTTCATATTGCAGAGAAAAGAAAATTTAAGTGGCAGAATAATCAATCCCTAATCTCATCTTTTTTCCATTTGGCAAATGTGAAATGTGGTTAGTGAATGGCTTCTAAATATAAATCAATTTGAACCAAAAGTTGCTGATGCTGCATAATTGCAGCATAATAAAAGACTAATATAGAAGAATCCAGAGAATGAAGCAACGAGTTCAAGTAGAAAGATGTGGAGAAAGATGACTTGCATAGCTGTGAAGGCTGAAGGGATTCCATGGGAATGTAATTTGCAGACCAATGAGAAAGGGGATCTTTAGAAGTGAGGCGCAAACATAGGTTTTCAGAACTTCTTTCTGCAGTTCACCTTATTTACAGCCACACAAAAAGCAACCTGGGGAGTATTTTCATGGATCAGTAGTGACATCTAGTGTCAATTCAGACTGATCCTCCCCAGCTGCCCCACCAGGAAGCCAAAATAACCTGCCTCTGGCGCAGTCCTGACTATGGTCCCATCCCATGATTAGACAGCAGCACCACATCACTTCACTTATACAGTCTTGTGATGCTAAATGTAGGCCCAACTGAGGTCTCAAAACTTTTAAAAATTCTTTAGAATTTTTGAGAAACAATTTTTAAGTTTCTTGTGTCTTTCTGTTTGAGAAGGATTAGCACATAGAGCCAGCCAAGGACTCTCCATTTTAACTTAAGGTGCAAATTGTCCATAACCAAATAGTAGTTCTTGGATAACATGTGACCAGACATCATTATCAAATTACTGTGTTTAAATGGGCACTAATGAGTAAAACAATAGCTTTATTATCTGTATAACTGGAAGTGCTCTATGATTGTTTCTAAAAAAATAATAAATTTCAGGTTTTTACTGTTCCAAAAGGGTGATAAACTGGAGGAGATATAGAGAAGAACTTCTGTCAAGACAAAGCATTGAAAACCAGATCTTATACTGAAAGACCTAAGGAGACCAGTCTGCTTCCTTTAATAAAGAATGAGAAGAAATCCAAGTTTAGACAACATATATACATATATATAAAGAAAAATAATATGATAGTAAAGAGTTCTTTAAACTGCTAGATAGAAATATACAAAGATGTAGAGACTGGCAATCAAAAGGAAAAAAAATGAGTTGAAATGAAGCAGAACTTTTTTTACTCATAAAAGAAATCAACTCTTGCAGAATTTATGAAGGCCTGTGGTACAGTTTCAATTTCTGGGGCATTTTAATTCAGAATAGGATGTTTTCTAAGAGAAAAAAATTCTTTCAAATGGAAGAGCAACCATGAGATCAGCCAGGTATTGGGGCAGATTGTATTCATTCTTGGAGGTTTTCAAGCCCCGTGGAACTTTGCTTGATCTCATAGATTGCCTTGCTTTGAGCAGGTGGTTAGATTAGAAATCTCCTTTGGATCCTTCCAAACTGATTTATTCTTCAATGCTATGATCTTATGATGTAAATTAAGGAAGTCTGGGATCCTATGGCAAGTCATTCTAGATAACTTCAAGATTCTGATCTCTACAGTCTATAAAATGATCCAAGAAGGAAATACTGCTTCACAAAAATTACTCTTGAACATTTTCCAAATGCATGGGTTTTTATTATTTTTTTTAATTAAAAAACAAAAAACCAAAAAAACCCAAAAAACCATGAGGAGAATACCTTAATTTCTTAATGCATATTCAAAATCAAAGAGAACTCATCAAGATAAAGATTGCCAATGCCGTCACAGAATACATGATGGTTGAGCTTGGAAGGGACCTCTGTGCGGTTAGAAGGGACCAGAAGTCACCTGTTTCAACCCTTTTGCTTGAAGAGGGCCACCTAGGGCCAGTTGCCCATGTCTGTGTCCAGAAAGCTCTTGACTATGTCTGGGGATGGAGCCTCCACAACCTCTTTGGACAACCTGTACTGGTGCTCAGTCACCATCGCAGTAACAAACTGTTTGCCGATGTTAAGCCCCTAATATTTCTGGAAATGTTTTCCAGAATTAGCAGCTCCATCACTTTCTCAGGGATTGAGATGAGGCTGACCAGCCTGTAGTTCTCCTGCCCCTTTTAAGACAGGAGTGACATTAGCTTTTGTTTATATTCAAGCACAGGGAAAGACATTTCCATATGTGTTACAGCAGGAGGGCTAAAACACCATTAATATTGCAGCAAAAATACAGCAAAAAATGAGTCACCAGAGACAAGAAAAAGAAAAAAAGAGCAAATTAAGGGCTCAATTTAAACATCAGCAAAAAGGAAGCAAAATTATATGAAGTAATGGGAAAAGAAATACAACATCTCATGAAGACACCACAGGCAGATCCAGTCCAATCAAATACCTTCTCTGTGTGGCTCGGACTTGAGATAGACGGGAGTATGCGGTAGGTTGCAGCTGGATAGGAGGTCTTCTAATAGGACATTTTAAAATGGGGTTTTGGTGTGTGTGATACCCAAAATTTAGTCCAAGAAGGACTAGAATAAAAGGAAATGAACCTTTTTTAGGATACTGGACTGAAGATAAGCTGTGGCATAAAGCTGCATTAATGTATGATCTGCAGCCTTAGCATCAGAGAGCAAGTTATCTGAGCTGTGTTCTGTGGATCAAACGTGACAGGACTATAGGCTGAGGCAGAGGGAAGAAGAGTAAGTAGAAAAAGAGCAAGATGAGCACAAAGACAAGACAGCATTATTTTTTGGTTTTTTTGTTCTTCACACAGTTCAGTTGCCAAAAAATACTTCTATTTTTCAATATCAGTGACTACAGTTATGTATATATATTAACAAAAATAGGACAATTAGAAGTGAGTAAATATTAAAAATACAGCTATTTGAGGCATATATATGTATAGATACGTGCATATACATGTATACAGTTTATTGTATGTTACTAGATTAAATATTTGCATTTTTTGGGTTTTTTTAAAAGAAAAGAGTCTCTCTTAACAGCACAACAAGACATAAAGGAAGAGGTTTGCCATTTCAGGGTGGAAGAAGCCACACACAGCTACCCCACATCCATTCATTCCCCTTGAACACGTAAGGAACACAATACTCTGTCAGCCTGGACCAGCAGTGGATAATGTAATTCCTTATGGCAAAGGAGCTCCAGTAAGTGTCTGTTCATGACCATCCTTGTCCATAAATATCAACCACCTGTTTTAAGGTCTCTCATACTTCTGCTATGTAATATAAAGACTTATTTTTCATCTATGCCTGGTCCCAACAAAGCATATCCGCTTTCATTATGCTCCAAACCAGCAGAAGCACTACTTTGCAGTGCATTGTCCTTACAAACAAGCTAACCGGCCTATAGTACAGGATCAAAGAACAGAACAAAGAAGTTTAAGAGCAGCTCTATCTATTATTTTGTGATAGCAGATGTGTTAAAAAATTTAATGAACAGAATAATTGCTCTGCCTTTTTCATAGTAAAAACTAGACCCCTCTGAGCCTTAACCCTTGAAGTCTTGAGCAAATGGAGTAAATATTAAACAATACCTTGAGCCATATTTGCCTGGCACCTTTACACAATCTCCAACACTGTTATCAGAGGAGTGAAATACACAAGTGCGTTTATGCTGATGACTTCACTTGTACTTAAAGCTATGTACAGCCTTGATAGTGCCCAACAGCTGCAAAATCATCCTAGTAAATCATTGTCTTTCTTTCCCTTCATCCTCTCCTTGGCATTTTCATTCTAAAACTGCATCACTCCATTCTGTCACCCTCTTCTTTTCTACTTTGTTTTCTTCTTGATTCGATTCACTAAATTATCACTACATATGATTTCCCACTCTGATTAATTTGATTAAGCAGATAGCAGATGCTTCAGAAGGAAAAAACCTGACAATTCTAATAATTCCTTTGGTTGTATTAATCATGGGCTGACCAATACCATGAAGCCAAAAGGATGATATTTCCAAACTCAGTTATGGTAAATGTATATATATATATATATATATATTTTTTTTTTTTAATGGTAGATGTTTTTGTTACTGAACTGCTATTTCCATTTCCAAATCCGGATAACCTCTTCAATGCCATCTGCCAAAGAGTTTCAAAGGCTCTACATATTCTGTGAGAAAAGGTTATTTCTTACTCTCATCCTTTCTTGTCCTACCTGTGAAAGTGACACAATATTTGCCTGCTATTTCAAAACGAGACAAGGCGAAAGATCCTAATTACACCATTTCTATATCCTTAATTATTTTTTTGCTTTATAATGAGATCAGCTATTCCTCTTCTCAAAGATAAACACTGTCAATACAATCATTCAAAACAACATGTAGATGGATAAAAACATAGCAATATTATATTTTCTCTTTTTTTTCTCCCCATCACGAAACACGCTCGAGTTCACTGCCTTTATCCTCATGCCACCAATACACTTGCACTGACAGAAAATATGCTGCGAAACAATGAAGTATGTTCTCAACAGCATTCTATTGATAGAAGTGGTTTTGGTCCCTCTAAATATCATCATGAAAGTGATGAAACAACTATTTTCCTCACCACAGAAAAATAGAATTTTTTAGGTTGGAAAAGACCTCATCAAGTCCAACCATTAACCCAGCATTGCCAAGTCCAGCATGAAACCATGTACCTGAGAGGCACATCTACATATCCTTTAAGTTCCTCCAAGGTGGTGACTCAACTACTTCCCTGAGAAGCCTCTTCCAGGACTTAGTGACCTTCTCCATGAAAAAATTTTTCCTAATATACAATCTAAATCTCCTCCCGCACAAGTTAAGGCTGCTTCCTCTTGTTCTATCACTTGTTACCGGGGAGAGGAGACCGGACCCCAGATTTTTACAACCTTCTTCCAAGTACTTGTAGAGTGCAATTGAAGGCCCCAGAGAAACATAACCCGTCAACATAAATGCCTGGTTGATTTCTGTGATTAAAACAATGAGAAATAAATATGCAGCTACAAATTCTAAGGCAGAAACACTTCTAAAAAACTGGTTGCACAAGTATAACTTTATTTTCTGAGAATAATTTCATCATGTGAAGGTGTGCTAGACCAAAATACATTTGTCTATCCTTGATGATAGCTGATGTCATGACATATAATAGTGATGTAGCTAAATCTGTATCTCTGTGTATAGAAAACTAACACTGAAGTAAAATCACTGTGGGCAGTGATACTCTGCTGGACGAAAACAGGCCTGAAGTCTAAACCAGACAAAAGAATGTGAAATCAGCATTGCCTGGCTGCTAAGTTAGCATCAGCCTGAAGATATGTTAAGACAGGAAAAATATCCTGTTGCTGTCTTCTGTAAATCTGACTTAACTGCAATTGTTTGACTAGCTCCAGTCATCACTTACAGTGTTTTTATAATACCAGCTATACCAGTGGGCTGTTGTTTGTAAAAGAATAGTTAAAAAGTGAGTGGCAGTCATTTTATAGAAGATGGAAATGAGTGTGATAAACATGAGGCAGAGAATTTTCTCTCATTTCTCTCAAAACTGAGAGATTGAACCTTTATATATCAAGACAGGTACCATCTGTGCAGGGTTGGATGCTCCAAGGCAAAGAGCATCATGTGAAATCCAAAGAAGTCCCAGTAGTTGCTGGTTTTTGTCAGTTTGGGCCCAGATTGTTATTGGGTTATATTCAGGTGGGCTCTTTCATGAATATACCAGCACCAGAAGACATGCTCGTGGATGTGGTGGGACTGGGAGTCCCATCACAGCAGGAGGGTGAGCAGGATCACCTGACCAGCACTGTCTCCTGTCAGCAATTGAGAAGAACTTCATCTAACCTTGTTCCTTTTTCAGGTAGCTTTCGGACCCAGCTGAATGCCACCGGGCGTGCCAGGACACAGTGGAGGCCTATGGCTCCCCAAGGCCAGAGCAGCTCAGCACCAGGGGCATTGGGACAGGGGCAGGATGAGGCTCAGTAAGGCCATGGGCAGGATGGAGCAGGCAGAACTGCCTCACAGCCCTGAAACAGGAGCCAACTGAAGGAGCAAGAGTGCTACCCTTTGTCCTCAGACAAGTTCAGGGAAGAGGTCTAGCGGAGCTCATATGGCTGCGCTGGCTTGTACAGAGAGCAAAGTTTCAGCAGAACCTACAGAAGATATTCTAGCTGTGCAGGTTGCTGTTTACCTCACTCAGCTTCTCTTTCTTACATTTTATTTTGTTTTATTTTTATTTTATTTTACTTTTATTTTTATTTTACTCCTATTTCAACAAGAACAAATACCAGGGAACCAATACAGATCTCATCACTCTGAACATCCTTGGGGTCACTAGGAATAGATGACTTGTCAGAACCTACAAGGTTGAGCCAAGACGGGGAAAGGACTCAGGAAATAGCAGCTTGGGACTAAATAGTTATCTAATTTCTTCTTTACAGTTATACGATTTTTTAAAATTGTTTTTATGCATTGGCATGTTTCTTCTGCCTTGAGGTCTGGAGGGGGAAAATGCAGAAGAAAAGAGAAAAGATGAAAATAAAGTTGACTTCCAAGTTTGGAAGGGAAAGATTGCAACAGGCATTTGGAAAGAGGCTGGAAAAACTCAAAAGTAAAACTCTTTTTGAAATATTAGAGCTTTTTTGTCTGAAAAGATTGGCATAGAAAATGGAAATAAAATCAAAATGAAAGCCATTGTACATGTCCTATTATTTCATACATTTAGCTGCAAGTCTTCAGAAATGAAATAGCCCAAAGAAAATACGTTGGTCGAGTATTCCATACAGTTTAACAGCAACAGAAAGAATCTGAATGATTCAAAGAGCTTATGTAACTGCTTTGTTTTATTCATTTACATAAATCACATTTACCGTAGGTGTTTTATTCAAAATAAAGTTTTGGGAAAATAAATTGAACAGATGAACCTAGGCAAACCTGGTGATTTTTTCATGAGTAGTGTTTGATGATAAAAGCATAAAAGCATAATGTGGTATCATTTCACCAAGGCACAATATGGATCATCCATATGGAGCAGAAGTTGATAACACTGCAAAAGAAGCAAAAATAAACAGAACAGATGTACTTGTAAAATCAAGTCTGCACCCACCCTGAGTACCTGTTTCTTTGTGTAGAAACTTCTTCTGCAAGTTTGTCCCACAGTGTTGCTGGAACAGGAAATCGCTCATGGATGCTGCATTGCGCACTCGGCTTCGTGGTCTGACTGTTGTGGAGAACAGAGCTCCCACAGCCTCAGTGCGGGTAGCTTAGCTCCTCATGGTGCTAAGCAAGATGACAAGGGAATATATTTTATTTTCTATCATTTCTCTGCACCCTTCTTGTGAAAGTACAACCTGTGTCAGGTTCAAACTTCTGTAGAGCTCAGGTACTGCATTGGCTGAGTAGAAACATGTCTCTCAAAATGCACTGCGCGGAGTGGAGTCATGAGGAGACTCCTGGGGTACAAGAAGCTCTGCTGCTTGGACTTGGTCTGGCTCTTTGGAAATACCGTAAGTTTTCAAACCTTTGCTTTTTATATCCTAGAGAAAATGAAACAGTTTCCATTCACTTGTGAAACGTTCACCTGTTTTTTCATCTCAGCAAATAAAACAGCAATTACTTGCACAACGTAACTCCAGCCCTCATATCCTAGTGTGTCTCCCATGCACCAAAGCAGACAGAGCAGTTCTGTTAGGCTAATCATGTCCTGAGTAAGGATAACCAAAGCATCTGGGCAAGACCGTGGTTGGGTCTTACCATGAATCAGTATTGGGTTTGTAGTTATGGAGGTTCAATCACTGATGCCTTGTTTTATTTAGTGAGGTTTATTCCTCTGCTATTTATCAGCTGCATTACCAATAGCTGTTTACTCTTCTACACCTTTTGCTTAATAGAGATGAAAATGTCGTCTTCCACTCTCTTTCTTACAGGCCCATATTGCTGCTCCTTTAAATGTTAATGTATTTATAAGCATGCTTTTTTAAAGCACACACCAGAGTACTTGAAACAAAGTGACTGCAAGCTCTGTTGTATGTTTATAAATGCATCAGAAAGTACTTAAAATTATATGAAAAGCTCTCAGTTGTTGTTTTCATCTTTTTTAAAGCCCATCTCCCTTACTCCATCAGTAAAACAAGACAGATGTGAATCAGCAGCTCAGCAACTTGGTGGAATGAGGACTTATGAACCAGAATTTTAAAAAGTGGGCACACAGGAATAGGTTCTTCATGACCTAGCAAGGCAGATCATGTGGTCAACATCTGGGACATACCATACATGGACTCTGATTTAATAAACTAGTCACCCATCTGCTGCTTTCTCAGAGTGAGGAGAATAAATAGCATGCCACATCCCACACACTCCAGCTGTCCCCAGCATCCAGTGCTCTGCAGCTCTTCTAAAAATAAAAAAGAAACTTTACTGTAATTCAACAAAGATTGCTAGTCAAAAAAGAGAGGGAGACTGTGTGCAGTAAAAAGAGGGCTGTTTAAGAGTGCCTGTAAGCACTAAAAAGTGAAGAAGAAAGTTGTTGTTTGTTTACAAGCTCAATACGAGGGATCATTGTGCTGATGATTTTTTTGTTGGCACCAAAAAAAAGCCAACAGAACACTGGGTGGCATCAACAAGGGCATCTCCAGCAGAGACAAAGCTCTTATCTCATTTTACTCAATGCTTGTCAGACCAGATGGAGCACTGTGTTCAGTTTTGGTCCCCATCATTCAAAAAAATTTTCTGGACAGGCTGGAGAGGGTTCAGAGGAGGGTCACAAAGATGATCAAAGGAATGGGAAGGATGATATATGAAGAAAGGCTGAGAAAACTGGGTTTGTTCAGCCTTGAGAAAAGAAGGCTTAGGGGAGACATTACCACCATGTTCCAGTATTTAGAGGATGGCTGAAAGAAGATGGAGATTCCATTTTTCCAAGAAGTCACAAGGAAAAGAAAAGTGATAATGGATGCAAGTTACTTCTGAGGAGATTCAAACTGGACACAAGAGGAAATTTTTTCATAATGCAAACAATCAGTCATTGGAATAATCTCCCTAGGGAAGTAGTGAATTCCCCAAAATGGGACACTTTTAAGATACAGCTGGACAGGATGCTGGGCAATCTTGGGTAGATCATGCTTTGCCAAGAAAGATCGGACCAGATGATCCTTGTGAATCCTTCCAGCCTGGTATTCTATGATTCTATGATTGTGTGATTTTATGACTGAAGACTGCCTTCTCTTCAAGCACTGTCATATAGCTGGCCAACATTTACCTCACATGCCATTCTGTCTTTTCCAGAAGGTATTCTAGTTATTTCTCCTATGTTCTGGTGCTGGTGTGTTTATCTGCAGTGGCATCACTACAAATGGATCACTGAGCCCACAATTAATTGATTGCAATTCAGTAATAAACACTTCGCAGCTTTACTCAGCACAAATCTCCTAGCATGAATCAATGAAACAGTACTCCTAACTGTGCTGTAGTAGTGTGAGCAAGTTATTGCAGAATTTTAGATGTGGACCCTCCTTTCACTTAGAGGAGAGAAAGGTCTGAGGCAGCACATCTTTCTGTGTTTCCACAGGGGAAAATTATGGGCAGGTCATTAGAAAGAATCCAGACTGGAGAGTTCAATAAAAGTATTAGGTATAGTAGACAAATAATCATCTTCCACTCCAACTCAGGTGGGTACAGACTAAATTTATTTCTTTTTACTCAACCTTAAGATCGTTGAAAGTCTAGAGCATTGCAGAAAGTATTCTGTCTGGAGCAAGTCAGAAGATTAAGCAAAGTACGTATTTTTATGAGATCTAATTCTAAATTGTTTACTGATTTAACTGATTTATAGCAGAAAACCAATAAAATTATAAAAAGCGTATTTCTAAAATATGCTTTGGATCTGCACTGCTTTCAGAGCAAATACCATAAAGCTGATGTTACCATCATCCTGGTGCAACACAATGTCTTGGTGAGTGCAGCAGGACCTCTTGGTTTTCAGGTTCTATCCACTCTGCAGTCAAGCATGAAGTCACAGCCCGCAGAAATATGCACGTACTTACTTCAGTTTCTTAGTTCAGAGGTGAAAAGCCTAAAAACCATCACAGGTTCAGCCCCTGGGACCACATCCCTGATAGCCTTGTGCTGCCAGGTCTAAAAATCGTTCTGTTGTGCTTGCCGTATTACTGGTGTCAGAGGGAGTTTAAATGAAATACACATTCTTTATATTTTCTAATAATAGTGTAGATGTAACCAGAGTAGTTTCCTTATTTTCTCCTTTAGTGAAATGCGCTCATAGATACTAATATTAAACTCTGTTTCTATACCTTTTATGGCTTTTTCAGTCTGAATCACAAAGTGTAAAGCAGTGCCAGCCTACTGTAACACACTTCTGTACCAGTTTAGACCTGAAAACAACCTAATTATGATAGCATGGTGCTGTCTGGAACTGGCGAGCCTCTCTGATGCCTCACTAAATGCATTTTAACTGAGTGTGAACCTACACCGTGCAAAAACTTTGGGGCTACATGGAGAGAGAAAATGAAAATGTCATCTGATGCAGGAGGGGGAGGGCTCACAAAGCCATTATTCAGTGATCACAAGGATGTCTAAACTGTATCATTCCTTCAGGGGCTGACTACCAAAATTTCACCAGCAAGTTTTCCTGTAATTATCTGCTTATCTATTTTTATATTTTATCCAACAATGTGTGTGTTTTACACTAGATGATCATTAAATCAGACTAGTTTTCCAGGAAGTAAAGTTGTAACACAGTTTTGTAATCTAACTGCATGCCTCATCATTTCAGCTTCTGCAAAAAACTTCCTGAGGATGGCAATGGCTGTCACTTGCTCACACCACTGCATAACTGCAATGCAGACTCCAACACATTCAGAATGAAGAGAACTCAGACACCATGGTCTTTTATTTCCTAGATAAATACTTTAGCTACTAGCCTATGCATGATAAATACGTGTGTGTGGCACTGTACCCCCACTTACTGATTTCTTCCTGCCCTCTCCATGGGGTCTCCCTGATGTAATGGAAAATAGGATGGCATTATCCAAGACAACATGTAGTTCCATGAAAGTATTTTACTCTAGTGGAAGCAAAACAACTAAGCTTCTGACAGATGTTTAGAGGACTCTCAGCCTTGAACAAACAAGTTATTATTGGCATTGTCTAAATGTACTCATATGCCACCCTTGAAGTGTGAACACCCGTGCTAAAATTAGCAATGCATTACTCTGAAGCATAAACATGAGCGTGATTAAGAGGTCCAACCTATTACAAGTCTTATTCATCATTCAGTCTTTCTTACCAGGTCATTTATTGTTTGCTCCAGTTCTGTTTAACATCAGACATATAAAAAGTATAATCTGAACTTTGTTCATTCCCCTTCTTCAAGGATTTCCTCTTGCAGCAAAGATATTTGCCATCTGGTGAACCTCCATACGCACAAAATTATAATTAAATTGCCCCTGGTCCCTTGCATTCTGTTTGTCAGAATGTTCTCTGAAACAGTCATGGAGTGTGTTACAAAGTTGGATTTTATTAAAGCAATTGGTTTTGTGTAAAGTTTTTTTGTTTTCTGCACTTCTGCCGAAGAAGTGGCACTATGAACATTCTAGCCTGTTTCTAAGTTCACAAGACTTAAATGTTACGTTTGTATAAAATTCTTTTTCAGTTATTCCATTAATTCAGGTTCTATAAATCTTATTGCTAAGTCTCTGGTTTGAACTCTAGCCTTGCACAAACTCCTTGCAAAGATGCAAAAAATCCCTAGAAGGACATTACACCTCTAAAAGCAGGACATTTTTGGAAGTAATTTTTTGGCTTGAGGAAAACCTGAAACTTCTTGATGAATTATCAGCATATAATTTTGCATGGCCCTGATATGTAAAGTAGATTGTATAATGGTACCTGATGTAAAGACTGTAGTCCTGGCTATGAAAGCTGAATGACAAATTCATAGCAAATGATTTATTCAATTACAAGGACCTCCATCTCTGCTCAGAGAATACAGAAGAGTAGAGAAGTATTGATTTCCAATTGTCTTTTTACTTTGGAGACTGATTGTGATCAGCGTGAGATAACTACTTTTTCCTTAGTGTTTGAAATCTGACTCATGCTGGCTTTATCAGAAAAATCATAAAGCATTGTTTCTCTCTTCCCTGAATGAATGGTGCTCTTATAACCTAGAGGGCATCATAGTGAAACCGTTTTTCTTTCTTCCAGGCAAGTAAATATAACAGCTAAGATATTTTAGATTAATTTGATGTGTTTTCTTTTTGAATGCAGAGCTCACTTGATGTGGGTATGAGCAGCTCATTGTTCTGAACCGTACTGGACTCCTGCATCATTGGTAGGCCTAGAGAGGCAAGACAGGGAAAAGAAGGTTCATCCCTATCACTTTTATCACATTATCTCAAAATTGTTGTGCCTGTGTAGTCTTTGCTGTAGTCTTTGTGATGAAACCTTGCTTACTTGCACATGTGTCACAGCTATGATAGGAGGAAATGAGACCCTCATTCCTCTGATTTGGTTAAGCATCACTTTCTATAAAATGGAATAACTGCCTTTATGCATCACTTCCACAGGCAGAGAAGAAGTAGTTTCAGACGCAAATGGAGAGACTTTCCTGCCAAGCAGAATTCTGTGCCCCAGGTTTTGCAAGGGAGTAGCCATAACATCGACAGCATTATAGTTTTTGCATTACAACCCAAAAGATACTCTTAGGTGAAAACCCCAGAAATAAAATAGTCGATTTTCTGGCCTTGGTTGTGTCCATCACACTGAAGGATGTGCTACATGTCATCTGTGTGCCAGGATTGCTACTGAGTGCATGAATGGGCACTATCCTTGCTGAGAATATAGTGTGGCCTTTGCCAAGTTTGTATTCCTGGTTCTGCACTAAGAAAAGCTTTTCCTCTTATTTCCACTTCCATGCCCTGGCTGCATCCCTGGGACCAACATCCTCTGCACCTTTTGTTATCACATTGTTTTTTGTTGCTTTTTTCCCATGAAGTAACTTCTGGTAAATGAAATCAGCACTCTCATCCTGGGCCTCCTGCTCCTCACCCTGTACTAAACAGACCATCAGCTTGACCCTCTCACTCTGTTTTGTCCAAGTGGCATTCTTTAATGTCTATAATGATAATGCTTTAACCAACCCATGGTCAGCGTTTCCATGGAGTTGAAACCTTGGAAGTTTGTCAAGATACATGGTTTATATCATGTAACCATTAACACTTATTAGTGACATTAAAGGATTTTCTAGGGACTCTGCAGCACAGACTTTGCTGCCTAAAGGCCCTCAGATGCCGTGAAGAAGAGAATCTCAAAACCTTTCTCTGTTCTGCAGGACAGGCAAGAGCGCAAGGAACTGCACACCAGTAACTGGAATAATTTGCCCTATTTCAAGGCAGAATAAAGGAATACAGAACTGTGTATACACACAACTTTGCCTCTTGTTCTAAGAAATGTACAAACAAAAGCTGTCCTTGCTCTGTTTTTCTCACTGCCATTAATGCACCTACCACATTAATACCTGTTTAGTTGCTAGGAATTAGCAATACATTTCAGGCACATTTCAAAAACTAGGAAAAAATGGTCTTCACATACACTGAATAAACAACTTTTGCATGAATATCCTACACTTCAGTTGCCTCAATACAGTAGAGGTTTATTGACTTACTGCAAGCTACATTTGAATGATTGCTTCATATATTATGATATGCAACATTACATCCTGTTTCTTTTCTATTTCTATAGCCCAAAGACTTATTGGAATCGGTGTGTCTCAGACTCATAAAAAATACATGACTTTAAAAAAAGATTATTATATAAAAATCCACCAACCTTGAGAAACTGCAGAGGTGGGGGATTTTTGTGCTGGAATTCATTTTACTTTGCTAACATTATCCCTATGTATCTTCAGTTTGAAAGTACAATCTGGCAATTTATAATAAAGAGCCATGAAACAGCTTTCCAGAAAGGAATTTAAAAAAAAAAATAAATTAAAAACTCCCAGAAATCTGGATGCCTGATTGCAAGTGAGAGTAATATACATCAGAGCTGGTGCAGAAAGAATTCAAATAATAATCTCTAGTATACAAGGACTCTGCTACTTAGTCAATAAAAGATGCGTAATCTTCTCCCCAGAGCTTTGCAATACGAACAGAATATAACCAAAGTAAAATGTTTTACATGATGCTATTGTGCGTGATTATTGAGTGAGCCAGAGGCAGATGAGAAGCAGCACTTCTAAAGGGAAGTATTATTGTCACTAAGGGAGAACTGTCAGACTACTGAGATGGGTGTTTCTTCCCAGCAGCTGAGTGGTAGGGTACTGAAGAATCAGAGGGCAGAGGTAGGGCTTAGGCCAGAGAAATAATCAGAATCAGTAATAAGGCAAAACACTGTTAATTTACAGTGTAAGATCCCTCACCCCAAAGCATTCATATTTGATATTTTAACCTAAAATTTTACAGCCTATTTGATTGAAAGGCAATATTCAAAAAGGCAGGTGAGTCCATTAGAGATGTCACTCACACTGCTCAAAATGTCAGTATTTTAACATTTTTAATTCAACTGAGAAAATGAATGAAAATCAATGAGTCATTTCTCATTAAAAATATATTTAAAAGCTATCAAAAAAGTTTAGTAACACGTTGTCGTGGTTTAATCTCAGGGGGCAATTAAGCCCTGCGCAGCCACTCAGTTACTCCCCAGCAGTGGGATCAGGAAGAGAATCCGAAGGGTGAAAGGTAGAAAACCTATGGGTAGAGATAAAGACAGTTCAATAGGGAAAGTGAAAGCCACCCACATAAGAAAAGCAAAACAAGGGATGATATCACTTCTTCCCAAGGTCAGGCAGGTGTTCAGCCATCTCCAGGAGAGAGGGGCCCCATCACAGTAAGGGTGACTTGGGAAGACAAACACCTTCCCTCTGATTGTCCTCCCTTTCCTCCTTCTTACTCCCATTTTATATACTGAGCATGATGTCATCTAGTATGGAATATCCCTCTGATCACTTTGGGTCACTATCCCTGCTATGTCTCCTCCTTGTGTCCCATGCACTCCCAACTTCCTCACCAGCACAGAGCACAAAACCAGAAAAGCCCTTTTCTCTGCACAAGCCTTGCTCAGGAATAACAAAAACATCATGATATTATGAACCCTGTGTTCAGCACAAATCTAAAACACAGGCCCATACCAGCCACTTTGAAGACAATACTACCCTCATCAAACCCAGCACACAAGTGTTTCACAGTTGGTGTCTTCTGTTACTCAAGACCCAAATACTTCCCCAAAACTGAATTAAACAAAGCTTAAGACCCTCAAAAGTCTTAGAAAATAGATTAGCTTTCTTAGCATGGAAGCATTTTTATTCCATAAAATTACTCACATGTATGCTCACTTATATAGATAAAGTAGAAGAGCAAGCAAAATATTCAGCCAGTATAGCTGCACAAATTTGGTGTCTGTCAAGAAGACATCATTTCCTTGCCAAAAAAGCTGGACTTGCAGCCTAACTATTCCTCTCAGGGTTGGTATATAATGAAGTACAAACTCCTTTGGGAGTTGGTTTTGCTGCTGGAATTCAAACTAGAACAAGCAGACGCTAGGGCGAGATAAGGAATGCTCCTGCTATGCTCCACAGCTGCATTGTATGTCTGCAGTGTGCAATGCAAAATAGTCTTTGGCCTCCCAAGCACAGGCAAGGAGCCAACAAAGCTCTTGTATGTATCTTTGTGCCTTTGCTGCCTAAAGGATGTGGTTGTGTGCTTTGTCGAAGAAATGGATCTGTGAGGGAATGGAACCCATTATGGGGAGCTACAGGTAAGGAGTAGACAGGAAAGTGTGCTGCAGTCATTCAATCTGCATAGTCCTTAAAACGGAGAGGGCACACAAACAGATTGGAAATTTCAACATACAATGCTGAAAACCTCTGAACCTGGGCCTTATTCTTGTCCATATTTAGCTATTTATCTGCAATGCTTTCGATAGATCAAAGTTTACTTTTTGTTCATACAGCAACAACTTTAAAGGTAGATACCCCACTTTTCCAGCTCAGGAAAGCAAGTCTTATAAGACCTGTAGCAGAAAACGTAAGCCCTAATGACTGATGCATTAAAAAAAAAAAAAAAGTTATTGCTTTTCTTTATGTCTGTGCATTTTAATAAAGTTTGATTCAAATTTTATTTATGTTATTTACCTGATTTCCATTTCTCTAATATCGAAACCTTTGCAATATTTTAAGGGGATGAGGTAATTTTACAGTCAGAGAACTCAATTTCAGGTTGTTTCAGAGCTAGACCTAAGAGTAAGTAACAGTGATACAGAGTAGACTTACCTAAAGACATCAGACTTGTGTGTGCTAAAGAGTGTCTGCATTAAGCACCTTAATGCTTTCTATAATGAAATCAACTTTCTAAAAAACCTGTTGGAGTGCCTTTATCTTGGAACCAGCACCCGTGGAGGTGGACTAGGGAAGCCTATCTGTACCAATAACATAATTTAATGACTGAATACTAGCTCACCAGTTATAAGCAAAAACCTAGTTTCTACCTACATTGCAATTTGCATGATTTCATAATTTGAGTAGTCATTTATAAGCTGCTGATTATTACTCTTGGGCTTCCACAAAAACAGAAAAAGAAATGACACGAAGAGTTAAGTACATAAAGGAATGTAGAAACATAGCTGCATTAAACAGTAATACCTTACCAGTGAGACAGCAGTAATGCAGAAAATATAATCCTGTTTCTATCAGAAGTCAAGGTCTTCAGAAAAGTGTTTTCTAAGATAGAAAATGTGCTAGGTAATATTCCATTACAAGTATAAGCAGCAGGTTTTTTTTTTTTCTCTTTATAACAAAATCTTACCACTCTGTAATTGTAATCTAATCATGGACGTTCTAATATTTATTCCTTTTTAAAAACTTATTTCTGAAAATTATACAGAGCAGATAATGAGTCAAGTTCCTACTAAGCGGCACAGAGGATTTTATGTAAGTCAGTTCTGGAATGAATTAAGTGATAGAGAACTTAAATAACAGATACTGATTTTAAAGAGAAATCAGGCCAAGAGAAGCTTGTGAAGAACAAAGAGATAGGGAATATCCTAAATGCAAAATGGAAGAAAAATAAATGAAAGTGCGAGCAAGTCATAGGGAAATCTAAAAAAAAAAAAAAAAAACCAAAACCCAAAAAACCAAACAAACAAAAAAAAAACAACAACAAAAACAACCCACAAGACCAAAAGTTATGCTTTTAAGATTCATGAAGAGGATCTAGGAGGCCTCATTTTTTAGTTCATTCTGAAGCATCTTATAATTACAACTCCTTTTAAGAAAAAAAGGTGAGAACTAACATTAGAAATCAGGTGTTTTTCAAACCACTTGGGAAGGCATCCCTATAAAACAAAAGAATGAAATTTGTTATTTATTGGGGAATATCTTCAACTGAGAAGTGATCTAAAGAGAAAACTGGAAATGAATCTTTTCAAAAATCCAAATGACTCTTTTAAGGCGTACAGTAAATTCAAAACAATATTGAAATATAAAGAGATGAGAAAATTAGATAAATTATATAAAGGGTGGTAGAGAACATTGCTGCTAAACTTTGTCTTTGTTCAGCTCTGTATCCGAGAAGGTGGCATGGCAGTCATGAAAACTATGTGTGAGGAAAAATCCTTAAGTGAATCAAATTCACCTGATTAATGTACCTAAATTTTGACTAAGCCTTATGTGTCTTAATTATTTCCTGAAACATTTGCTTGATTTATCCATGGAAAGAATTACTCACTTTTAAAGACCTTCAGTAAGAGAACCTGAGTGATCAAGCTTCAACATCTAAATTAGACAACAGACTTTCTTTCTGGAAGCTTTAGATTTACCAAATTATTTCTACTGACTAGCAAAAAAAAACCCCAAAAATTTGGTCAAATATTTATGAAAAAATGCTTTGTGAGGCATTTGAATTTACACATAAATCAAACAGAGTAGGATTTCACTTTAGATTTATTTTATACTGGTAAAAATTCTGATGTTATTAGACTTCTTAAACCTGTTTACATGCACAGTTGAGACAGAATTACACCAAAGACAAAATGTTTGACCATAAAGAGGTGATGGAAGTGGGAGATACGGTATAACCCAAAAATAGAGGGGTATTTAACAGAGAAGTAGAACAGTTCCCTCAGTTCATGTAGATGTCACTTTTGTAGATAAGATTTTTTTCTAAGCAAATGTTGATTTTTAGAGTCCAAATGCAGCCTTAAACAAGTACATTGCAGAGCAAGTAAATAGCAAATAATGGCTATGTATTGTCACCCTGACCAAGTATCTGGTAATAATTTTTTTTCAGGACATATCAACATGTAGCATTTTGAAATGTGTATTCAAAGGTATATGTACTCACGAAGGTGATTTTATCAAAGAAATTGGACTGTCAAGGTATGTTAGTTTCTCAGTAAGTTCACCTTGCCAAGTTTCCAAGCAGAATTTTTAATGGGACCAGAAGGAATTGTTCATTTTTGTCAATCCTTCCTTTTCACTGTGAACTTTAAAATTCCCCAGTGGAAGTAGAACACAAGAAAAAAAATCATATTCCTTAAAATGCTTTAAGCTATCAATAAACCATCAGAACATGAGTAGGCTGCTGATTACATAATCAAACTTGCAATATATGCATTAAATCTGTTTTATAAAAGCCCACTGAAAAAATATAACTACTTTTTTTTCAAACATGTAAAATAAAGAGTTATGTTAGGAACCCAGTTAAGTTTCTACTCTGTAACACAGAGTAATACAGTAGTTAGCTTTAGTAAACTGAAATAATACAGTGTCTCAAAAATGTATTTTTAGTACATATTACACCTAAAGCATAGCTGGAGAGTAGAAGTAATTTAGGGTAAAATATATTCTGATAACTAGTGAGTGGCAGAGCTAACAAATAGTGTTAAGCCTTTCATGTGATACATCACACAGTATCCACATGGCGATGCATAGTTATGTTAGTGATTCCAAATAAGATTGAACTGATTATTAGAGCCATGTTATATTTCTTTCTTCACACATTTTCCTAGCAATTGTTCTTGTGTTCTAAGAATACAATGGTGTCACCAGCTGGATTAGGTGTTCCTGGTCTGCTGTTCTCGAAAGAAACAAAAATACTTTTTGTTTTTAATTAGATTATTTCAGGTTCAGGATGCCCTAAAGCATTGAGATGGAAAACAAAGAGATGAAAATAAAACAAAAGTAGAATTATACACCATTAAAAAAAAAAAAGACAGGATGGGGGGAAAGACCATCTTCTGATACTTAAGGAGAGGCTGAGTTAAAGTGTGCTAAGATGACTAGATAAAGTAGCTGTAAGAAGTGGATCAAAGAAGGACACTTTACTGAGCAAGGGTCTTAAAAAGAAGTCTAAGGTACCTTTGAAAAATAGCAGCAGAGTTTTGTGGACTCTGCAGATTGCAGGCTGCAAATTGTTCTGAGTCTGTTTTGGTACAGAATTCCCATTGCCCTAGGAGCTCCCCACACAGAACAGAATGGCTCTCTGGGCTCAAACATAGTCTTGCTCAATTTATTGTCTATTAGAGAGCATTTGTGTGAAGACCCTCAAAGTCTGTAATCTAAGAAAAAACAAACACATTTTTCCTGCAGCAGCTTAGAATTTTTTAAATATACTTTGTGCAATTCAAGTTGAAAATTGTAAGATGAGGCAGATGCAATTTAGCTCAATTCCCTTAAAAAGAACCCTAAAAGTAAAATATATTACATAAGCAGCAGGCACCTTTTCCTTTTCAAGCTGCTTCTTATGCCTCAAGCAGAATGCTTATAGTCTGAGCATTTTTATTATAAGGAAAAAAAAATTGCAGAACAATGCCAGAGACTCCAGCAGCTGTGAGTCAAAACTAAATATCACATGGGTGGGATCACTGTAGTAACTAGCTCAAATACATCAGATACACTTGAAACGAGTCCACTCTTCAGTTTATCTTTCAACTGAGGTATAAGTTGTGATCAGTTTCTCTGTTAAAACTTACTAAAGAATATTAATAATAATATTATGTTATTAATAATATAATATCCAATTATATAAAAATCTCTCTGCTTATAGGCATTTAATATTCCATAGATATAAATTGTATTGTACCAAGAATGAAGAGAGGAGTTGGTGTCTGATAGCAAAGAGGCACAAAAAAGTATCACGAGATCCCTGCTTCACTTTAGAACAGGGTTAAGTTCCTTTTCTGTTTGCAGAAGGAAATAGACCCCTCATGGCTTCTGATAGTCATGATGAAAAAACTAAACTAACCTCCTTCAATAGCAGGTCTCGAGGAAGTAATGAAATCATGGTAGAAGGCAAACACCACAGCTCTGGACCTTCTCATGGGGCAGTCTTTGAAGCATGTTGGCTCTGTGGGCACCAGTTGACAATGATGTCCTCAGCCAAGCTGGGACCTCCCTCCCCCATGCTCAGGACCCCATTTCAGCCCCCCAGGGCCGTAAGTCCCTGTTCTGGCAGTGCTGCAGCAGTGCTGGTCTCCACCCCATCTTTCCCCTATCTTCTTTTGCCAAACTTCATCACTTGCCATGTTGGGGGCTGTTGATGAACCAACCTGCATCCCATGGGCAAGGGCATGGCCAGAGCTGGGACACCCTCAAGCCTAGCTGCCCAGCTCTGGGGAATTTGCTGGTCCGTACTGTTCTGGACAGACACTGTCACAGAGAAGGTGAACAACAGGGTGGATCACCATGTTCCACAAGTAATTAACAATAAGTCAGTACAGAAATGGAAGATGGCTTTGAATGTAGGGTTTTTACTTGGTTTAATTTTGTTCAGTGTTTTCACTAACAATCTGGTGAAAGCAAGAAAATGTGTGATTATTAAAAATTTACTGGGGCTACCTAGAGGGAAGGATTACATGTTGGTTGGAAACCAGCATTAGCATTCAAAAGGGTCATACCTGCTTTTTACTAAAATTGGGATACAATTGACTACAAAAAAGTGAATGGATCTGTGCTTGAGTAAAAACCAACAGATGAAGAAAAGGATATGGAACAGGCAAGGGTGAAAGGCAAGGGTGAAAGAGAGCTGCATTGAACCACATCCAGGTATAGGTTACTGAGAAGAAGGTAATCATCACACAGGAGTATACCTGGCAAGACATAGGAATGAACATTTTCTGCCTCATCTGGCAGAGTAGAAGACTCGAGCTGGGGTGTGGCTACAACACAGGCAGTCTGAAGGAGAGTAATGCAAATGACCAGAGGTTTAGAAAATGTGATCTATGAGGAATGATTTAAAGAGTAGAAATTTCTTCCCCCTTAGAAGACTTGAGGGAGATCATGATAAAAAATCTTCAAGTATGAAAATCTGTTGTAAAAAAGTGAGAAGGTATTCTGTGTCTGTAGAATAAATTGTGACAAGAAACAATGAAGCTGAAAATTTAAACTGTGAAAAGTTAAGAAAAACAGAGTGGTGAGTATTTCGTTTTGAGTCTCTTTGCCACTGAGGTCTTTAGAAATATGCTAGACAGCCATCTGTCAGCAATGATAACATGTATAGTTAATCTTGTCTTCAGGGATGGACTGTCTCTTAGAGACCCTTCCAACAGTTTTTTAACATAGCTATTGCCAAATCCCAGCAGATCTTTAATGGGAACTTTGGCAAGATAGTACGTACTGCAGTATCTGTAGAAGAAATACAACAACATCTAGAAATACGGTCTAGTGTATTTTCAGATTAATTGTGTAGGACTCTGCACTTAGCTCTTGTTGCTGCTACACTTTGTGGGGGGAAAAAAAAGACACAGCATGTTATTATACCATATTAGCATACTGGTTTACAATGGTAGCTTATACTAAATTACCAGTATAAGGTTTTCTGGAGAAACAGAAATTCAAGGACATTTGAAGGACAAAGAACGTCTGATAAAATGTTACTGCTACAAACCCCATGACAGAATTTATTTGGAAGTATCAAAGACAACTTCAATGACACATTGTGAAAGCTAAAGAAAGGTTCATAGCTACTCTATGATGAATACAACATTTCTGGGATGAAGTTTATTTTTCTGAACAGTAAAGAAAGAAAGATTTGTGGAAGGAACAGTATTGGAAAACAAACTAAACTTTAAAAAGGGTAAAAGCGTACAACACAGGGGAGATGAGTGTCAGTTGAAGAGACTGGCCACTGAGAATTCTCCTTCCTTCTTATGTCAAAGGCAAGAAGGCAGATGTCTAAGGTTGGATTCTTGTTTCTGCTCTTCTTCTGGTCCTCCGACAAAAGATTTCTTAAGTTCTGCAAAACGAAACAGGTTTATTTTTGGGGTTTTTACTTGTTTTTAGGGAGAGGGGTATAGATAATACAGAACTGGAACTGATTTTGGCATATATATGACTGCTAAACAGTGCCCTGTTATAGTTAAGCTCAAGGAAAGATCTTGACTTGAGAAGGCCAGAGAGTCCCATACCAGCTAAATGTTGTAGAGGACTGTTCCAAACACATTCAAAAAAGTGAATGTCAGAATGTAGAATAATGTAGTAACTTACCTAAAAGAAGATTTAGGTAAATTCTAAGAGGCTTTGGTGCCACACTGAAGGACAAATGGACAATTTACTGTTTAACAGGCATTAGGCAATTCACACAGATTTCTACATAAAAAAAACCAATTCACCCCACAACTTGCAAAATTACTTTGAAGGCATTAGTTCCACCAGAAAGCACAGCTGCAACAGCAGTGCACAATTGTAATGGTGCTTTGTAAATGGCAGAACTGTTGAAAGATCACATACACAGTGGTAATTGCAGCTAAAGCAGCAGTGTTTTAAGGGAAGGGATGGGACACTGGGAAGCAGTTATTCAGTGTGTCAAGAGTAAGACCAAATGACACAGTCTATAACATTCAGGAATAAAGAGTGCAGAAGGAAGTGGTTGGGTTAAAAAAAACCAAAAAGTAACAGCCCATGTGTATGGTAAATCTCATTGGAATCAGCAAGGTGGCACAGAGCCAACAGCAGGACTAAGAATGCTCTGGATACGTGCATCTGATCTGGACAGGTTGTGATTCCAGATGGCCAAAAGACAAATCACATCCAGTTTCAACATTTTAAATGTTTAATTTTATTAAAAAGTCCTAACAGAGCTTTTCTGAGCAGGAAATGGCACGATCATGGCTATGCACAGCTCCAGGTGGGAAAGAGTGCATTATTGTCATTTTTATTTTGAGCGAAGTCCTCTTGGTGTGGAGCAGCTGCATGGTCCCTAGGCATCCTGAAAGGTGGCACTCCAACAGGATGTCTGGAAGCACGGCTGGCGTGTCCCAGAAGGGGCTGCTCAAACCAGTCCTGCACAGACGGCTGGGAAAGTGCTGGTTCCCATGTTGGTCACTAGCGTTCAGAGTGCCAGCTTGGATGCCAGTCTGTCAGAATTTAAACTGCCTTCACAAAAGGTATGAACTTTATACATGAGAGGAGTAGGCAGCCTGCAAGGGACCCAGCAGGGATGCTTTCCAAAATGATCTAAGGCATTGGAAAAAAAACAAAAATAAAAAAGGTTTTTATTACTAACATGGAAGTAAAGTTTGAAAAATGCAAAATATAAAAGCATCATCACTGGATAAGTTTTATAAAAGCAACTTCCTACCATTCACAGGAGGCACAACCCAGTGTGTGCTAGATATTTAAAGTGGTATCATGGATCTAAAAATCCTTAGGGATTTCTTAAAGGGAAAAAGTTATTGAGAAAAACTTATTTGGACTTTTTTCCTGTTCCATTCCTTCCTACACTCTCTAATCGTGTTCTTCTTCCTGCTAATTAAAGGCCAATATACTGCAGCTTAATAACTGTCCACGATTCACTGAGAAAGAGAATGAGCTGTCTTATTCTACATAAAATCATCCATGAACCTCCATATCATCCTTTATTTTTAGAAGCGGGCTTGACAGCTCCTCTTCTGGGCCTTGCTGGCAGCATGTTAGATCTTGCTCCTCTGTGCATTGCACCTTGGACAGCACCAGCACAGAGGATGCAGAACACAGGACATTTATATGGAGCGGGGCAAAAAAAGGCTAAGGGTCCAGGCTATTAAACCTCACCAACTGGCCACGTCTGCCTGAGGAGATTTCTAGCATTATCTTTAATTAGTGATAACAATTCTGTTGTCAGAAAGAAGAGATGGATACGAGATTTGAAGCCCTTAGCCCCAGATGTGTTTTGCAGCTGGCAGGTAGAACACAAAACGCTTTTTCAAAAGCCAATAGCTACCTGTGGAAGGGCTTTGACTTCTCTCTTCATAAGACATGGACATCAGATGCCAAAGAAAATAGCTTGGGAGTTTTAAGGCAGCAGGAAATACAGGTTTTGGCTTTCTTGTAGGGACTTGTTTTAGTGGTTTTATCAGCCTCTAACTTAAGCAGAAGGAGATGTCAGGAGTTTACTAGGTCAGAGAAGGAACACTGTTCTTACACCTAAGCACAGTGTCTCTGTGTCTTCCTGTGACATAACATTACAGGCCTCTTTTTTTCTAAGCTACTCAGTGGTAGTTCATTAAATAAAGCCAAACTATCCATACCACAGGTTAGAATACTCACTGCCAATGCTGCATAAATCTAAACCCACAGGACTCCTTTGAGTACAAAGGTCAGCCATTCAGTCATATCTGCTAAACAACTGTGAAGTAGCAACTGTGATGTGCCTGCATCACCTTACTTACTTAAACATAAGCCATGAATGTCTTACTAGAAGCTCTTTCGCAACAAGTTGAAGTCTAAATTAGCTTGTAGATCCATTAGACCCAGAGCTTTGTTTATATTAGAAATGCCAGAGACATTCTCATTTGCTGTTCTTTTTAGTTATGAATATCATGGATTGCAAGACAAAATGGAACAACACCAAACAATAAATTAAATTAGGGAACAGTTAACATTGATCAGTTCATGTCTGTTGCCAAGGGCAATCTTGGTCTGCCTAATTTTAAATTCTATTGAACAAATTAATGTGTAATTTCCTTATCATGAACAGTACCTGATCAGAAGAAGCTTCAAGAGGTAAGGAGTGCTAATGGATCTTGAAATTGGATCCTAGCCATGGCAATGAGCCTGCAGCTGAGCATCACCATTAATGGATGGTCTATAAGTACAGTGTGAAGAGATAGCACATTGGTCATAGACAATTCTTCATGCTGTACTTTCTTTATCACCATTTCTTGTCTTTAGAGCATCTCTGCCTTTTAAAAAAAAATAAAATTTTTTTGAAATTTTAAAACTCTTTTAAGATTTTTTTTAAATGACATCAGGATTATTTATTTTCTTTACCTTTGTTTTTTCTATTCCCTTGCACTCTTCTTCCTTTGGTTTAGTTTTAAAGGCACCTAAAATACACTCAAAGAATTTTAGGAATCAGCTGTGTCAATTTCGGTAGCAGCAGCAATCACAACAACAATTTTTGTGTGGCCAGACAAGTATGTGTTCAGGTGTGCACAACAACATACCCAACCTCTGAACCATCTTATTGTAGCTTATTTGTGATTTGATGAAGGAAACAGACCAAAGGGATGAAAAGGGAAGATACTGTTAATTAGCACCTCTTGGTACAAAATCAAAATCATCTCTTCCTCTTTTTCTTTCCTAATATGGGACGGAAAGCCAATTATACCAGAAATGCACACATATTTCAACTGCATGTTGTTATTTTTGTAGAGTCTATTTAGTTGAACTGGGTTTTGTGACTGAAAATTATTTTTCTTCCACTGGCAATCTAAAGGGCTTTAAAACTTCATATGGAAGTTGGACTTTTCATAAACCCTTCATGATAGTCAATTATGTGTAACATAATTTCTTCAAAGAAACTAATAAATAGGAATGACTTCCACCTTTTTTTTAGCAAGCTTGTTTTACAATCACATTTTCACAATATTACCATAAATGTGTTTGCTACTAAGAAAAGTTAGAGCAATTTTCTTCTGGTTCTGGAGATCTTTGTTTCTTTTGTAAGGGCAAAATTCAGCTCCAGTAGAATCCAAACAGAATTATTTGATATCCTGGATACAGAAACCCACCTACCAAGACCAAACACTGTGAGGACAAATGGCAATTTTGACAGAAGTAATTTAAGAAATTAACTCACATAAATCCCTATCACCAGCATATATCACAGACCAGAACTGTAGGATGAAGGACAGAAAGGAGGAGAAAGAATGCACAAAGGTGGATGTTGAGGGCTGAAGAGAGACAGAGTGGTAGGGCACAAAAATGGCTTTGATGCACAACACAATGATTAGCTTTGATTTTCACTGTCCTGTAGGTTTTCTCTGATCGTGCTGCAGAATTTGTTCAAGCATCGATATATCTGTTGTGTATTGAGAAGATGACCCTATTAGCCAAGTGTGATGCACAATTCTTATTGAGAAATTAATTTTTGACTTCTGCAGAGAAGGTAGCTTCTGTGATTACATTTTGCTGTGATGTTATTTTACAAATGCCACTTATAATAAAATAGACCAAACATCTTCTTTACCACTGGTAAATACTCACTGCCATCCATCAGTATCAAAGTTGTTTTATATACGATCGTAACTGAGAAGCTGAGTAGCATTCTTTTTCACTAATTCACAATAACCATCCTTTTTTATATATTCTCTAAACATAGCCCAGAGAGGTAGACTGTGTTTAAATAGAATGTGAGATCTGTTCCATGCAGAAAGGAAAAGTATACAAATAAGCCTTCATTCAGCCAAATGCAATCTTGAAAATTTTCTTTCCTGTTTTTATTACTGATCAGAATTATGCCTTCTCAATCCTTTTATTCTCTACAAGTTTAATTTCTCATTGGCTATTTTTACCAGTAATTATTCCTTAAGCTTTCTCTCCAAGACCTCCTTTTCTGACATCTCAAATTCCAGTTTTGCCAAGAGTTTTGCTTCATTAATAAACTATATCTGTATATTCTCTCTAAGGTCCTGGTTGCTCTCAATGAATAAAAATTAGAGTTCTGGTCATGTGTTGTTTGGCTGATTACAGATTAGCACCCTTTGGTTTGAGTAAAAGAATTCAAAATGATACAAGAGAAACTTGTAGCCCAAAGCCCCCCACACAGCTAATTGGGAGGATGATGTGCTGTTGAAAAAAAATATCTCATAGTCAGAGAAACTGAAAGCCCCTGAGGCAGAAATGCACAGTTCTGCATGGAACAGCCTCCTTGAGGGAGTGGAAAGTACACTAAAAAAATTTGTGTAGACATTTGCTAGGCATCAGGATTTGTATTCCTGGTTTCCTAGAATTCCTAAAATAACCCATCTCTAGTTGTTCAATAAACAGCTCCTGAATTCACTTAGAAAATTGCATCTTCACAGAATCACAGAATATGGCAAGTTGGAAGGGACCTACATGGATCAAGTCCAAATCCCAGTCATGCACAAGATCATCAGCAAGAGTCACACCACGTGCTTGATAGCATTGTCCGAACGCTTCTTGAGCTCTGTCAGGCTGATGCTGTGACCACTTCCCCGAGGAGCCTGTCCCAGTGCCCAACCACCCTCTGGGTGAAGAACGTTTTTCTAATATCCAACCTCAACCTCCCCTGACACAACTTCAGGCCATTCCCTCAGGTCCTGTCACTGGTCACCAGAGAGAAGAGATCCGTGCCTGCTCCTCTTCTTCCCTTCACAAGCAAGTTGCAATTGCAGTGAGGTCTCCCTTCAGCCTCCTCTTCTCCAGGCTGAACAGACCAAGTGACCTCAGTCACTCCTCCAGGTCCTTCACCATCCTCGTTGTCATCTTTTGGACACTCTCTAATAATTTAATGACTGTCTTATATTGTGGTACCCAAAACTGCCCCCAGCACTCAAGGTTAGGTGGCCCCAGTGCAGAGCAGAGCAGGACAATCCCCTTCCTTGCCCAGTCGGTGATGCTGTGCCTGATGCACTGCAGGGCACAGGTGACTCCTGGCCCTCTTGGCTGCCCAGGCACTGCTGACTCATGTTCAACTTTCTACTGATCAGGACCCCCAGGTCTCTTTCCAAAGAGCTGTTTTCCAGCATCTCATTCCACAGTCTGTCCATACATCCAGGGTTGCCCCACCCCAGGTGCAGAATCAAATGCATTTTCACCTGTTGAACTTCATCTGGTTGGTGATTGCCAGCTCCCTTAATTTTCAAGGTCTCTCTGCAGAGGCTCCCTGCTTTCAAGGGAGTCAACAGTTCCTGCCATTTTGTACCATCTACAAACATCCTTGGTATCCCTTCCAGTCCTGGATCCAAGTCTTTTATGAAAATGTTGGAAGAGCACAGAATTGAGGATGGAGCCCTTTGGAATCCCAGTAGTGACAGGTCACCAGTCTGATGTCACCCCATTCACTACAATCCTTTGTGACCAACCCATGATCCAGTTGTTCACCCCATCACATGATGTGTTTATCCAGCTGAATACTGGACATTTTGTCCAAAAGGGTGCTGTGAGAGACAGTACCAACAGCTTTACTGAAATCCAGAAACATTACATCAACTGGCTTCCCTTGATCATCTAGGTGAGTTACCTTGCCATAAAAGAAAACCAGGCTTGACAAGCAGGACTTCCTTACATGAAGCTATGCTGGCTGTGACCTGTTACTATCTTGACTGGTAAGGGAAACATTAAAGTCTTAACGAAATCTAGAACAAGGTTAGAACTCAGACAAAACTCAAACTTACTGGAAGCAACCCATAGTCAGAATACTAAAGAAGGAAAAATAATTTTTCTGCCTTTCCTGCCAAACTAAATGCAGGTGAAAATTCTACAGCTGACACAAACACAGCAATTAATAAATGTTCTCCCTGCATAAGAATTCAAATTGAAATTGAATACGGATTCCTTAAATTGTTCTAACAACTTTGAACACAACATGTCACAACAATTTGGGAAAGAATTGAATACAAATGAATCATTCTTTGCTCCACTAATAAAAAGTGGTGGGCAAAATTCCATAGACCTACAATATGAATTTGTGGAATTTAGCAGTGCACAGCTTAGTTGTTTCTCTCCACCATCACAGCCTTTGCTATTTTGTTGGAGTTATGAGATGCTCTGATGAACTTGTCAACTGGCTTGAACAAAGGTTCATGTAGAATGGATTTATGTACCACAAGGCCACTAATCACAGGTAATAACTTCTATATTTGATCTCACTGAAATGTTAGTACTCAGAACAAAACATTCCCAAGTCCATGCTTAGGAAACTACACAGCGAAGTTATTACTCAGCGTCTGTTGTGAGTTTACTGGTTAATTTAAAAAAAAGGAAGAAAAGCTGTTTGTGGATAACTTACCAGTTTGGAACCAACAACTTGCCACCTGTTCTGTACCAACAGGTGTCAGTAATTTAAACCACCTTAACTCTACATTCAGACTATTAAAAAAAAAAAAAACATACTTAAGGGCTGGCTCCTCAGAGGGATAGCATTATGAAGACCTGATGTGTCCAAGAATTGCTAGCTCCAATTTTCTATACAATGCAAACAATTAAATACCAATAATGGGATTTACAAATGACACAACATGGAAAAGCTGCTACTTACAGTAATTAATTGAAAATGCTGAGGACACAGGTGGGACTAAAACCTATTACTTACCAGGACCAGATCAAAAAAATTGCTCTAGCTGCTAACTCAGCCATCAGAAATAGCAATCCATCCTTGGATTGTGGTGTTTAAACAGGCATCCAAAGAGAACAGTAGCATTGTTCCTTTGAGCATTCCTGTAACATGTTGGAACCCCAGCTCAGCATCTTCTTCAGCTGCCTAACTTGGTTGTGTGGTTATGTCAACCACTTCCCAATACTACTCAATCTCAACTTACTTTGAGATGATACACAGAGGAAGTTTCTCTTTAAAGAAAATGCTTCAATACTTTAGTTATTCACAGGAATTACAACCCACATCTGCTGTTAGCCTTCGCAGTGTTCCCCGCTGGCTCCTGAAACTGCAAAACTGTAAGATATTTCTGAACAATGAAAATATAGTGACAGAGCCTGCAGGTGAAATGGTTCAAATCCTTACACATAGGATGTATAGTCCTGCGCTGAGCATCTCACCACCAATGGCTTTGTAAATGCCCAGCATTATAAGGTTAGGAAGTTAATTTGGAGAGGTTAAGATTACCCGGCAATTGAGTAGACATGTTGACAATTTCAGCAGGACAGCTGCAGGTTAAAGCACTTTTAAAAATATAATATTAGAACCTTTGGGTCCTAAAAACTTGTCAAAATACACTCATTGAGAGCCTTAACTGGTTGGCCAGAATTCCTCTTCTGAGGACCCAGGCAGAAGAGTGACCAGAAGTGCATGATTCCACAGGAACCCTCATATTTTGCTAGAAAAGAAGATAAATATTACACTCCGCAGCAAAATGGCAATTCATCTCATGTTATGCTATTTCTAATCTCCAGGAATACTGTCTGAACATTGCAGAAGAAATCATCAGAGATGAACAAATTCTTCCCTGTGTTTTCCAAATATGGAAAACTCAATTGAGAAATTATCCCGACAAGATAAAGCATACTAAGCAATTGTTAATGTGCTGGCTTTGGCCAGTTCTTCTGTCATTTCCAGGGCCTTGACTGTATGAAACTCATTCCTGGAGAACAATTGTTCATTATTTTCTTTCATTTTACAGCTGATTCCCATACATCTATGTAGTGATGCAGTTCCTCTAAGATTGTCTTTTAATGTGTATAATAGCTAATGAGTTCTCAAATGAAAACACAGGTGCATTAACCAAAGGATTTAACAAATGCTTTTAATTATGGGAACTGGATGCACAGCACTCAACAACTGTGACCCTTGGTTTAGGCTCTGAGAGTCTTGTTACAATAGAAATGTCCCAGCAGCAGCAGCAAACAAGGGTCAGCTTTGCGAAAGATCCCAATCAGCAGCTGCTGTCAACAAGTCAAGGCAGAATTAAATATAACAGCTAGAGTTTTAGAGTTGGTCTGACCTTGTACTCCTATCTGCATGGTCCCAGGATAAAAAAAAAATTGGTAATACCAACATTAAATGATCAACTGCTTCCCTCTAAGCAGGATAGTCCTTTATGCAAACAGGAATAAAATGTGTCATTTACTAAGGTTTCACTAACATTTTAATTGGAAGAAAATTCAAACTAAAACTTCATAATGAAGTGAATTTTAAGTTCATATACATGCCATGATCAAAATTTACATCTCATAATCTTTTCTACAGTGAGGTTTAGATCGGATGTATTTTTAGCATGTATCAGGCACTGCTTGACAGAAGGTGCCATGATGGAGGTGGACATTAAAAAACTGTTTATTATGAAGTGTTCATTTTATTGGATGGAGAAGCTTTATCGTTTGCTGGCAGGGAGGTACTAACGGAACTAAACCTTCTGGAAGAGATGGAAATACAGCAACTCAAGCTTAATGGAGCAAATTCATGTATTTTTAGCTTGAGGTAAATTTGGCTGAAGTTCGGGAAAAGTGGGACAATCCTTCAGAAGGTCAGAAGTTTGTAACACATAATTATTTGACATAGATCCAAATGTAAAGAGTTTACTCCCTCAGAGTAAAGGGAGTAAAGAGCTCCTGGTTCCAGTCTGTCCTAAGATGGGACAAATGCCAGCAGATGCCTTCTTGACAGCTGTTTTACCGTGCTGGTTCCTGTGAGACCGATGGTTTCAGTGCAAGCAGCACGCTGGAAATGCAGGGCCTGGAATTATGAGCCGCAAAGCTTCCAGTGCTTGGAAGGGTCTAAGCATGTTTACAAACTCTGGGATATTGCAGGCTGCTGCCCTGCTGACACCTGAATCCCACCCTCCCCAGCTTCTGGGTGAGCTCCTGAGGTGTGGGGACAGCAAGCAGCCAGTGGGGTACAGCACCTGCTGTGCTTAAACTTGGTGCACACCTCGGTGAGTGATCCAGGGAATTCCTTCTTCATTTGAAGCTCTGTACTGACTTCTTGCTTAACTCTGAGCAAGACTTATTTAACCTCTGTATGACTCAATTTCCCTGACTAGTGTGACTATACAATAATACTTCCCCAGCTTTAAAGACTATTGTGCATACAAATCTCTGGAGCATGTGGAATAGTATCACTATTACTATTATAGCCATTTTTCAGATTTAGAAATCTGATAACTCCCTCATCTGTGTTGTCTTTTGTGGATATATGTGTTCTGTTTAAACTGTGTCTTGAAGCAGCTCTATCATTTGATGATGTTTGCTTAACCAAGCATTTCTTTATTTTAAATTTATATGTCATATACTCCTACAGTTTACTGATGCTTGAAATACTAGCTTGATTTCTGTTCTCATCTGTCGTGGGTTAGAACTGAGTTGATTGACGTGTGTTTTGGCCAATTGCGCTTTTCCGAATGTGCATGTTCAAGCCTTGTGGAAGTGAGAGAAGGGGGAGTTGTCCCAGCTCTGTCGCGGGGCAGCGGGGGAGGAACGGGCCC
>VZRR01008438.1:0-39020 GCA_013398015.1 Oreocharis arfaki | reverse complement strand
AGCCGTTGCTTTCAGGCTGGAATGGTTTATCCTTAGACGAGAGACGCCCCATGTGCGGCCCATGAATGTTGTGTGAAGGAGACTTCAAAATTTTCATGGGAGAGGTGTTTTGCACAGCAGCAGATTTCTGGGCCAGTCTGTCTGCTAGTGCCAGTTTGGAAACCACGTTTAAGCAGAAGAAAAAACTCCTTTTTCCTGAAAATATTAGAGAGAGACTTTTAAAACCTGCATTGCTGACCAAAATCTCATGTTGTGTCATCCTTTGTGCAAGTTTGGTAAATAGAGGGGGGATGGAAGAGAGGGGAGTGTGTTTTTATTGCCTTAATTTCTATAATTTCTTTTATCTTTAGTTCTGTTAGTAATAAAACTTTCTTTACACTGTATGTACCCAAGTGTGTGCCTGTTTTGCCTCGCAGATTACTTTTGTTTCCCTCAATAACATTGATGCCCCTTATGCAAAATAACAGATTTTGTGGGGGCTTAGCACGTAGCCAGCTCAAACCACGACATCATCTCATACATCACAATAAGGTTTTGCTCATTCATTCATCATTGTCAATAAATGTATTTGCCATATTCTACCCTGATGTATTTTAAAGAGATATTACATAGAAACATAGTCACAGACCTGTATTTGACAAAGGAGAAACACACAGGAACTAACTTTAAGGGAATTCAAGTTCTTTCCAGTCTACGGAACAAAAAGAGTAATGAGGATGCTCTACATCAATATGAAAATGTTTAGCACTCAAAATCCAAGTCCTTAAATAGGAATCGGGCTCAGATCAGAAGATTGCATGCTGAGGTTTGCAACAGTATTAAAAATTTCCCCCATGGCATTCACCGAAAATAGATAAATATTAAAATCATAGCAAATATCTTGAAGATGGCAAAGCTAAGATGCAGATACCTTTTCTTTCATACATCTGTCACCAAATTTACATGCAGCAGTGTCAGTACTAGGTGGACAGTCTTTAATACTCTTTGAAAGAATCTAGTCCCTTGATCCTTAATCAAGAAGGTATTTTTTCTCAGTTATGATGACCTAAACTGCACCCAACTTATTCAATATAGTAATAACATACACTAAAATGTAAACATATACATCAGTAGATATTTACTTGGTTTACTCCCCAAAACACCATCTGTATAATCACAGAGCATTTCATGAGTACTTTGGTTAGGGGTAGTTTAGATTCTTCATTTGCTGTAGATAATTTTGCAACAGTGTTTTGGAAAAGTGGCCCAGGTACTTCATACCTGAACTGTTTGTTATCTCTTGGTACATAACTAAAGCTTTATGCCTGCCTATATTAAATAATCTCAACTTTTGAGAATTCTGTGTGTCATTCTTGCCCCAAAAGATAACCAGAAGAGAGTGATAGTGAATCCATGGTCACTTTTCATCATGGTAGAAGGTTAGCAGATGAGTTTCTAAATGTTCTATATGAAGCACACCATTTAATATGTTTACAATGATCTACAGATTGCAAGGTGAGTAACAAATTAAAAAAACGTGTGAATAACCCAAATCATAATCATTTAACCTTTGGTTAAACCTGGAGAGGCCAGAATAGAACGTAAAAAGGACTGAATCAAGTTACAAAAATTGTCAACACAATGTGAGAAAACATCCCTTTTGATAACTGGAAAGCCACTTGAAGAAAATACAGTGTTATGAATAATGTTACGTGTATAATCTTGTCTTTAACAATGGGTTGAGCAGTATTCTGTGTTAGTGATACGAAACGCAAAAATACAGACTGCTCAAATGTCTCATGGCAAAGGGATAAAGGAAATGTTATGGACTGCTCACCATGAACTTTTGCTCCATGTGCAGTTGTTCTGAAAGGAAGCAAATAAGTTCCTGAAGTACATAAAAAATGAGATGGTAAGTAACACAGAAAATGTCTTTTATGTTATCACTGATACTTCTTTCCTTAGACTGGTATCTTATCAGAGAAAGCATACTGCAAAAATAGACACATTGAGTGAAGATAGATAAGAACTATCTTATAGATAAGATATAGATACATAAGAAGAAGATAGATATAGATAGATAAGTTATTGGTATGGAAAAAAATCTCAACTTCAAAGACTAAAAGATTATTATGTTCAATGATTAAAGGGGAGCATGATAAAAGTGCATGAAATAAGATTGAACTCAGAAAGTAGACTTTACAGGAAATCACCCTTCAACACATTGAAAGTAAATGTTTCTAAAGCAATAAACACAATTTCTACCCAACTTGTGATTACATAAGAGAAGTTATTTCCAGAACATGGCTTTGACTATTGAAACTGAGAAAGCTTGAAAGTGTTTGGATGAACAGGTGATGAACGGTATAGTAATAACACTTGGACCTATTCACTCTCTTATTTCAGGTTTCCTTTTTTTCTGTGATATTTGCAGTTTGATTCAGTCACCTGGGTCTAAGCATGCATATAACCTAGTGCAATTTGGGATCCCAGAGGATATGCTAGGTCATACTGGCCACAGGATGATGTCTTGGTTACAGTGTGGAGTCTCAGATGGCTCTAGACAATCTAGACATCTACAAACCTTAAAACTTGACACTGTCAGAGGAAAGTCTGATCTACAGCAGCCACAAGTCTACTGTAGTGTGAAAGATCACAAGTTTCTACTGAGTATTTCCACAAGAATGAACAACAACTTGGTGGAGAAAAATCATTCATAGTGAACACCAAAAAGAAAATGACTGAAAACCAACCTGTAGTCAAACAATTATTTTCAGCAATATACTCAACAGAGAACCCAGATTCTGCAAGACAAACCCCAAAGGAACAGGAGGATAGAAATTTTTCAGTTCTCCCCTTGGTCACCTCTATGCACCTTATGCTAGGTCATGCAGCTATGAAGGTTAATGATAAATCTGCTGCCTGCTGCCTTGCAGGTCTATAAGATTGCATCAGGTATCTGATAATTATTTTTCTGAATAAACTTCTAGGAAAAGCTATTATGTTCAGGCCTGAGGGGTCATATTCTGATCACTTCAAACCATTTTCTTTAGGGATAAATTTCTTCCTTAATTTCTGTTTAACTGCTATAAGCCTGTAAGGACTGGTTTGTCTCATTTTCCAATGGAGGTGATGCTGATAAAGAAGGGAATGGAAAATATTAGTTCACCTCAGTATGGAAATCTGATTTCTGACAAGGAAATGAAGAAAATATTATACTTGTTTAGAACATAAGCATTCTATCAGGAACATAAACACACCGCTGCAGGAATGTTACATTTATATGTGCAAAAAAAGACTTTTTATTTGAAGGAAATACTTTATTAACTTATTTATTTTAATTAAAAACCCAAGAAATCCTACATCCTAACAAGAGTAAATAGTGGCATTCATCATAAACAATGGAAATATTTGAAGCTTGCAAGAGCATAAACAGATTTCCTTTAAATTGATAAGTTTTTTTCCAAATCTTCTGTCCTATATAGAAGAAGGTTTAACGGTCATGTTACCTGAAAATGCACATCTATAATGGGGAAACAGACAACTTGTGTAGCGTCTGTTCTGAGGTAATTTTCTATCTCATTGTCATTAAGTAGAAGATGAATCCTTTAATTATACTTTAAAATTCAGTCATGCTGTTATCCCACTAGTTAATTCAATTAAAATGAACCCTTGTTAATTCAATCAAAAGGAATCAAACCAACTCTTGAACTGTTTTTCTTCCTTGTGTTTTTCTTTTGGAGGAGGTCTGAGGGGATAAAGGGAAAAAGCATGAACTAACCACAGAGTGCTTGTTCCTGGGCTCTGACAAAGCAAACCTCACATCCTTTCATGCGTATACAGCAGCTCCCGGTAGGAAGGGGCCCTTCACTATTTCAGTAGCTTTTCCACATGCTCAGAGTTGTCTGTCACCCCCTTGTCCATGTGCAAACAATAAAGATATCATCAAATTTTTAGATATAAGATTAAAAATGGTAATGGGAATGGGGAGTGATTTATTTTATATGATGTGCATTCATGTTTATGCATTCATGAAGGCCATGTCTGCAAGATCTGTAATGCCAGCTTGCACACACTGCACAAATATGAATAAATGAATAATTGTTTTGATAATATTAAACAGCATGTGTGATGTAGCAGAGCAACATCTGTTATTAACGGTATAAACAAAAGGAGTTTTTACTGATTGCGTGTCATTCTGCATACGGGAACAATGTAATAGGCCCAATTTGGTAACTCATTGCAGACAGCAGGAGGGATTGTGTAGGCCTGCTGTGAAAAACAGGAACAAGATTAGAGCAACAGTTCTTTCAAATGTGGAGAGCAAAAAAGCTCTATAAAAATGCTAGAGGAGGAGAGAATAAAATGTATATAGAATTGCTTGAGCTCATAGAAACCATTTCTCTTTTTGAATGTTATCATCTTCCCTTTACTTTTTCCTGTGTCCTGCAGTGAGCTGCATAGCAGTAGCTAAGTAACCTGGATTTCAGAGGAATCTGTCAATGTTAAATACTTTTAGGCACCACCTAAGATAATAACAGTATTGTTATAATATCCTTTATGACACTAGGAATCAGGAATGATAAAAATCAGTATTTCCTGTTCTGAATGTATTAAAAAATATTGATTCAAAGAATGGTAATGTATACTGGGGATTACACTAAAATGCAAAAAATTAGGATGTCGTTTTGGCTATATAGCTGAGCAGAAATAGTATCTCACTGCTGCTTAGAGAAGTGATGTGGCCCAACACAACCACCACTGTCCTCATTGAGGCCATTACTGGCACTTTTCTGATCCCAAGATGAACTTTTTCAAGAAAATAAACCAACAGAAAAGACACCTCTAAGGTTAATTTTCTATTGGTTAAGACTTTTGAGCCACTTTTCAAAGGGGAGAAATGAACACAAGACTAAATACAAGAGAAGTCAATGAAGTACACAGATGAAGTTGCCTGTTCTGTATGCTGCTTGCTATATAATGACCTATAGGGTGAAACGGGACCTTCAGTCCACCAAAGTGATTTATGAATCCGTACATTACAGTGTCTATCTGGATATTTCCTCTTTGGTGTTACTGCATTAGCACTCTTTTGCAAACTACTTTTGCATGATTGTTTATTTCCAACTACTGATTGGAAGCCCCCAGGTGTCTCTGAAATTCACCCTGTTCTGAATCCATACCTGAGCTCCTCACTCAGCACCACCCAGTTGCAGTATCTTTGCCTGACCTACTTACAGCTACCTCCTCACTTGATTTCTACGTCTGTCATATATTTAAAACCATGCACAAAATGAAATCTCCTTTCTTAGCTAAGCATACAAAATGGCTGTCCTTCAACAGCTTTCTGAAAAATTACAGTGTAGCATCAAAACACAAAGCAGCAAAGTACTTAGGAGAAAGAGTAGTACAGCCATATAAAAGTTGGGGACTTCACCTCCTCTGCCATGGCCAGCACTGACTCAGTTTCTCACACAGAACAATGAGAATTCTGCTCCTTTCTTCCCACCTCCTGATTATATGGACTCTCAGTCCTGAGCTTGCCTTCTTTAGAATGCAGTCATGAATAGGCTTTCAGTTGCACAGTGTGTCTGAGACAACAAGTAAATGCTCATGTTCTCTGACTTGTAGAATTCTTCGCTTTCATTCAAATATCTAGTTGTCTGGGTTTTTCCTAACATGCATAGAAATGTAAATGTCTCTTTCAATTATTTCATGCGTAACAGAAACTTGGAAATTGGTTGTATTTTCACTTCTGAAAAAGGCAAAAAACTGCATTCCATGCCCATCATTTGTTTTTTCATTTAACTTTTGAATTATTTGTGTACAAAACTGAGAGCATCGTACTGAGCTCATAACATCACTGTAAATATAAGCAAACTTTCCTAGTGAGCATTCTGAGGGTTGTAGTAAAATGACAAGTGCGAGTCTTGCATGGGTATGAATATGAATGCTTCCTTTTATTCCTTCTTGATAAGCCAGAGTGGTTTCTAGAGAAAGGTATGGGACATTTTCATGAATATTCCAACATGGTAAACATAATCATTAAAAGATATAGCAACCACAGAGAGAGGTACCTTCAATAACTGGTAATATTTTACTTGAATCATCAGTGAATCGTAGAAATCATCATAGAACAGACATTAGTAAACATTTTAATCTACTGCTTAATCCAGCATTCCATACAGAACTGACAGGTCAAACAGAAAGTATACAGCTTGCAGGAATGGGACAGCAATCTCATTCTTGAAGCAAATCCAAAAGTATTTGAAAGAAGAGTGGGGGTGAAAGAGGGATGTTTGTTATTTTGTAAACAATTAAAACCTGTCTCTACCTGGTGCCAAAAGGACAGTGTAGTAAATCTTTTACTGTCGATCAGAATTAAGCTAGCATGCACCATGGGAGGATTTTTAAATTATCACAGCAGGTTTTCGTTCTAGTCTTGCCTATTGATTCTTAATACCTTATCTCTCAAAGATTCAGTATTAGAAACAATACCCTGTACTCTACTTCATCCATTCCACAACAAATAAAAACTACAACACCATAGGGAGATCCTAAAATCCCCATAGATACCAAGGAGATAACTTCTTTGGAACAACAGAAGAAATGGAAAATCTGACCACTAGCTTTTCAGAAGTTCATTCACACCCTTCAAAGCAGGATTTTAATGCAGTTTCTATGGACCTTAGAGGAAATGGAGCAAGACCAGTGACAGCACACATAAATTTTGTGGAAGGTAAAACCCAAAATTATAGTCTGCTCTCTTCTTTCTGAAATCAGGATGCCATGCAATCTTGTTGCTAAAAAAAGTGCATTTTGGTCTTACTATAAAGAAGAATCTTAGTTTCTGGGAAAGGAAATACAGTCCCGCTGAACATTCTCCTCTCCTGGCATGAAGGAGAAATATAAGGTATCCCCTGATGCATTCATTTCTGTGTCATTAAATGTCTTTACAGGATATAGAGTCATAGCATGACTTCTTTATAAACTACCATGGAAAAGGAGGCATTTTGGCATCTGAGATGAGTGACACGAAAGATTATTTTCACTATAATAGGGGGAAGTTCAATGCTACGACAATACTGATATATCTTAAGGTACAAGTTAAGATCCTTAAAAATTTTTTTTCGAGCTATTGTTCATCATTCATCATTGTTGGATACAACTACCCAACACAGTGGTCACACAATTGTTACAAAGTAAATATAGCTTCAGAAAGGAGTCCCAGTCCACACTTTCTAGTCAGAATAATATTGAAAGAAAGGAATAAATGAATATAATATGGCTTGTGAAATCAAACAAACAAAAACTCCCTCAGAAAATAATTTCAAGATTCAGTATCTAGAAAGAGAACTTTTTCAGATAAAGCTCCAAATGCAAAAATAAAGCACAATTATTTTCATGCAGGTTTTGAGAAATACATTTGGTCCACTACTGCATGAAAAAATTTACAGCATTTTCACTGACATAAATATCTATGACCTGATTTGCATAAAAGAGAAGGAAACCTTGAGTTGTTATGGCAGCAAAAAGCAGGAACATGGTTGAAAATCTTACTTCCATCCTATGTTAATTAAACGTACCACAGTGTGTGAAGTAGCTCTCAGAAAACTTGTATTTTAAAATTCTTGAGTGTAATTGAAAAACTCACTGCAAAGAATGCAAACGGCTGCTGGACAGATCAAAGAGCATATGAAGAGTTATTCAGCAGGTTTGCTAATGGAAAGATAATGGCTTTCATGAAGATGATGGAACAAAAATAAAGCAGCAGACCTGAGGATAAATTGAAAGATGGAAAGAGGCCTTATAAAATGAAACAGTAACACAAATCCATTAGCTGCAAACACTGGGTAATATTAATCCTGTAAATGGTACTCCACATTCATTTTCCGCATCATCTTGGGTGAAAGGTGGTAGCTTGTAGCAGAAAATAGGTGCTCTTTTATTTTAATGGTCTTGAATAAGTCTGTTGGCCATATTGACAGCTGTGCCTAGTAGCAGCTGGTAGCTAAGAAAAGTTGTTTAATGTTTATAACAATGAATAATAAATTGGTATGGTTTAGAACTAAAAGCTTTTTTACAAGTATCTAGAGTAAATATTCTAAAATGTTGGAAAAATATTAATTCAAAGGAAATTTTTTATAAAAATGAAGTTTTAATAAAAATGAAAAAAAAGACAGAAAAAGGATGAGGGCAATTTTCCACACCACATACTCAGAATCATTAGTCATATGCTCACTCAGAACCATAAAGTACAGTTTAAAAAAGTAAGGAAAAGTTAAGTATTTTTTTTTACATTAGATAGTTATATTAAATGAGGAAAATGCAAAGGAAGAGAATATGGGGCCTGATCTGGCTCCCAGATGTTTTCAGTAAGAACTGGTCTGAATCAACAGTTTGCTAAAAACATATTAAGAAACATTCTTGAAGGAAATGGAGTCCATTAATTTACTGGATTAATTAACATGAAATGTTATGGGGACAGGTTTTTGTNTTCCTTCCTTCCTTCCTTCCTTCCTTCCTTCCTGCCTTCCTTCCTGCCTTCCTTCCTGCCTTGCTTTCTTTCTGTCCTTTCCGTCCTTTCTTCCCTTCCCTTCCTTCTCTTCCTTTCCTTCCTTCCCAGATGGATGAAATACTTCAGAGACATGAGAACACCAGGTGGTTTAAGGTAGGAAGAGAGATAATCAACTGTTCTGATTTATTGTTTAGTAAATTAATTTATTATGTCAGGCTGGTAGACTAATATTATTTAATGGTCTGTGAAGTTATTACAGCAGCATTAAAAAAAAAAATCCCCCGCCCCCCCCCCATGTTTAAAAGGGGTAAGTTGAAAAACCTTAACCATAACTGTTTTGTATAAAATCTAGCAGGTTGGTCTCAGCTACACTGATCAGTTCAGCTTTTCCAACAAAATTATCTAGTAGTGATGGCTCAAAGGAGGACTTCAAGTTTTAATACAGAATTTCACTTCAGTTCAGTCCTGTAGACAGTGCATAACCAGTTGTTAGAACCTGCTATGTTCTTTCATTTCTGAAACGCATATAACACGTCACAGACTGGGCTTATTTTTATGGCCATCTACTACCCTCAGTGCCTTACTTTGTCAAAAACTTCAACCCATGAGGGAAGAAAACCCATTTTGTGCATTGTGTTCTGTAACACTGACAGGAAGCCAACAATTTCTGCAAAATCTTAGAAAAGCTTTCTGCTATTCCTTTTTGTAGAAGAATTTCTCATCCACCTGGCGCCTAAAAGGTCCTGGAGCAAAAGGAACTGAACACTGAAGAGCCTCCTCTGTAAGGGAGGGGTTCAGTATGCAGTAAGATGGACATCTCACTGGAGCTGACAATATACCAACCACCTGGTGCATTGACAATTCCTATTTTCTGGTTTTCAAAGGGCGTTTTAGACAGTTGCCTCTCCACAGGCTGACTGTTATGGTCATACACGGACCATCTTAATTGATTCACATTGCATTTGGATGATTGGTCAAGTCTGTGTCTTTGGGAAGGCCAGCTCTGCCAGAAAAACATCTCTTTTCATTGTTTCCAGATCCAAATCGGTAATTTAGAGAAGCACATCTTCAGGAAAGCCCTGTTTTGTCCCCAAGTTTGATTCACTGTAAAGTCTGGTTTTACATTTAGAACGCATTACACTCTTTAATGGTGTACAAAATGACTATTTCACGTTACAAAATTCAAGAAATACGTTGGCTTGCTTGGCAATCTCAATATGTTTTAGGGCATGTCATTGCATGGAGTCAGTAATATGATGTAACATCTTGGCAATATCTTATCCAGTCTTCAAAGGAAGCTTGATAAAAGAAGGTCTTCTCTAAACGAGAGATAGAACAAGGGCTAGAAAAAGAAATAATGTGGTTCTCTTTAAATAAGCTATTGTGAGGAGGAAAGGAAATCGCTTCAAATACTAAAATAGGTTTCTCAGTTTTAAAAGACTATAATTATGAAATTAATTTCTAGAGAGCAGAGTTATTCTGTCAAAAACTCTGATTTAAAATTGCTTTGAATGAAATAAAACATCAGCAGATATTTCCCTGTGTTTCAGAAACCTGATTTTGCGGTATTTCATAACACTTTTTCATGCTCAGACAAGTTCATAAAGGAAACTGCTTATCCAGTGATGGCCAACCACAGATGCCTGATGTGCTATTGTAGAGCTGCCAGCAGTTCCAGAGTTCTTCTCTAAAACATCACCTGGGTTTTCTATGTTGTCAAGCTATGACATGCAAAGGCATTGTAAGTGCTGTGGGTGATGAAGTTTCTAATTGTGGCTCTGAAAATGCCATCAGTCTCTAAATTTTCAATGCATGGTGGCAAAAAAAAAACCAAAACCAAAACCAAAACCAAAACCAAACAAACCACAAAAAACCACAAAGAACCAGCAGAGAAGTTTTTCCCTTTAAATAGTTGGCAAGAAAGTTAAATAATAAGCAAAAAAGAAATACACCATTCTGCTGGACATAATCTCTGCTGATATAAGTGAAAATAAGTTTTTTTAAATTATTATTACAGTTTTTAATAAATATAAATACCTTTCCATATAGCTATATGGACATTCCTGGTGTTCAGGTATGGAATGGAGCTGAAAGGAGCTGCCATTATTTTTATGTGCATTGAAAAAATTGGAAACTGATATGGCATTCTGTGATCTCTCAGGCATTTGTTTCACTAAAAAAAATTGGGAAAAAGAATGGGGAGCTGTTGCATTTGGTTTTCTGTCAGGAAAATATTTGATTTTCTGGATTTTTTTTTTTTTTAACAAGAGAATAAAACCACATATGTTCATTTCCATCAATATTGATTGAATGTATGCCAGAGAAGATTAATTATTAGGCAAAACATTACTGTCAGATTTAGGCATAATGTTAATGTCTGACATTAGGGGTCAGATTCAGTTAGGCAGAGCAGACCTGCACCAGTTCATGGCCAAAGACAGCATTTCTGCTACCCAGTGACTCTACCCAGTGTCTTTACCCAGCTTTGAGGAACATGTATGGTTTCACTGTCCTGTACAGTCTATAAAAAAGAGATAATCCTTTCCTAACACCTAATAAAGTGCTTCTCAGTTTTACTGTCTATGTTCACCCTGGGCTATTTTCACTTCCTGGTATTGGCACCACACCATACCTATGATGACAACTTAGTTTATTTTGAAGACATGGCCAATCATCAGTGTACAATGCTAAGTCATGGCCATTCTCAAGCATCCTTTGAGAGGGCACAGGAATCTAAGACTTCTGACTAACTAAACTCATGGAAATTAATGTGAGGTTTAGTAGCTAGTTATTAGTTATGTAGTACTAATTTAATAACATTCATAGTAACTAACCTCATAATAAGCATGTGAAAATCTCTGGGTGGGTGATAAGGAAAAAAGAAGAGATTGTCCTGTCTCTTTAATGGAAAGACAAGCAGAACAACATAGTTTTCACCCACTCTGTGGGTGACAGCTCAAGAGCCCACCATCATTCCTGAACTGGCTGATGGGTGCCCACACATGTAGCTCAGTACACTGCTCCACAGTGCTTGCTCTACTGGACCCTGTGTTTGGCATAGCAAGCCTTGGAAGAGGCTGCTCCTGTCATGGAGGGTGCACTGGTTTCCAGGGCAAGGATCCAAAGGAAACAGAGGTTTATGTGTTTTGCTGATAACAAAACAGCTCATTTTCCTAAAAATATGTGTATACTCTTAGATCTTCATGCTATACGAACCAACTTTCTAGCAATGTTTCTTATAAGTTTTGACCATTGAATGCTTCTAGTTGCAAGTGCATCATATGGCACAGTTTTCCTGAACTCATTTAGTCCGTGTCCACTTACATGTTTCTTAATTTCTACAGGAAAATGATGGGCTGTAAATAAAATGTGCCATAATTCAGAGAAAATTAAACAACTTCTCTGTATGGAAGACATGGAATGTCACATTTCCAAGGGTAGACACAGAAGAATTTCAGGTATAAGGTTTCATAGAGGTTTCTTGAAAGAGCTAGGATAGCAGTAATCTTACTATATTTTTTCTATGAAAAATGAGGTGCCTAGACCGAGGCACTTGGCCAGGTCACTCCTCTGCCATCACTGGGGAGACAGTCACTATAGGAAAGGAATTCTTCCATTTGTCTTTCTCCATTACTTAGAGAGGTCTAAAAGAGCAGTGTAGACAAGATGACAAATGGTAGATGAGCTAATCCTCTCCCTGTGGGACTAATAACAATGTGCTCTATCGGTGTTGAGAAAAGTGTCCCTTGGTGAAAATCTGGAGTCATGTTTTTTTCCCTAGGGAGCCTCCTGTCTATCCTTAATGACAAGGAACACTCTGGTTGCTGTCTATTGTCTTCCTCCTGAGTACACAAAAAGGTTATGTGCACATTATAAAGCTCCAGAAAGGAATGGATCCTCTGAAATGTGATGGCTTTTATGGCATCACGTTGTTGCTGCTGCTTGCCATCTTCAGGTACAGCATTCATTTCAGATCACACAGTGTCTTGCTCAAACATGTGTAACAAAACACAAGGATACAAAACAAATGCCACTAATGAAAAAAATCTACAGCATCAAGAACCAGTATTTACTGTTACTAATATTTACCATGGCTTTGGTTTGACCCAAGATACCCAATTTCAGAGAAATTCAAATAAATCCTAGCACTTTTGCCAAAAGCATGATTTCTAAAACTGTAAAAGAAAATATATTTATTCATCCCAGTTATCTGCCATCTGAATTCATCACTTTGTTTTAAACCGGAATGCACACCCAGGATTTTCACATGTGATTTCCACAAATTTTTTCTTCATACAGAAGAAGATGTGATTTTAAAAATTTGAGTTTTGTGTTATAAAACTTTCTTATAATTAGCTTAATGCTTTTTTTACTGGTAGCATAACAGAGGGAAAAAAAAAGTTATGTAAGAACACAGCTTATAAGTTCTAAATTATAAACAAACCACCTGAAGAGTACTTCAGGACAAGTAGTAAAATAAAGTCTTTCTCAAATGTATATATATTGGAAAACCAGTTTGTGTAAAACAAGTCCTCAACTGATTTTATTAATTTCACACCTTTCTTTCCTTAAAACTCCAGTAGACATTCATGGAAATTTGGAATTTTTATGCTGTGTGTACATCTTATTTGGTATTTGAACTTTGAGAACTTGCATTTTCAAGTCAGCACTAATACACGTAAAAACAATAGGAAGCTCACTGTAGATAAGATGAGACATGGAGTGTCTATTTCTACTCATGCCAGAAGCCAGGTAAGGAATTGAAATCTGAAGCAAAATATATTATTCAGGTCAGAATCAGATATGTCCATTTGGGTGAGATATATGTGTCTGGAAGAATTAAATTAGGCATTTTGACTGCAATGCAAAATCACATTTATGAATTCTGTGCTTTGGACACAAGTGAACCTGTAAACTGCTCTAAACTGGATGGCAACAAGGCTGGTGGCTATAAACAAAGAGGCAGACAGAAAAATGTGGAAGAGAACTAAGAATAACACAGCAACAACTAAATTATATCAAGAGTTATAATACTTATGCAAGAGATGCATTCTCAGAAAATTTACTAAAACAGTATTTTAGCTGCCATTGGTAACTAATCACTTGACATTTAACTTTTATGCTGCCATTTTGTGATAATACAGAGAATTCACAATTATTCCTACTGTCTTGTATGGGGAAATTAATGCATGCCAATATATATAGGCAAAATCCCCAATATTTGTAGCAATCATGAACAGTTTAAAATCTCTTAATTCAGTCAAAGATTAAATATATTTTTTCATGCTATTGGATTCCCAAGAAAAGGAAGAGTTAGAAGTCCTCATAGTATTCCCCCATTCTCTGAGATCCTACATTAACACAGGTAAAAATGGTGCTGCATACAGTTCTGATATAAATGCTATCTTTATAAAAAAATTAAACCAAATTAGGAGTTATATACAGTCTTTGAACTTAGAGTAGATTGCCCATGAAAACAAATTTTGTGGCTGCTAATGTTACCTATTATTTAGACTCATTCTTATTGCTCATTATAAAAAACTTGTAAAAATTACTAATAAGTTTTAAAAACTTCAACCAGTTGAACTATGTTTTTACAGCCTGGACACATGCCTCTGACTGTTCTGTTTGTTTTCATTTGTGTATGTTTTTTTTTAATCTTTGCCAAACCAATTAGGTTATCTTGAAGAACAGAGGAATGAGGTCAGGGAAAACATTTCTTGGCAAAATTAGACAATTCTGAATGTTTGCCCAGTGAACGTCACCCATTTTGTGCACTTCAATGGAGAAGGTTCCTATCCAGAAAATAATGAGTATGCAATTAATGGTCATCTCGTAACATATGCACACAAGGGATTATAAAAAGGCTGGCCAAACTTCTAAGTGCTTTTGGTTCAAACTTTGGATTACTTGAACTTGTAACATAATCATGCTCTTATAATACAGCTTGTTGTTGTTGCTATTTGCAAGTCTTACCTCTCATTGAATGTTACTGGAAAATAATTTTTCTTGTAACTCACTACAGTATTGAGCTCCTAGTGAGACTAATGCAAGATTCACAATTATGTCATCTCTTCTTCCTAAATCAAACAATGCCTTTCTATAACCCAAATTCCAACTGCTGATAATATAGTGGTTCCAGTTTTGGCTGCATTGAGCTTTTCATACTGCTGTCCTGCTGCTGGCTTATCGTTGTTGGGTTGTCTGGCTCCTGCTTCTCTCTCCTGTTGCAGCTGGGCTGGCTTCAGGCTATGATAATTTTGCCTGCAGTCCTTACCTCCTGCTGTTCTATCAAGGACAATAATGCTTGAGGCTGAACCTTAAATTTCTAAACCCTTTATTCTACAAAGCCTTAAGGCACATTTTACTGCTTCAAGAACCAAATCATGGAGTGATGTTTTTGTAGGTCTGTATTATTTTCTAATCCTGGGACATGAACTTATTTGTGGCAAACCCTGAGCAGAGTTGCTCTAAAGTCTGTACAGCCTAGATAAAAGTCAATTTGTTTTTTAACACAAGAATTTCTAATTTCACCTTTCATATGCACTGGTTCTCTTGAAGAACTTCTTTTTGCAAAGACTAAGTTGGCTAACATTATAACATAAAAACACTGTATGCATAGTTTCTTTCTTGCAGGGAAAATGGAGGGAGAAAATCTATAGTAGGTGGTACACCATTCACAATTTTTTGACTTTGTAAGTAAGTTTTCTCAGGGGAGTTTTTAAAACATGCACTCACCAACTTGCAACTAAATAATTAATTGCCAGAGGACTGTGCTCTACTTTACCATTTTACATTTGGAATGACAGCCACTCAGCTATCCAAGTAATGTATGTCATGCAAAACCAACATCAAGAGAGCCAGAATCTATCTTTGTTTCTGTATTGTATTTGTTGCACCAGATCAATAACAGCTTTGTAAACTTTAAACGAAGTGTGTAGTGTTATTTACAATAATTAGAGCTTTCTGAAATGGCATTGGTTTTCCACTCTGTCCATTGTCCTTTTGTCTGACTCTCCTTTTTGTTCCCTGTGCAAGGGAGAAGAGGATATTTACAGATCCTTACAGCTCCATATATTCCCACAAAGCAGTAAATTCAGTCATTAACAAATAGCTTCAGATTTAGAACAGTTCAGTAGAAATCAAAGTATTTATATGATTAATGCTAAAAGTGGTTAAGTACATTGATTTAGAACTAAAAGCATTAAGCTTTATTTATCTGAAGATTGAACATTTTGTATTTGCATTGAACTGACTTATCCTGTTTTGATTTTCATACCATTACGTCTTATTTCAGTGTTAGCAACACAACCATAGACATTTAAAAGTCCTGGAGTATTCCAAAGTATAAAAACCTTTCAAATTTCTTTTTAAAGATTCCTTTGGGCTTAAAAAGTTCAGATGACCACAAACAGTAGCAAAACCAACATTTTTTACTGAAGAAATATAACAAGAAAAGAAAGAATGCAGCTCATTACTTAGATTTAGATTTAGATTTAGATGTGGGTCAAAATAACATATTGCCTACACATACTGAGCAACTGATACAGCCTTTTAGATATAGAATTTTTAGTACTGTAGAAGTAAGGCATTTAAAGATAAAGCTCTTACATCACCTTGACTGCAAAGACAGATGTATGCTTGTGTTACACAATAGATGCGAGGGACCCTATGTATAGTATATGAGTTGCATTTATAATATATAAACACAGTTTCTCCCATGTCAAGCACCTCAAAACACACGCTAAGGAACACCGTTCATAAAGGTGAATTATTTGACTTCTGGTTTATATAAAGAAACACAAATGTTGCAAGATTAAAGCTTCATTCTTTGATTTATTGTAATTAATGGGAAAACACATATTGACCTTTGCAGAGCACCAGTGTCAGTCTGTGACTTTTCCAAAGTCACTCTAGAGGTTTGTGAAATAAAGTCTGTCCTATTCCTACTCTGTAGGACCTTCCTACACTCTTGCTACAGATGCTCAGGGCTACTAACCACTTTCTCTAACATTGATCAATAACTATTGATCAAAATTCATATCTATAAAATGTTCCAAGTTTTCCAAGTGATGAGTGATAAAAATAAGTTTCACATTTCTATTTGATTTATAATAAGTACCAAAAATGGTAGAAAGGACCTGTTGTTTTATCTTGAGGAAAAAAGACTCCCTTCCCTATGAATTCATAGTTCAAGGCCCTTTGAATGCTCCAAAGTTTCACAGTTAAGGTATAACAGAAGCCAATCTTTATTTGAGAGATAAAAACATATGTTTATCTCACCTTCTAATCTTGTTCTTCTGGCTCCAGCAATACACCCTCAGCTGCCAAGCAATCTGAACGTACATCTGCCTCCAAGGTGTATCTGCCTCCAGAACTATACACAAAGTGGCCAGCTGTGATGGCATATAAACCACAAATACTTGGAGAAAGTGAGGAAGAAGCAGTGTCTCAATGACGCTTTTGCAACACATCATCTGTGAGGGGCCAACACAAGAAGTCTGGCTGCTAATCAGAGCTGGATACAAGCCATAAAGTTCAGCTACAAATGCAAACTTTTCTGAAGCCTGGGGACATTTGGCTTTGTGCGCTCGGTAAATAGAGAAGGGCTAGTACTAAGTGTAAGTATTTTAGGTCATATAAATTAGGGGGGTGTTCTGGTGCAGATGTTTTCTTCAGATTGGGGTCCATTAATGCTGCTGAAGGAGGACACAGCAGGAAATAATTGCAGATTGAAGGCTATTGACAGAGTCTTCCACAAATCTACTTTTTCTATTTAATAGGCTTGTTTTTTGGGATATAAATTTTGGTTCAAGAAGAGAATAAATGGGTTGGTAGAAGGAGGGAAACCGTCCCATCTCTGTGTAGTTACTGGGCCTGATTTCACAGAAGGCTGTGGGATATATCAACAATCAGTAAGGAGAGACAGAGAAGCAATTAGGAGCTTGCAGCCCAGGCAGAGAAGCTACTGAGAGAAGAGGGCTGCAGGGACCTGTGCCTTGGCACAGAAAACCAATTTCATAATGACCAGGAGGGAATTACTGAGTTTTCTGTTACTCAGACAATCACTATAAACCAAAAGTCCTAACAACATGGACCTTCCCAGCAGACAGAGTAGGCAGTAAGAGACTGAATTAAAAGCTTTTTATTTTCATTGCCTTTTGCCTAGTCATTTTGAGTTTCCTCTTCTTGAAAGTTAAAGGTGTCTGTTTATATTCAATGAAAATTTGGTAGATTTTAGGTTGATCTATCTCGAAGCCAGATAACTGGAAGCCACATACAGGCATTCAGTCACAAGAGATGAGACATAGAGAAGGTGAACTTTCTTTGTTTTCATGATAGGACAAAGAGAAAACCAAAGTGTTCGTTTGTTTACTGAGCTCTGCACTTTGCTCTGGAAGGATATTATTTTTCACTGTTCATCATTCATGCCAAATCCTCATTCAGCTTGCATGGACCAGATAAAGAAAAAAGTGTTGTTTTGCATTTTACTTTTTTTTTTTTTTTGTTTACATCGACATTCTTTGTATGTGAGTATTCTTCCAACTCACATACAGACTGCTTGGGAGAAGCTGAGGTTTAAGATGTTTGGGAGCTGTTCTAACTCAGCCTGCAGAGGCAATACAATCTTTCATTAAAAGAACCACCTGGGAACAACAAATATCTCTTTTTTCCCCCTTTCTCCCCACTCCTCTGACAATGATTTATCCAAAGCTAGAGGACTACACATCCAGCAGATGTGTTTGTCTGCACTATATAAATCCATACTCCCAAGCCTAGACTGAATATGTGTCACCTTTATGTCCGGAAAATGCCACGTCCCACAGGGCAACTTGTTTCCAATTCTTTGCCTTGTCACTGTCAAGCATCTGGACCCTGGTGCTCAAATATATCTTTGCACCTTCTGTCTCTCAGCCTTCTGATCATTCAGACCCCCCACTGTTTGGTTCAGGGTGACGTACCATACACTTCAGATATACAGCCTGATGGCTTAGCTGCAAAACTTGGCAGTGATTCTCCCTAAGGTACACGTGCTAAGATTATAAATATCTCACACTCAAGGAAGCTGGATGGGAAAGAGTATTTATGGTGGTCTCATAAGAAAATTAACCCACATCTAGAAAGTCCCACTGGTGAAATACTCTACCTTTGCAGAGTGGTCTAAAAACGCTTTGTTGAGCTTTGTGACCTTGGGAAAGCCAGAGCATAGATAGGTGAATGCAGCAGGTGGAGAGTGGGAAACCTGTTGGCTCAATAAAGCATAATTAAGGTATAGAATAGCTTCCTCCAGTCTTTGCTGTTCACCAGAGAGCTGTGATACTCTTTGCCTTAGCTAGAGAAAAGGCAGGAATGTGGCACATGTCAGTCAGGCTGGTGGCAGTCAAAGACTGATGGTTGAGCAGATGTCTGCAGTAGAGTCTGAATTGCTTTGGCCTTTCAATCAAGCAGGCCCAGTGACCCAGCAAGGGGAGTTTGGTTTCATGACAAATCATATTCAGCAGCAGGACTTCATATTTCTTCCAGTTTTCCCTGCAGATCTGCACCATAATTCTATGTGACACTTCACAATGAAGAAGGTTAAATGAATTGTTAACTGGGAAGTCTTGAATAAACAGGCCAAACTAAAAAAGAAAACAAACAAACAAACAAAAATCCTGCAAATTTTTATTTTGAAAGGATATATTTTCTTTAAGAGCACTTTGGGATCTGAAGAAATCACTAGTGTGTATGAATTACTAAGGCACGTGATAAATACTTAATAAGGTATTAGGGACAATTGAATACTGGAAGAGTGACTACAATAAAGAGCTGCTAAAAAAGTTTGACCACTTCCAGTTTCTGCTAGTGGCTGTTTTAAGAAATATGTGCTATAAGTAATTGGTGCTTGCACTGAACAGGATATTTGTATTTTCTGTCTTAGCTTTTGGAGAACCTTGGACAGAAATGCCTTTTGAACGGTTTAAGAGTAGTAGTTAAGAGAGTGTTTTTTAGGTGATTTGAGAACTCTTCCCTTTTTGTGTCACTAGCTCTTATTTTCAACTGATGTTTGAGCTCAGCTAGGTCTGTCTTCAACATTCGAAAATTTCATGTAAGATCTTGCCTTCTCAGTTTCTTCTTTCTTCTGAAGACTGTTTTATTTTTTCAGTTTGCTCTCCCCCAACCCAGAAAGGTCTTTGAATCTATTTTATTATTTTTGCTGTTGTTTTTGTTTTTCTTCTATTAGGAAAGTCACTGAGATCTTCTTTAAATCTAAGTTTTCAACTGTTGTCTTCTAAATGTATCTATAAGATTTTACAGTTTATGCTCTTTCTCTGAAACAACCCTCAGTACTTCATAGCTCCCAGAGCTTCTTTGCCAAAAAAGTAACAGCACAGGTACATAAAGGTAGATTTCTATCCTAGATCTGCAAAAATAAACCACCCCTCCTCTGCCCTTTATCCACTTCTTGACAAATTAGTGCTCAGCTTCAAGTGACTTACTTTGAGGCATAAAGGGAGCCTCTTTTTAGAGCTCACTTACTATCTGTATCTCAGTATTGAAATCACAGAACATCCCATGTTCTGCATACATGGAAATCCTCAGTCCTGGCCCTGATTCTCAGTGTTATCTATGAACCATGATCTACCTAACAAAATCCTTTCTGAAATACTTTTTGACTGTATTCTGTCGAAATAGCTTTCTGGAATTACCTTTGACACCTACAAGTGAATGACTTTCCTCAGGCACTGCAAGGTCTGTTCTTTCTCTGCTAAAGGAGTATTCCTGTCTATCTTCTGCCTCAATCACTAACAACTCAATTTCTGATTTATTCCCGCTTCATGGGTGTTCAAACCTTACAATTTTCTGTAATAATCAAAAGGAACATAGAAACTTTTTTTTTTTTTAATACTATCCTATTTCTTTTTTCCTTGCTTGCGTTTAATTTTGTGAGCAAAAAATTGGTCATGCCAGGAAACTCAGCTCCTCTGTTCTGTTTCAGATCCAGGCCACCATGTCAGGAAGAATGGGAATAGGCTCAGCAGTCCTTCCAGCTGTCCTGTTAAGAAGCTGTTCAATTACTTAGAGGAGAAAGGCATCAGTCCTGAGCAGGCCTCATATGTATATGTTAGTCATTGCCAGATGAAGCTGTTATACCATCTGTTCTTCTTTCTTATGACTGCAAATCTTTTTAAGACCCTTCCTCAGGATGACACAGACAATGAAGATACTTATAAATGCACAAATTATTGTATAGCATACTGAGCATGGATATGATAGATCAAATTTGAATCCAGTAAATGCTTGATATTATACTTCTGAGACATGATTTCTCTGGCCTATTTTAGATACCTACTTTAAATTTAGATAAATGTACCCCAAGGTGCCCTCTATGAATTATAAAAAGAGGCTATGTTTTGTACTTGTGGACATCTGTGCTGTCAACTCTAAAGTTGGGCAAGATGAATACCATCCATAAGGCCTAAGAGTAGTAGGGCTGCCTGCAAGGAGAAAAAACAGGTTTATGCACTGTTCATTTAATCTTTAACAGCTCACTGGAACACAGAGGGCCAGCAGAACTTGGGTTTGGTCCATTTCCTCGCAGTCCTGCTTACAGCTATGGCACCTCACACTCTAACTCCTGTTCCACATATTTTTTCCTAGCTCCTCAGGACAGGTGAAGTGGCTGTGCTGTACCATAGTCAGAGACCACATGTACATCTCTGCTAGTCCTGTTACACAACATTCCTCTTGCAGCTCCATGAAGATCTTCTGTTGGATTAACCCAACTCAAACTGAACTTGAGGTACCAACTCAAAAAAGCAGAAGGCAAGGATCAGTCCCTTCCTTACACTGGAAGTTCTAGTATTCTGTAGTAAGTGGGGCACAGAATGAAATTGCAGTGCTAACCATGCACAGTTTTACACCTACAGTTAATTTTATACATTAGTAGACCATTGGAAAAATATGGATTGCTATGCAGGTATTCAAACCAAGGCACAAGTGTTTGCAGGAAGATAATGCAAGTCAAACACAGAATTTATAGAAAAAGAAAAGTCTTCTGTGTTCAAGTCTTCTGTATTGTAACCATAATATTTCTTCATATTTCTATCTTCATACACAACTACAAGCAGTTTGGACTGACTATTGTAATGATTACAATATTCTGAAGTATGTTTCATGTATAACGAATTGCATGCAAAAGATTCAACCCAGAAATGTGACAGAGGGCGTTTGTACTGCCACTGTATTCTGGGAGCCTTAATTCCTCAGGTTCATGGGGGCTGTAGTGATTCTTGATAAACCAAAATACTATCTCACCTCCTGGCTTCTCTCCCACTCTCTCAGATTTCCCTCCCTTGGTTGGCAACTCATACCTCTGGGACTGTGTTAGCTGGTCTTGTTCATATTATGGACAAATATTGCTCTGGAGGTCCCACACCCTAGGATACTCCAAGGCTGAGGTTAGGTCAAAAGGCCTAACCTCAATAAGAATACAAAAAGATGTAAAATTAAACTGAATAACTTTAATAAATGTAATTTTATTTGATAGCAATTTCATTTAAATTTTTATACTAATTCTCAACTGATTTCAAGTACATTCTTGTTTTCCCAGTATTATTCAATGTCCCATAATTTTAGACATGCTAGTGCAAGTCATTGTTTCCAACTAGCTTGATCCTGAATTCACACAGCTATTAATCAGTTTAATATGCTTCGTGTTGCTAATTTGAAAAGCACATAAGGAAGAAGTCTGCGCAGTACAGATATGACAATTAGTGAAACAATCCTTTTTCTAAAAATTTGCTTGGGTAGTACAAATTTTACCAGAAACTTTGTCTCCTTGCACTAAAGAAGAGTAAAAGAGACAGTTGTTCTCATGCCAACTACTTTTGGTGCCAGAGGTAGTGATAGAAATATGTTGCCTCTGGAGGTTCAAGACTATTTAATAATCCTCCCCCTCCCATCATTATTTTCTGTTATTGGTCCCTCTTCTCTCTTCCTTGTTATCATCTAGAAAACAGGCAAGTGTGCAGACGCAATACATAAACTTAAAAAACCAACATGTCCATAAAGAACTGGTTGTCTGCATGAAAAAAAAAAAGAGAGAAAATGAAAGAGGCAATGAAACTCCAAGAGAGAACAACTTTGACTTAAATTGTGTCATTCTGAGGTGCAGTAAAAGATTCTACATTGTTCATCACATTAAGTTCTGACTTCAGTTAAAATTTTAATGTATTTTTACAATATTTGTGTTTGATTTCTCTCACCACATGTGTTTTAGAACTGGTGAGATTAAAAAAAAGGCTCTGAAGAATTTGAAAGGGGGGAAATAAAGCTTCTGACCAGAGGAATTTGCTACATTCAAGAAATTAAGAAAAACAACGGAACAAATTTTTTTACCTAGATTACCATGATGGATATTGGCTAAGCTCAGGATCTAGAATCAGACCAGCTTAAGACTGAATTTTTATGAGAACTTTTACAGAATCAGAGAATAAGCTGAGTCGGAAGGGACCTACAAGGATCATCAAGTCCAAATCCTGGCCATGCGCAAGATCACCCCTAAGAGTCACACCATGTGCCTGAGAGTATTGTCCAAATTCTTCTTGAATTCTGCTGTAACCACGTCCCTGGGGAGCCCGTTCCAGTGCCCAAACACCCTCTGAGTGAAGAATATTTTTCTATTATCCAACTTAAACCTCCCCTGACACAGCTCCGTGTGTCATTCACTCCCTCAGGTCCTGTCCCTGGTCACCACAGAGAAGAGATCAGTGTCTGCCCCTCCTCTTCCCCTCACAAGGAAGTTGCAACTGCAGTGAGGCCTCCCGTCAGTCTCCTCCGGGCTGAACAGACCAAGTGACCTCAGTCACTCCTCATACGGCTTCCCCTCAAGGCTCTTCACCATTCTCGTTGTCACCTTTTAGACACTCCCTAATAGTTTAATGTCTTTCTTACATTGTGGCACCCAAAACTGCCCCCAGCACTCAAGGTGAGGCTGCCCCAGTGCAGAGCAGAGCAGGACAATCCCCTCCCTTGCCCAGCTGGTGATGCTGTGCCTGATGCCTCCCAGGACAGGGTTGGCCCTCTTGCCTGCCAGGGCACTGCTGATTCAGATTCAATTTGCCACTGACCAGGACCCCCAGGCTCCTTTCCAAGGAGCTGCTTTCCAGCGTCTCATTCCACAGTCTGTCCATACATCCAGGGTTGCCCCACCCCAGGTGCAGAATCAAATGCATTTTCCCTTGTTGAACTTAATCTGGTTGGTGATTGCCCAGCTCTCTAGTTTTTCGAGATCTCTCTGCAGGGGCTCCCTGCCTTCAAGGGAGTCAACAGCTCTTCCCAGTTTAGTATCGTCTTCAAACATCCTTGATACCATTTCCAGTCTTGCTTCCAAATCATTTATGAAGATGTTGAAGAGGGCAGGGCCAAGGACAGAGCCCTGTGGAACCCCAGTAGTGACAGGTCACCAGTCTGATGTCCCCCCATTCACTACAATCCTTTGTGACCAACCCATGATCCAGTTGTTCACCCCATCACATGATGTGTTTATCCAGCTGAATACTGGACATTTTGTCCAAAAGGGTGCTGTGAGAGACAGTACCAACAGCTTTACTGAAATCCAGAAACATTACATCAACTGGCTTCCCTTGATCATCTAGGTGAGTTACCTTATCGTGAAATCAGGCTTGACAAGCAGGACTTTCCTTACATGAAGCTATGCTGGCTGTGACCAATGACTGCATTAGCCTTTAAGTGTTTTTCTATACCTCCCAAAATAATCTTTATAACCTTACCAAGCTGAGAAGTGAGACTAATGGACCTATATTTTCCAGGGCCATCCTTCTTGCCCTTTTTGAGAACTGGGATGTTAGCCTGCTTCCAGTCAGCTGGGAGCTTTTACATTGCCTATCTCAATGCAAGTGCAAGCCATCTTACTTTTGAACCTAGAGACTTATGATACTAAATAAAAAATAGATGGTTAATAATGTTATCAACAGTAGGACAACAATCCAGAAGAAGATTTATCTGATCTAACTTAAATATTCTACGGTATAAATATCTACCACATCTCGTCATAAAAGATTCCTTTTACAGTCAACAGAGAGAATTTGCATATCTAAAACGGAATTTTAAAGCAGGTGTCTAAAATAGACCAGACTAACAGATTTAGAGGTATGGTATTCACTAATTTATTGGCTGTTAGTGGATTTGAACGAGATATATCATTTCCATGATCCATATGTGGCCTAGAAATCATCTTTGAATTTTAATACCCTGATATATTCTGTACCATGTGAGCATATTGGTAGGCCCTCATTCAGAGTAAGGTGAATGCCGGAGATAAATATGTCACATGTATTTTGTCTTCAATTATCCTTCCTCAGTTATAAATGAATACAAAACATTTTTACATAGGCAGATAGTGATGGGATGAGGGGGAATGGTTTTAAACTAAATGAAGAAAGATTTAGACCAGACATTAGGAAGAAGTTCTTCACTAATAGGGTGATGAAGCACTGGCATACATTGCCCAGAGAAATTGTGGATACCCTACCCCTGGAAGAGTTCAAGGGCAGGTTCTATGGGGCTTTGAGCAACCTGGTCTTGTAGAAGGTCTCCCTGCTCATAGCAGGGAGTTGAAATGAGATGATCTTTAAGGTTTCTTTCAACCCAAGCTCAGTGATGATCAGTGGAATGCATCACATCTGGTAGAAGTGAATGAGCCATTTCTTTTTGGGAAAGAACAGAGGTGTCTGGCTAGATGTGGTTATGTGATGCAAACTATACTTGCTACCAAGGTCTTCTATTTTATCAAGATGAGCCAATGGTTTAAAATATGAGATACTAGATTTTTAGAATAAATATGTAATTTTTTTATTGTCAGCAAAAACTGCTTTACTAGCAAAAAACTGCTGTTTCTCATTAAATCCCGTGAGCCTGTGTAATTCGTTCACCTGGCCAAAGACAGGATGAATGCATACTAGCCATATTCAATGCACAGCTAGCGCCATTTAGAGCCTCTCAAAAAGGGGATTCCACAGCATTCCTAAATAAACTGCTCCAATGTTTAACTTTTTCAACCTTAACAATGCTACAATTCTATGATTCTGTAATAGGTGCAGTAAAATCTTCTTTCTAACGGATAACTTAGAACTCTTTTGCTGAAATGTAAGCCCATTGCCTATTGTTCTATCCCCAGCAGACAGGAGTATATGTCTTCCCATTTGCCAGCACTTTATTACATGCTTATTCCACATATAACAGACATTTCATGCCTACTGAAACAACCTCTTTGTAACTGTTATCTGTCTAACTAATGCAGTTGGAAAATAACGTGAGTATTGTGTGCATCTGTGTATGCAGCAATGAGGTCAACAAAATTCTGTGCTGTTTGAGATTTAGGTATTCTATGACTAGTTACATACTGTTAATCTGACTATTAGTCCCTTGAATCCTATTCCCGTGAAGATGTCTCTCAACATACAATCCATCAGAATTCAGATTGACAGCACATGAATATGAGTCCAAGCAAATTAAAATTTTTTATAGTGCAGCTTTGAAGAGGTGTATCTGGTGATGTTCTTCTTCAGTAACATGTTAAAGAAAACTAAACTTCACGAATGCTATAAAACATCATTCAGTTTTTATGCATCACTTTAGTTTTATATTGCAATAAGATATCAAAACCCCCACACTCTTCATAAATCAGTCCAATACCATCTAGTTGGAGCTAATTGTCATATCAGCCATGCCATTGTAAGAATATTAATACTAAAGGGGTTTCATAGGCAAACGGAATTATGCCCAAGTTGTGTTTTTCCTAGGAATTGTACTTCATGTTACAAGTCAAAATTTCAAGGAGAACTGTATCAGCTGGGTGCACTATAAAGCATTATAAATAAAGTCATAGCTCTCATTGAGCTGAATTAAAAAAGAGGCCTCGTGTTGTGAATTATTTTTCTTTGTCCTTTGACTGAAACATGTTCTTGGAAGGATGCAATTGTTTCAGGTGCATTATGGATAATGTGTTTAAATGTTAACACCTGTAAAGACAGAAACAAAAAGAGACATAACACCATTCTTTTCCCATATATAAAATCTCCAAATCTGTATACTAAATGTGAAGCCAACATTTTATTCCCTGAACAGTTTACAGTTCATTAGCAACAGCATTCACCACCATCTGACAGTTGGCCAGAACACTGATCAAAACTAGAAGATAATGAGGTTAGAAAATATCTTAGAGCAGTATAAGAGCTATGGAGTATCACCCGAATGTACAAAGAAAAACTGAAAATGGCAAATAGATCTTTTTGTTCTAGAATGCCTTTGCAATGTCTTTGTGGTACAACAGACTGAACCTTACTCTGAAAACTTCAGTGATAAAACCTCAGGAGTAAGCAACTCTTGTGACCAAAATCCAAAGCGAAACAGGTTTCTTTTAGGTCCTTTACGTGATACTTACAGGAACCAATTATCGGAAATAATCTTTGGTCCAAGGGACCACATTCAGTGATTCTTTGCTGCATGGCATTTAAGACAGCGCAGCACAGATTATCTCCCAAGTTTCTTGCTTCAAAATGCCATTGGAAAAGAAATCCAAAGTATTAGGTGTCAGGGGAGATGAACTATTTTCCAGGTACTAAAAGAGCTAGGTTATTGCTGTCATATAACAAATATTCATATATATTTCCTGTGGAATCCTACACAACAACTGCAATTAACTATAGGGTAATAAAATAATCACATATATGTAGCCACAAACAGTATAGTCATCAGTCATGGCCACAGATCCACAAAAAAAAAATTATTCCAGAAAGCTATGGCTTTTGCAAACAAGCATTACACAAATTAAGTGGGGAAGGATAAAGAGAAGGGCAGTAGGAGAGACCAAATGCTAAGAGGAATACAATTAAAGGCCTCAGAATGGAAAATTCTTCTAAACGTAAGATGCAACCATAACTATTGGATTTTAAGTGTGATTTTAACAAATTGACTTTCACTTAAACCATCAATCTCTTCACTTTCTTTTCCAACAGCTTTTGAACTAAAAAGAAATGTGTCTCCTTTTTTTTTTTTTTTTTTGTATCCAAACATGACAAAATCATTCAGGAAATGATCCACTTACCTAGGGCAGTAGGGAAGCACAGGCCATCTTTTCCTTTACAGGACAGAGTGCTGTGTAGGTTGTTAATAACTACCAGATACACCCTCCTTCAAAAGTCTTGGTGGTACCTAGGGGAACACTCAGTAGACACTTGTGCAAGAAGGACTGGCAGCAATGCAGACTTTTACCCAACACTGCACCCTGGATTTGGTGATGAGCAGGGGAATTCTTCAACAACATAAGTATAGCTTGCTAGAAATGAGAGCTCTTCTCCACTCCATTAATTTGGGGATGCCTCAGCTGTCACAAATGAAATTAGTTAACAGCCTAAAGGAGAAGGACTTCAGAGAGCTGAATATCTAAGTCAGAGACTACGCATTGTCAATTGTTGTGCTTGGACAGCTGACAAGAAGCTCTTAGTTCTTACAGTCCTGAAGTACTTTACAAGATGACTTCTGCTACTCTCTTTCATAAATGGTAGACTCCAGGTGAGAAAATTGTGTGTGGAAGCAGAGAAATTAAATTTCCTTTAGGTTCCGCCCTTCTCTTGCCCTGAACTACCAGTAAAGATGCAAGTTTTAAGCCTTAAATGAGTGTTATCTCCTTATATGGATGTGTATGTGCTAAGGAATTGGGGAAAAAGGAGTTCTAGCAATTTTGGTACAGAGGTCATGTAGGTGGTCTGGCTTGTTTTGTTGAGATATCATCCAGGCTGTCTTGTAATTTTGCTAGAGAACAGAGAAAATCAATCTCAAGCAATTGTACACTGAATCATTGTAATATTTTTGTTTGGATTATCTCCTTTAAATTGGGAGACAAGTTTTCCCTGACTGCCCAGAACCACAGGGCACCTGAAAGAGAGTTTCAGTCAGTCTCTGACAGCTCCTGAACATTGTGGGCTTTCATGATCCCCTTACTGTGCTGGGGAAGGAGCTTGAAGAGCTGCACATGCTGGATAAGAATTTTCTTCGCAAAACATGGCTGTTCCTTTAAGTACAAACAGAAATCAGGTACCTGTATCCCAAACTGGCAGTTAGATGAGAATCTGTAATTCTTGTCTTTTCAGCAGGAATTCATGGGTAAAGAGTTACCTGCTTTATCCTGTATTGTGAAATATTCAGTCACACCTGCTGCGCTTCCAGTACAAAGAAACACAAGGACATGTTATGCACCAAGGTGATTATATCCCAAACTAATTTTAAAAAACCCTGAAACAAATATATTTCATTCTGTGGATCTCATTTAAGCCTCATATATCTCCATTCTAGACTGACATTTATGCAGCCTGATGTTCTCTTTTTCTTTAAAATAATACTCATTAAAACACATATATCATACATATTTATGTAGAGACATATCTATCAACCATTACAAAATTTAATTAGACATTTTTGGTTTGTATTATTCTGTTTNGATCCCCTTACTGTGCTGGGGAAGGAGCTTGAAGAGCTGCACATGCTGGATAAGAATTTTCTTCGCAAAACATGGCTGTTCCTTTAAGTACAAACAGAAATCAGGTACCTGTATCCCAAACTGGCAGTTAGATGAGAATCTGTAATTCTTGTCTTTTCAGCAGGAATTCATGGGTAAAGAGTTACCTGCTTTATCCTGTATTGTGAAATATTCAGTCACACCTGCTACGCTTCCAGTACAAAGAAACACAAGGACATGTTATGCACCAAGGTGATTATATCCCAAACTAATTTTAAAAAAACCCTGAAACAAATATATTTCATTCTGTGGATCTCATTTAAGCCTCATATATCTCCATTCTAGACTGACATTTATGCAGCCTGATGTTCTCTTTTTCTTTAAAATAATACTCATTAAAACACATATATCATACATATTTATGTAGAGACATATCTATCAACCATTACAAAATTTAATTAGACATTTTTGGGTTGTATTATTCTGTTTCAAGGCATAAAGAAGGCTGTATACAAGTATGCAGAGAATAATCACGTACTCTCTGGGAAGTTTTACGAATTATCCCTGTTGTTTTGTGTGCCTTAAACTTGAGCTATGCCAAATGTGAAGTCACAAATATGGGTTATACTAATGTGTTTTCCTTTTGCAACTAGACTTACTTGGAGGGTAGCTACTCAGTGTAGCAATACTCCTGAAGTGGCTTTGCTTCAGGCTCATAAATGTGTTTTACAGCTCAAGGACGATGGGCCACATTGAAAACACAGGATCTGATTTCTATTAATAAAAAAGAGGCGATAATCCTAATTAGAACTCAAGTTGCTTTAAACTCCAACCTTTATAAGAACATTTCTACAAGGAAAACAGCTCTCTATTCTTCAAATACTTTTCATGTATCTTTTTGGTTCATCAGAATGATTCAATATTAGAAATGAATATTTTTTGGTAAGAATGCATTTTGTTCTTTTTCTTTGGATCCTAAAAACTGCAGTGAATTAAAAAAAAAAAAAGCACAGACAAAAACCACAAATAAACAAAGAAAACCCCAAGAGATTTAGCTGTTTCTTTATTTAAGTACCGACATCTTACTAATTAGCACTACTTACCTTGCACAACAGAATGTGGTTGTCTTCTTACAGGGCATATCTTCAAATCACTAAAAGATAGTATAATTAGCATCCAATCTTGAATGTGTTTAAATTTGACCCCTCCACAGCTTACCACACTGTGTAAGGAAACACATTCTTCTTTTTAATCTCCTGAAGTCTGAAGTTTCTGCATAATATTTATTGAAACATGCTTGTTATGAAACATTCTGTAGCAATGATGAATTACCTAACCATTTGCTGAAGGTAACCCAATAACAATTATTTTAATGATGTTTTGCTCCTTTTAACTTCTGAATGATGCATTGGAAAACTCTGGAAGATTTTTCTTTGAGAGAAATAGAAGAATCCTTTCTTTTAGGGTCCTGAACCTTACCCAAAAGTATGGGAATGCCATGTCTTCAGTAGAGACATCCTTCATCTCAAATATTGGGATTTATACAGCAGTAAAATGGTCATGAACATGCTCCGGGTACTCTGAACCCACATGAAGTCCTGCTGAGGTCACTGGGCTTCTTCTGCAGTGCAAGAATTAATACAGGCTCATTGGGCAGTGAACCATCCCATCATCAAAATACTCTGAGGATACATTGACCAGAAATTTTACAGTTTGAATTAAAATAAAATCTGATCTTCTGCGTATTATTCAATTTAACCCAGCTAGTCCAAAACCACTGCATTTCAAATGGTCTACAGATACAGAGTCAGACTAAAAAGGGAACAGATATTTGTGAACGCAATAGTGTTACTTCCCCATTCATTTAGTTTTAGGTACTGAATGTACTGCTCTTTTGCAAATATTCTCCAGGTCACTACAGTGACAGCAGCCTCGCTTGCTGGCCGAACTGGTCTGTTTTACATCACTTTTAGACAGTGCTATTCCACTAATGAATTAGACAAAAGAATTGCCACAGGACAGGGGGTCATAACAAATTACTTTTGAAACATGTCCAGCTAAATACAAAAATAAAGAGATATTTAAAACAGCTCTAAATAAAATGGAAACATTTAAATATAATCCCCCAAAATACTAATTGCAACCATTTGTTTCATAAGATTAAATCCTTGTAGAACATTTTATCCAACTGTTTGGACTAGGATGTGAACTTTACAAATTACTACTTTTTTTTTTGTTTTATTCGGCACCAGCTGTGTGCATGCTTCTGAAACATCACCAGTCATGCTGAGCATTTAGTAGGAATGTTGCAATGGCAATTTAGATGTTAAAGGGCATTGTGATTTTTAAGGGCTTGTTATCATGGCCAGCTGTAGCTAACAGCTTGTAAGAGATCAGAAAGAGGTATGTGATTTTCCGAGTAACAAAAGCAGCCTGTGTTTACCACGATTTCTTTTCTGCCACAGAATGTGAGGTGCTGGATATGGAAATAAATGTTTTCCCGGGAACAAAATTAATAAATGATATTATAATTCTGTTGTCTTTATTTTAATCTCTCAAATAGTTTAAAAATGTTTAGTATCAATTATCGTCTTCAACATGAAATTTAATTTCAATGAAGTTGTTACATTGAAAGTTCTGGAAAATTATTGGGGTTTTTTGTGTCTCTTTTGGGCATTCAAACCAGGGAATATTTGTTATAGCATCCTTTCAAAGTTCCCTTATTTAATTTTCACTAATCAGGGCCAGGATTATCATTCATGATAGAAGACGACCATTAGTTACTAGATAAGAGGAGGAGAAATTCCATACAAGATGGTGGTCCCACAAGCTCTTGCCAGAGTATATTCTGTGGCTTATTCTGATGTTATTGCTGGTCCACAGAGACCAGCCTGTTGAATCATTCAGGTTAAATGATTCAGGGTAAATTAGTTTTGTTTGAAGCAAACACCACTCCAACAGTGGCTTTAAGTAGCATAGGTTTACTAACTATTATTTGTACACAAAGAAAGATTACTTGGAAGCCTTGAAAAGATATATGTGTATTGTTCTTTTGAATGTGAAGAAAATCAAATTAATATATGACTATTCTCTCAAAGTTATCTTTTGCTGGAGTTCTGTGTTAGAAAGAGATTTATTCAGCACTCAGTAAACATCTCATCAGATTTTTTATAAGACTTTTCAACATCTTTTGAAAGATTGGTAAGGTAGATTCTCAATGATATAAATATCTGCATAACTGCAGATTTAAGTAAAAGTAAACAAGCAAATTATACATCAGATATAGGTTCACCAGGACCTCATTAAAAAGTTGGAACCATCAGCACCACACAATTAGGTTTTGTGTCTTGTAATTATGACTTACAGCTAAAGGTGAATTTGATGAAAGAAAATCATGTAACATGTTGGAGGTACCCAGTTATACTTCACTTTTCACATTCCAGGAAAGATGATGAGCCTCTTTGGACGCACTGAATGTTAATTGTCCAGCACCAACTGGACAACATTATTAAACAAGTAACTGAACTACGAAGATAAAGATACATGCTGTCCTTTGCTACATCTGTGAGACATTATTCTGTGCATTGAAGTTAGATATCAATCTGTGTTATCTTTGTAATAGGCAGAAAAAAGGGAAAAATGTAAGCAGGAGTGCAGAGTAACAAAAAGAAGACCTTAAATATGCATATGAGAAAATCAAATACACTCCGAAGAGCACATATGTTTCAGTTAAGGAAGAGCTCTTTACTGACCTCAGCAGTAGTTAGGTCTTGGTAAAAAACTGACTCAAGATTAGTTTTTTGATCTCTGGTGATCAAACCATCTCCCACAAGGTAGTTGTCATCTTGTTCTCCCTTGAAATACCAAGTGTTTTGAAGGAAGAAACTCCATTATGAGTAGTTTGAAGATAACCTGCCAACTGATGTTCTGATCTCAGCCTTAGTTTCGTGCATTGTTTCGTCTGGTTCCAGTGATCCTTGTGTTAATGGGAACTAACATTTAAGTACAGCGTACAATATGCTAAATATCATCCCTAAGAAAAAAGGGCCAGTTTCCCTTGGAAAGATGCTGCCTTTTGGCTGTTTCAGCATGCTCTTGCTGTTAGTTCTGCAGTCTATTAATGACACTCCGTCTGCACATTCATCCCCTTGGTTTTGATCTTGCCTCCATTTTCTGAAAGTAAAATCTTGGGAAGTAACTAGTAGAAAGAAAATTTTCCTAGGCCACTCCATTCAATCTATTCATCATCCTAATGGTGGAAGTTACCTTTTTCTAATTTCTCTGTCTCCCAGATGTGTACAGTCATCATAGGGCTAGAGCATAAACACTTACCTGAAAAAGAAAGCTGTGTCTTTTTTTCCTCATCCTTCCACAAGAAACCCAAGCTAAAACCACTACTTTTTACATAGGCTTAGAACAGCAGTTATGTCAATTCTGTGGTCTAAGTCATCCTGTGAATAAAATCCATGTTAAAAGAGTATTAATTCATTTCTGCATTTAACACAGATGACTGAACAAGGAGTATGATTTCAATTTAATTTTGATATTCAAGATTCAGAGGGGGTTGTCAGGGCTCTGAGGGTGCTACCAAGATCTTTAGTTTGGGACACTCTCCTGACTCTTCTGTGACTTTCTCATTCATAAAATGGGATGAATGCTACACATTCTCTATGTTTGCTTGTACCACAGAGAAGCAGTCTCGTCCTATCTGCAGGTACTTTGCTGATTTCTGCGTGCTGTGTCTTTATTTCTTGTGGGATACATGTCTCTGCAGCACTTCCGTTGCTCTGTTAAGCATGTGAGGTAAAGCACTTGGTGCACACATCGGAGGTGCGGAAGTAGACAAGGTTGCTCTCTGAGACATTAATCTCTCTCTCCCTCTCTCTCTGAGTCTCCACACTGAGCAGTTGAGCCAGAAGGAGAAATCCTTTTCTGCTACCTTTCTTCAGAGCCAGGGGAGAATAGAGAACATAGCAGCAAACAAACCAATGCTTTTCATGATGAGGATGGGAAAACAGAAACTGTGTCCTGCTGGGAGGCCAGAAGACAGGTTTCATCACTAAATAATGATGTTAAAATGTAGTGAAGCCACTGCACAATACTACAGCAAATATCAAAGCATTTTCACAACTAGATTTTTCTCGCCATCCTGAAAGCCATTTCTGATGAATCAGCTACTTGCTGTAGTTGATAAGACCTGCAAAGAATCTTCTTCTTCAATTACAGGCACCTTGATTTGCAGCTGCAATAAATGAAAGCAGGAGCTGCGGGGAGTCTGGCATGTTTCAGCATCACATATAACTTGTGATGCCATATCTTAAATTAGGATGCTGCAGATGCCCTACTTTCTGAACTTTGGTTTTATTTTAAACAACTAATTATGAAAATAGCTAGTAACAATCATAAATAAATAAAATCAATTTTTTGTTAGTAAGTAATAAAATAGAGACTACTTGCTCTGAACTAGAGAAATGCCCATTTTTCATCAAGGAATAAAAAAAGTGGCTTTGACATTTATGCATTTTCAAAGCTTTAATCTGTCCAGCTAGGGAGGAAAACAAGCTTAAAATCAAGTTGCATAAATATCTGCAAAAATACTACTCATTCTGCATATGCTGTGGCTTAAAAAGCTTCTATGAACTTCTCTGAACCCTATTCTGTTTCAAGATTCACAATAATTCTACAAATCAATTACCCATGTTTGTGATAATATGGCTGTCCCTCTGTGTCCTTTTTCAGATAAACGTGGTTCAACCATCATGTTGGTACAATCTTTCTCAGCTGTCTTTTTTTACTACAGATAAACTTTTTTCCTGAGGCCCCAAACTATACCTCCCTTTGGCTGCACCAAGTGAACAAAACAAAAGACTGTTCATGTCTGCTTGATAATGAATAGATATGAAGCTACAGATGTTCACATTATGGGGACTTAATTTTTAGTCCTAATTCCTCAAGGCCTCAGATCTTCCCCAGCAAAGTTAGAAGGGCTTTCTTTCTTGTCTTCATGGGAGGTTGGTTTATGACTCCTATTTCTTAAAAGTGTTTTGAAAATCCTCTTCTGATAATGGCAGAATATAATATCTCCTTTCTTCTGTTCAGAAGTCATACTGCTCCTGTGTCTGCCAGCACACTCATGACCAACGAAAGGCTCCTGCAAGTGTCCTTTGGGCTGGGATGGAGTTTCAGTGACAGTGCTCCACACAAAGGATTTTACTCTCAACTTTGAAAGTCATTGCCAGCTGACTGATGTGAAAATCATTCTTTTTTTTTTTTTTTAACCTCAGAAACTTCTCAATCCTGACAAATGTTAATGCAAACCCTATGGCATCAGCATGACCTGGCATCTTCCCAACCTCTGCACCTGCACAATTACAGCCAAGCTTTCCTAAACACTTTTTCCCTAACAGCTTGTTTTGGTTTGGGTTTGCTGTTGTTTTGGGCCGTTTTTCCCCACCTTTCTCTTTTTAATCACCAAACACTTATGGCAGGCATAATTTTTCAGATGTTGTTTTGGAGAGTTTCTTGGAGCTAATCATATATGCCCCTTGAGAAGGTTTGCAAGAGTGGCCCACACCTGAAGCCGGAGTCAGTGAATTCCAGCAAAGATCCCAGCAAAGATCCACAGCCACCTGGCTCGCCTGAAGGGCAGCAGGCGAGGCTGCTCAAGGAGTGCAGAGCCAGCAGCTGTGTTCTGCTCAGGACACTCTGACAGTTCCCACCGTACTGATAAAAGCAGAGCTATCAATCACTAAATAAGATCAGCCAGCATTTTAGCATTTCCCTCCCCTTTCTCACTCTCTTTTGCAAATGGCCCTGAGTGTTCTGCACCAATACACAGTCAGGTGTGTTTACACACAAGTCATTTGCATGAGTGCTTGTGACCTGTCAAGACACAGAAAATTAATGTCAGCTCATTATCAGAAAGGGAAAAAAAAAAACCAAAAAAATTTCCCAAGCTGGAGACCAGGAACCAGATGCTTATTTATGTTAAGTGCCTAAGCCCCTGTGATTTCAGTTGAGTTCTATCAATCAATTCAGCTGGGCATCTGGTATGTGATATAAAGAAATAAGGATGTTCACATGTTGGAATTTTTCCCCCCAAGAGTGAATGTAGCTCTATTATGACAAGTTTGTAATATTAGAATGGATGGAATAAAGTAGGAGTCAATAGGCTGAGAATTGTTTTTATTTATGTTGATATAAATCTGGAATAAGTGTTCAGATATGTGTTGCAATGTCTACAGATGTGGTTACAATCAGAATGTGCAGACTTATAAATGTCTGATCAGATTCTAAAGGCTCATTCATTTCTAAGCAGAACCTCTCCTCCGACAGCAGTGGAACACCTCTACTAAGAAACAGATGGCTTGTAATGGACCGTGGTTTGACCTTTCATCTGCAGTCTGAGAAGCTGGTAGTGGGTCTGCATTACTGATCAGTAATTGTTAAATTCAGGAGATCCTTTTTTCAAATCACAAGGAAACCCGTAGCTCATTATGTAAAAGCTAAATAATGAAATTTGCTCCTAATTTTGTTGAGTTTTCTCTATTCAGAGCAATGAAGGAAAACAATGTCTGCTTTAGGATTTTGACCAGGCTGATTATTAGGTACAGGTTGTCATGTCAGTATTTTCTATAGAAGATTGCCTGTATCTTGGTCACTGATCTACCCTTCTAAAAAGAAAACACAAAATCCTAAATTTGTGCTTGTCTTTTACTTGCCTTAAGCTCAAAATATCAGTCTGCAAATACTACAAAGATCAAACATATCAGTTGATAAAAATATATGTATATTACATTTGGTATCTTTTAAAAAAATAGAAGATAGAACTGAGTGACTACAAAAGAATACCTTGAAATGAGAGATGATCTTTCAGCAGCTGTTGAAAAAATTAGTATGAGTGGAATTCTGAACTTGTGTTGTGCAGAAGGGATCCAGTGATTTACTGTGGCCTCATGTACTTTGAAAATTTCTATTTGATAATCGTGATTATAAACCTGTATTTGAAGCTTTACAGTCATGTAGATTCACATAATGTAAAGGAGTGTATGTTTATATGGAATCATAATATGATATAAATTTTGAGAAAGGACATTTGTACTTTGTTTTTCTCCTTAATTTTGAGTTTTTAAATTGTCTTTACTGTGTTATGCTCTGAGAAAAAATTTTAAGCAGAGACATCTGTGTTTCAAAACATGCAGACATAATTATCACTTGCTTCCGATCCTCGTGTTTGCCTAGGTAGTCATTCATTATCTCTTTTAAAAGGTCAGTTATAGAGGCAGTGTGCTTACCTTTTTAAATTGTATAAAAAAATTAACTGCTGAAATCTCCCTTTCCTGGTTGATTGAAGTATCTTTATCTATATCTTGGAAAGAATTATTTACAGACTTTCATTTCAGGCATATTATGGACAATAGGCAGTTTTAGCAAATTCAGTGTCCCTTGGCTCCTACTTCTTTTGGAAAAGTGAGTGTATATTGCAAGTTCAGACTATTGTCTTCTGGGATTATGACCTCTACTTTCTCCAAAAGAGATGGTAAATACAATGACACATATANTATATATATGTAAAAATTGTTTATTTAGCAAAATGAGCACCTAGTGATTCCAATTTCATGGCATTTTATCCAGCTGATGGGAATTGAACACCCTTATCATTTTTGTGTTACACTTGCACACAGCTGAACATAAACTCAGACTACCTGCTGAAGAAAGGCTCCTAAAATGTAAATAGTATATTTCCCTGCACTAGTTACATTTTCATGTGTAGTTGAATTTACTCACTCTTAGTGTTACTTAAAGCATCTGAAAGTCTGATTTTCATTAGTGAGAACTCTAACTCCTCCCATTAATTTTGGCCAGAGATTTTGCCATTTTTAAAAGCTTTGAGATTCTAAATCCCTGTGCTCTGGCTTTATATAGTGATTTAATCCTTCCCATAGTCTTGCTTTATCTTACAATCATAATCAAGGACTTTACAGTAAAATTGTTGGAACTTTCATTTTATGACTTGATGACTTGTAATAATCAAATTTTCTCTTCTTTTTTCCTAGCTGAGGATTATTACTGCTTTTTCTAGCAGAGGAGGACACTCATCTGTGTGTGACTTTAGTAGACCTGCTTCCAATGGATCCTTCTTGGTGAGACTCTGCCTGCCAGTGGCAGCGTTTAGACCTTCTTATGCACCCAAACTGATCAGTAAAGATTGCTATGGCCACAGCAAAACATTTAAACTCTGTAAAAGGGCTGGTGAATGTAAACTGACCTGCCCTATATCAGCACAACCTCTATCTCACATCGCCCTTGTCCTACAGCTATTAAAATATAAATCAGCAGACATGACAGGGCAGATATGACAAAAGGAGGTCCCAAATTAGAAAAGTGCTTAGTGTCTAAATTCAAGCAAATAAGAAGAGGCATAATGGCTTTAGGACTTTGCTGAGTCAAATTTTGCGCATCTAAATTGCAACCTGAAAACTTGCATGTTTGAACATGACAGATACCATGAAACATATAATTGTAGGTACCCGAGTGATATTTGCTTATGGAGCTGGATGGAGAAATTTGAAGGGGCAAAATTACAAAATTGAGCAAGTCATGTTATGATTTGTTAGTTAAGACTGATATTTTGGTAAGCAAAATATTTTTCCCTCTTTTTTTAAAATTAAGATCAGATGCAAATTCCATTAGCTTCAGTGGACTTTAGATTGTATCATGGAATATAAAAGAATTTACCTTGAACATAAGAATTCGGATAGAATAAGTGAGTAAACCTACCCTCAAATATTAGATTCGTGCTGAATAATTTTTAATGTCAAATCTTTTGCTCTTTTAGCAAATTAAAGGAATGTGGTTTTGCACAGTTTACGATACTAGTTTTGATCAAGTTAGGGCCCTCTGAATTAATTCCATGTTTATCCTGTGAGCCATGAGAATAACCCGCCTCAGTTTTGGATTCGAAGCAAAGCTGAGAAATGAAGGCAGTTTTTTTTTTTTTCA
>VZRR01008437.1:0-261508 GCA_013398015.1 Oreocharis arfaki | reverse complement strand
TGATGATGATGATGATGATGAGGTGTGTATAAGATTACCAAAATGTTGTGACCTAGTCTTCCAGGCACTAAGTTTTCTACACAGATACATAACTTCTCAAACAGCCTTTCTAGTGCAAAGTGAGCATGAAGGCAAGAATATGTATAATTTACTGCCTTGACACAAACATTTGAAGCCTTACTTTGCTTTGGTTGCTCAGATCACTACTTAGAAATGTTTCTCGAAAAAAAAAAGTGTCCTCTCAGTAAGAATAGTCAAGCTAAGAAACTGGGTTCAAAGTATGTCTTGTTTCCAGGAAACACCAGTATTGACTGCAATGGGAAATTCAGAAGTAGAGGCTCAAATTTCCTCAGCAAGGAGTGAACCAGGAGTGGGGAGCCTGAGGAGAAGGGGCAGAGGAGGAAGTAAATAGCACCGCAATGGAGAGCCAGAGCTGTGACAGGTTGGAAATGAGACAGAAGGGATAAACCTCATCATCATCAGGAATTTAGGATACTCACAATTATTCTTGTACTTTCACAGCAAGAATCTCTGAATCCAGCTCACAGACAGGCCTGTTGTTATTCAGCCCAGGGCCACAGGCCATTCACAACCTTCCCCAATATCCCTGTTCTGGACACAAAGGCCTGTGCCACATCAACACACCATTAAACAAAATTCCCCAAGGAACATTCACTTACTGTGAGGGCCACATGCATGACCTGTCCACATAATTCTCTGGTCAACTCTCTTTCCTTTAAAATAAGAGTGGCTGCATCCAAGAAGCTGTTGGTGGGTTCTGTCTTTAGCCTCAGCTACCACTTGTCCTTGTCTAGGAATTGCCTGAGACACAGATAGTTTTGGCCCCAGGCAAAAACTGCAGTGGAAAAAACCCTCTATGTTAACAATTCAACAACAATGGAAAATATTAAAATCTGTGGATTGGAAAATAACAATATCTCTGGATCTGTGGATGATATTAGGATATTTGCACTGCATGTTTCTGTTTGCTAGTACAGAAGCAGGCTAGGTCCTACAGCCTGATTGAAAACATATCTGTAATTTCTAATTTAAAAGGGGAAAAAGGAAAGGAGAATGAAAAAGGAAATGGGAAAGTAAGAAAAAGGAAGGTGAAAAGAGCTCAGAGAAGCAATATGAAAAACAGATCAACACAAAATCTGTGTAAAAAATGCACTAGGCAGTGGAACATGTGCATACTCTCAGATGAAGAAGAGCTCATCTCAAACTACTGTTAGAGACACAAATACTTGGCTATGGGCCCTGTAGAAACAAAAATCCTGACGTTTTGCAATTCTGGCTCAAAGGAAATACTTCTTTCTGTGTAAACCACATTGTTATATGGACTTGAAGCTGAGAGACACGACATGAAGAGATAAACCAGCTTTAGATCTAGTGAGTAATTGCTGAAAAAAAAAAAGTTAACTCTTTAATTTGAATAGATCTCTGTCAATACCTAACAGTGCCAATCTCCAAGTGCTGGAAGCTGGAACCTCACGCAGTATTGCTGAGAGGCAGCTCTGCACCCCAACATTTGACCACTTGGTTCTTGTGGCTTTACAGTGGGACTTGTCACTGCACAACTGGGATTAATACACATTAAAAGTGAGTTTTATTCTGGATTGGTTCTTTGCTCCCCTCTTCTGTGTGCTTGCACAGATGTTTCCATGGGGGAATACAGGATCATCAGCCCAGCTCAGGACTGTCTTTTCCCATGTCAGCATCCATGTAAATCACTTTGGGAGCACATGGACAGGCAGCTAATCCCCTCTCAACAGTGCCCTTTTGGACACAGCTCTGGCAGTGTTAGCCCGCGTTTGTGGTGCTGTCACCAGGACATTTGTAACAACATTAATAAGAGTAACCAGAAGTTCCAGAAGACGTTTGGGAGATACCACAGTACAAAGAAAAACAATACTTTGATGTCTCTCTTGCCTAATTGCTCACTTTTGGATTCTAATATCACTGCTGAAATAGGATATTATCACAGGCCAGAATTAGTACTGTGGGGGATTAGGTTATGACTGAACACAAGTAATTCAAGACACATCCAGCTTTCAGATCCCCCCCCAAAAAAGGGAATTGCAGCCCCAAATTGCCTTCCACTTGACCCACTCACAGCATACATACAGAGATAGCTCCGTTTTGGCAATGTTTGCCCCTATTCTCCAAAAGGGCAGTTTCTTACAGCTTGTAGTGCTTCTGCAGCACAGCTCACAGCTAATTACTGCATCATCAGTTTTCCAAAATGTTCCCTATCCATCTCACCCATTCTTTTTACCAGCTATTGTCAGGAGCTTTACATATTTGAGAGCATAATCTTCCTTTGCTTACTATTTGTGGTTTTTTTATTATTGTACCATTATAATCTCATTATAGCCTTTTCCAGTTTCAATTATTGTATTTATTTTTTTCTGAGTCACTGTAATTGCTTTTAGTTTTTAATAATGTTTGAAATTTTCTCTCTCCAAAGCACACGTTATTATTCCTGTTATAAAATTCAGTTAAAAGGCTGTCAATAGTCTCGGTTTGCACAAGTCTTGGATTGATCTTTTTGCCATGCATGATACAACAACCCTGCCTTGCCAATGCCTCCAGCCTACAAAGGTAGATTCACTTTTAAACAACAGACTCATCAGAATATTAGAACTCATAGGAAAACTGGTCTTTGTATTTGTGTGGAAGAGAAATGTCTTACAAAATCCTTAAGGCCTAGGAACATGACAAAGTTATTCTCTAATTCATCCAACTGTGGGAATTACTGGTTTTCTACTCTGGGTGTGATTTTTAAAACTACAATATTTTGACAAGACTCTGAACTTTTGTGACAGAATGACTACTGAGCTTACAAAACATAATCACTTCAATGAAGTGTAATAAAGTAATCCACCTCTGACAGAAAGTAAGAAGACATTCTCCTAATTTCCCAATTATTTCTCTCAAATGTGAGATTAAGTGTATATCCACCAATCATGCACACATGTCCAAAGACATTAAGTAAAAAAGATCTGAAAAACAATTCTGAAATGTTTTCCTGCACAGAAATCCTGTAATCTCTCAGGAACCCACTTAAAAACGGTACAGATTTATTTGGTTGCATGACTTGTCCATGAGAAATGTTTGCAGAAGTGTTGATTCAAATTCTGATGATGCAGTTTTTAAGTTACCAGAGATACATTTTTATCACATCACATTAAATTAATTTATATGTTACTGATTTAAAAGGATGGATGTTTTCCTAGAAATAGAACTAAATGCAAAGATACTGTAATACTTTTAGAAATGAGTACTTCCCTTTTTCAAATAGCTTTGGACCTGAATCTATCAACAACTTGGCAACAACCTGAGCCTTTTATCTACCAACATTATTTAAATACGTGCACAAGACCCACTGTAACAATGACAGAATTTTCATCTGCAACAGGAAAAATACTGCACTCTGCTCAGGGAACACTTTTCACTGCTTTTGAGAAACATGTCTCAGCATTTAATCCCATGCAAATCACATTCATCATATATACATCATAAGCATGTAATATTTGCATACTTTTAAAATTTGACTGAATTAATCAGTTAGGACACAGTACATGCATTCACTCGTGTGCAAAACTAGATTAGAAAATGTTTTGAATATTTTGTGATACAGGATCAGTGGAAGCAGGCAAAGTTGTATCTAGTGGATGGGTGTACTTCTCAGCAAGGCACAACTTGACAATCCTGTTAATCGTCATTGCATTTCCGATTCATTCAGAATTGCTGCTATGAAATTGCTCTTCAGCTTCTTCATCTGCATAACAAGTGCTCTCTGATCACTTCAGAGCCAGAAAGATCCATCCATGATAATATCAGAATAAAAGTTAAAAGCTCTGATGTTATAGACAGTTGGGAATAAGATAGTAATTTAAGTGTAATTTTCAGGAGAATATGCAAGCTACATTGTACAGGTAACAGGATGTGATGAAGAAACCATTTCAGTCTGCTCCTGAAGCCCTTAATTACCAGAGAAGCAACTTAAATACAGTTCATTGTTTCCCAAAGACCTAGAAAAGATCATTAAATCTTCTAGTTTAGTCACCATTTCTCCACAGACATCTACATTTTACACAAGAACTCCAATCAACTTAGTTTTCTCAATCATGGCCTTTTAAAGAGGCACACATTGGATGTATTTTGTGGTTGTATTGGCAGAAGCCTCTGCACCTTGGCCACTGAAACACCAATGCCCAGAAAAAATTTACACAATGAGAACGAAAAAAAAATTATGTAGACAAAATAAAGAGAGGGAAAAGGGAATTTGGATTTTTTTTTTTTTTAATTTTAGTGCTATAGCTAATATCTAGTTTTATATTTAGCAAGATTGGCAAACTGCAATTAAAGGCCATCAGTACGTGCCCCCTGCTATGCAAGTAAATAAGCACAGTGGCCCAGTGGCCCTTTACATCCATCTGAAGTGCATTAGCAGGCTATTTGAAGGACGAGTCCCCGGCAAATTCCCATAAATCAAAGTCAGAAAGTCTAAGAAGCCTGGTGTTCCAAAGGGTTATCATTTGGCTGGGTATCGTAGTGCATGCTATGCATATTCTAGAAATACACCTCTGACTCAGCAGGCCTGGCCTCTTGAGCTGGAAGGGTCAACCCAAAACTCCTCAGGTATGACAGGTATGAGACAAAACAGATATGAGTGGGAGCTAGTCCTTCAACTCCCAGCATAACCCTATAACAGCATTGCATCCCATGTCTAGCACCACAAAATAGAAAGAGTTGAATTTTCCAAGAAGATATTCTTTGATATTCTAATTTTGTGATCTCCTTTTCTTGGTCTCAATTGGCCTTTTAATTTTTCCTTAAACCGGGTGTCCGGCTTTGTGGACATGAATGAGATTAATTTATATGTGCATGCGAGTCATAGTGTTCTAATTGTTTGTTTCAGATACAAGTTTTAGAAGTTTTTTTTTTTAATACATATTTACTTCCAGTTGAGTGCTGAATTGGGCTGAACCTGGTTCCAAATGTTGCACAGCCATTCTAAAAACAACACCTTTTTACTGCCATCACAGCAACCTTTTGAGATCTGTCTTTCAACCAGTATCTTGCCCATAACTGCTCTAAGGGAGTGATGTTTTTAAAATAATCTCCATCAAGTCAGGCAGCTTGCAGCACTCTATATACATTTGGCTGCAATTAACTGAAACCTTGAAGAAAACTTCTGCGTCTCTGGAAATGTTCAAGGCCAGGTTGGATGGAGCTCAGAGCAACCTGGTCTAGTGGAAGGCGTCCCTGCCCACGGCAGGGGGGTTGGAGCTACAGGACCTTTAAGGCCCCTTCCAACCCCAGCCATTCTGTGATTCTATGACAAGACCTACTGTCATTAAAAAATGTGAAAATCCATTACAGAGTCTAAACCTGTAACTCCTTACTAACCAAAATGATTAGACATAATTCAGGTTTTGTATCAAATTAATCTAATTTGCTACTGCAGCAATCCTGATTGTTACTTTGAATACTTGTATAATACTGACACACTTTGAGAGTTTTAATAGAATCACAGAATGGTTTGGGTTGGAGGGAGCCTTGAAGATCATCTAGTTCCACCTGCCCTGCCATGGGTAGCGAATTTTTTCAGCTGTCCTTGAATTATTCTAGTATTAACAATGAACCAGAAAAGTTTCTAAATCAGCTGTTTCACACCCTTGGATGTAAATACCTGACTCTACAGATACTAATGTTATTTGTAGACACCACTGTAACAGAAGAACTACTGACTTGCATAATACAAGGCCTTACACCTGAAATGTAGAACATGGAATAGAAATATTTATTGAAATCCTCTTATTTCTTTTATCATCAGTACTATTACTTTCCTCAACCATAATGGGTTTACTCCTCTGCTATAATTTTGTTTCTGAGTTGTCTAAAATCCTCCAATAAACTTTGTTCTGACAATTTTCACCATATTTTTCACTCATGTCTTTGAGGAAACACACTTTTAAGTGCTTTGCTGTATCAGGTCCTCATAAAGGAAGGAGTCAGATCTACAGAAGCTTTCCTATCTCTCATGACAACAAGCCCAGGAGCCAGTTCTGTATCATTTTAATGTACACAGCCATATTTGGAAATCAGCTTTGCATTTGCTAGCCAACTTGAGGTAATCTGGAACAAACTCATTGAAATCTAAAATATTACATTAATAGATTCCCCAGAACCAGTAGTGAACATCCCAGGCAGAAGATAAAGGTGCTTTTGAATTGCAAACAAATAGTCAGTAATAAAATAAAAGGAAAAGAAAACAAAAAAGAGCAAAGGCTTTCAAAGACCTCAAAAAGGTAGAGTTCAGCTATAATTTCTTCAGACAGCTTCACTTCAAAAAATCTAACTAGCACACATAGGTTGAAAAAAAAATTATGTTTTAATATTAAGAAATCTGAAGGAGAAAAAATACCTAAATGGAAAGCAAGTATGCAGCCTTTGCTAGATGCATACATGCCCTTTAATTTGTTTGAATAAAATACTTGATGTTGAAAATCATCATTGCAGCAATCTCTAACTGGATTTCTTTATTTTGCACAACATAAGAAAACAGGCACTTAACTCCTACAGATTTACTTCCCAGTGTGGAATGTGAATGTGAGCATTTTAAGTGAGAAACACTTAAGGATTGAAAATAAGGATTGTCATGGGGATGGCAGTTGTTTCATAAATATATGCCAACATGAAATGCAGAAATGGTCAAGGGTCACTGATGCTACTTAACTCCTATTTTATTATGATTTATTGAGTGTTGAACTTTAAATATTATAAGTGCATCCCAAAGTCAATATCTATAACATCAATGAAGCTATCCTGCTAATAATTTCAAGGCTGAAAATAGGCTAAATGAAAATAGGCTAAATGTTTTTCTTGACTTTCTACAAAGATCACTTCTAAATTAATCAATAGAATGAACTAGGTACTACAGTTAAGGAGATATACAGAAATGAGAATATTTTTTAAAGTGCTCATTTCACCACAGATGGAGGGATGCGGGGAAAAAGAAAGGAGGGCAAAAATATATTTGAGAATTAAGAAGTTTTCATGCCTTAATTCCTGTTTAACTGGAAGACAATCCACAGCTGGATATATTAATTGACTTCTTAAAACTGAGCTTTTAAACTATGACTTTCTTCTTACGCTTCCAATTCACGTAGATTAAGCAGGATTATTTCTCTGTGGCAGCTGTGTTGGCCTACATCATTTGCTTTTCAACTAATACCAGAAATAGAGGCAAATGTTTAATAATTTCTTTTTTAATTTTTAATTTGGGTTTAAAAAATAACTACAGAACAAACATTCTTGTTGTCTAGGAACAGTGATCACATTTTCTTACCTCTGTGAGAAGAAATTTCAATGCAGTAACATCACACTTTAGGAAAGAAAGAGTATAATACCAGATTCACTTTTTCCACAAGAGGTTTAGAAAAAAAATGGTTAAAGGGCCAAGAAACTATTTCAACATCTTCTCTTGGAAAAGAGAAGGCTCAAATCAAGGGCACTGGTTTCCAGGTACATAAAATACTATTGCAAAAACAGGTAAAAGTCGAATATTCTCTATGTCCTTGGTGGACAGACCAATTATAAGTTTAAAGTTGCAACAGGGTATATTCAGTTTGAAATATTTTGCATGATATCTCATAGTAAGACTAATCAAATACAGACCTGCTTTGCTTCAAAAAGTTGTAGAACCTGTCACAGGCTGCACGACCATCAGGATCTACAGCCAGGAAGGCACAAATAGAGCTTACATTGGACAAGGGGAAGAGACTGTCCAAATTTCAAATAATCTTCCAGACCTAGAGGTCTTCTCCAATTATCTGAATGATTTAAAAAACCTGTGGCCATCACATTAAATAGATACAATTCAAATTAAAAATGCAGTTTTTTACTGGATTAATGAATGTGCCTTCAGGCAGAATTCTTGTGTATATCACATTCTCCAAAAAGTCAAAATTGTGGTAAAATTATTTAATTAAACTACATGCAAAATTAGTTATTAATTCCATAAGAAGTTCTGTGTATAGGCAGATTGTGTTGTAAGTTAAAAGTTACCATCCATTGGGAAGATACTAAATGTGACAATGTAAAACAAGCTTATGAAGAGACAGAGACACTACTCAACTGTATCAGAGACCATAAATTATGGACAACCCTTATCATCATCTAAGAATTTAGGTAATACCAATTCAAGATACCTGGAAAGGAAAAATGTTTCTGAAAAACAGAACCCTGGCAACAGCAATCAATTGTGCTAGAAAAGACATGCTGTTTGTGGGAGCCAGGAAACTCAGTCTAACGAGCAACAACACTTTGCTGTGACTGCCCAGCCTTTGCCTTGGCTAGCCACAGTGCACGTAGAAAACACAGTGAAGTTAAAAGAACGGAATGCAAATTCCATCTTTAACTTTATTGCCTATCCATAAAAGAAAAGAAAGAAACCCCTCAAACCAATATACAACAACAACGGCAACAAAAAAGGAGAACTCATATCTTCATCTCTGCTGAAAAATTAGCTCGCTCTTGGCACTTCCATACCATCCTATTCACAGGGCTTGCGACAAAATTCAAAAATTAATGTGCTGTGCACACATGCCCAATACCAGGAGGAAGAAGAGGGGAATGAAACACCAAAATATTTTTACTGCAAACTAAACCTCCCAGCTTCTCCTAGAACGCTCAGTGTTAATCCAACATCAGATTTCTTGAATGGGGAAAGAAATATTTATGGTGCAGTATTTATACCTTAGTCAAGAGCTCCAACAGGAAGGCAATGAAATTCAAGTTAAATAACGACACAGTTTTGTATGAAGCCATATGTCTTCTATAATGCCAAACAAAGATGCCAGTAACAGTTAAAGCTGCTCTGAATTTTACAGCCAAGCATTACATAACAACAAAAAGCTAAGGATCTGCTAGCTCAAAAGACTACTTTAATCAAGAGGAAGTATAGTGAATAGCAACCTAGGAAGTGTTTCTTACATAATTAAAAAAAAAAAAAAAAGACAGAAAAGAAATTCAGATAAATTAAAAGTTATAAAGACCAAAATTAAAAGATCAAAAAGAAATGCAGCAAAACTACAGAGACAATAATTTAAAAATCATACAGCGAACTGCAAAACATTAGGCATGAGAATCAGCAATATATCTAATAAAGTGATAAAGCTGTCTAATTTTTTAAAAAATATGAAAACGACTACCAACAACGAAGATGCAAGTTATTGGCTATGCTGAGTTATGAAAGGTCCTAAGGAAAAGGAAAACACAGAACATCAGTGAGTATGTCTGTGATGCTCTTGAATGACAACTCAAAAAACCCCAAATGATGAAATGGCAGAGGATGTCATCCACAAGGGCTTAAACAATGGAGTTTCAAAAGAAGAAAGATGGCCACAGCCTCCCCACATAAATTACTAGACTAAAGAAGTTGGAGACCAGCTCTAGCAGAAAACAGTGAATGCAGCCCAGCAACTATCCCTTACAATGACTTCCAACAGAGTAATATCTTCATGCCTCCAAGGTTGATATTTTGAAGATGTCAACATTAAGGCCAAAATCTGCCTTCGATATGAAGGTGAATCTCATGACAATTGAAAGGACAAGCGATCAAACCTATCTCATGATTTACCTGGATTCACTACTCCAGAGTTAAGAAGGCTTCTGCTACTGAAACAACTGAGAAAACAGAGACTGATACAAACAAAGACGATGTAGTTTAAACAATTTTTCCTGTGCTTGTTATCTACACAGTTGGTAACCCTGACTCAGGTTTGGAACCAAAATTTGCATATGATTCTAGTCCAAAGCATATCAAAGACATTCATTTGGATACAGAGCTAACAATTGACATGTAAACCAAAGTGGAAAGGTCAGCAAATTATTTCACAATTTGAGAACTACCTCAGATCTTGCATTAGATAGCATTCAAAGAAAACACACTGAGCTCTGATTATATCTTCCATACCCTGATTTCATTATTACCAAATTGGCCCTGGATTAAATAATTGTTCATAGTGGTTGTAATTATAATTATTGTTTATATATACTATTGTTAAATGTATACTGCTGTTAGACACATATTATTAGTAGATATTTAGAATATTTAGAATAGGGTCTTGACAAGGTAGAGACTCTAAAGGGGGGAATGATGCCTTAGGTTTCAACTTTTATATTTTTTAAATCCTGTACTGCCTAGTGTGTAACTCTGAAGTTTCTTGTGGCCTGTTAGCTGCTGTTCTCTCATGCTGGTTAGACATAACAAGCCACTCTAGGTGTGCTCTCCAAGGACACCTAGACTGTCCCAGGCCTCAAAATATGTAAACGAAGGCCTCTGAAGAGGAGGGCAAACTTGGGGTAGTTACATCATTAACTGGGGTCATAATTGGAGAATTGATCCTGATATGCAAATGGACCAAACTTATAAAAGTGTGCAGAACTCGTGACCCAGGGTGCATCTTGGGTGTAGCCTTTGGACTGCCCAGGGTGTACCTTTGAAGGCACTTCAAATAAATACCTATCTTTATTCTCTTATTCTTGTCTAGTCTCTGTTTTTAGGTGGCCACCCCAGGCATCAAATACATCAAAGCTTTGAGTGATGATTTGTCTTTCTCTAGATCAACAGCTTTCCTTCATTAGCATACCCATTCCCCCCAGTTTCTCTAAAGCCTTTTTAAATTGACTACCATGAAGTAAAGTTATCAACTGATTTAGCCAGATATTTAACACAGCAGGTCTTCAACGAAATAAGCATCATAAGCTTTTCATAGCAAAGAAAAAGTCTTTTTCTTATGCTATGGCAGTTCTTTAAGTTGCTAAAGTGTATTTAATGTTACAAACCAGATCAAAGGTGAATACCTCTTTGTCATCCTGCAACCCAGGGGAAGAATTCATAGTAGATTCCAAGTAACCTGAGTGCCAGCAATCTTTTCAGCACATGAAAACCAAGCAGGCTTCTCCATTCCTAGCCTTGGCTATTTGAGCTTCGACTTTTCAGTCCCCATAAACCACTCAAGCAGTACAGCATACACATAGCATTTATTGACTTATTTGAACAATTTATTCACTTTTAATCTGTGAAAACCTCCTTACTCTTTTCAGCGTAGTTAGTCACCTTGAAACTGGTTTCACAGAAGGAAGGTTCTAAAACAGAAGGCAAGATCAGCAATCGTGCAGGAATTTTATTGTATTGTCAGTGAGTATGAAGTTTGCCACCTCAGCTCAAGCTCCCTGGGTTGGCACATGCCTGCAAGACACATGGTCCTCAGTGCTGCAGGGGGTGCACTGCCTGCTTCTGCCTGCAACCTGCCAGTCCTCCCGGCCAGAGCAGGGGGGAAAGAGGTCAGTGTTTGGCAGTCTAGAATGCACAGAGCACTTGTTGCTGATTAAAATAATTCAAGACCGCAATTGTGCATGGCTCGGGAGGATGACACTCCACTTTTTGAGGTGTAATTTGTTCCACAAGAGGCTATCTAATTCTTAGACAGCAGGCTGTACCTTTCCAGCTATGCCCCAAAACACCATGCGACATAAGCATGTTCCAAAGAATCACAGGCAAAAGAAGCTTTTATTTTCTGCATTAGCTAGCAACAAGTGTACTTCTACACTTTAAGATTTTCCTATTTCTGAAGCATTTCATAAAACCACTCACTACTCTCCTCTGAGCTAAGCAAATATTACCAGCAGCAAGTACTGGCACACACCAACTCACCACTGGGTTAGGAAAATGATTTAAGAGCAAATAAAAGCCCTCAAAGCTAGAAGATAAGTCTTCAGTGAAAATTAAATAGATACTTTACTGTTTGAATGGTTAAACGAACAATACCTGTCACCAGACAAATTTGGACAGATATTAATAAAATGAATGTCCTGCTAAAGGGGAGGCTTGTAATACAGTGCATTTGTTTACTGTGTCTTATCAGTATTACAGTTTCCATAGAAACGGAAGAGAGAAAATCTTAGCACTGGGCAACAAATTCTAATGATCTTTGGTAAAGAGTCGTTATATCTATTTAGTGCAAATACAGTACATCAGAAAGATTTATACTCAGGTATATGAAGCATTGATCACTAGTCGTAGTGGACAGATGCTCATGGCTGTAGATGATTTCCAGGTCTTTATGGTAAGGAAAGAAAGGACACATCCTTTAACACACGGTATTAACAGTCCATGCGATCCTGATCCTTCCTCTTCAGCTTTTCAGTTTTGTATTGCTTCCTCCAACTGCCCTCCAAATTAGAAGGTGAGCAAAAAGTACTGAAGCATTTTCAATATATACATGCCTTTCCCTGAAGCTTATCTTATCCCTTACATTTATAATCACCTGCAGCTTAACCATGATGTAATTTCTTATGCCTTGTGGGCTGATTTCTGTGACTCACAATTTCCAAATATATTTGTGAAGGTGGTTCATGAATTAAACTTCTGTCAGCTGAAGCCTCCAGCATTGTTCTGCCCATGTTCAGTATGGAGGCTCGTGGCTCACAGGGTTTAATGGTACAGTACAGGGGATCAGTCCTCGGTTTATAAAGGACATTCAAGAAGCCATTACATAAGGTAAAAAAAACTGCAAGTGCCCCCATGGCTTTTTGTCATCCCATCACTGTTCTTTGGTAAGTTTAGGTTTCCCATATATATCACTGAAAATCTGCAGATGATTCATCCCCAGAGTTTGCTGTCAAACGAGCGCAGTTGTGAGTTATGCTCCTCGTAGTTTCCCTGGTACTGCACTCCTCCCCTCACTTCTTCCCTGATTTTAAGCTGTGTCCAGACAAGATCTGGGGAACTTTGGGACAGCAGCTTTGGCCAACTACATATTCAAACTCCCTCACTTAAGCATTTAACTACCTAAGTCTAGAAAACCAACATATTTTAAGAAAATTAATACAACCTACAATTGACAACTTGTATCTAATCTTGTACAATGACTTTCACAGAGATATACTGAAATATCAGCCTCCTTTATGGTGAAACATCTTCACTTTCTCTGCTCCTTCCCTGCCCCAATGATCTTTGTGTCAAGAAGGATAAGCTAATGTATCAGGTTTTGCTGTTCCCAGGCTCTTCCCCTGTTTTTCCCTGCTTAACAGCATGGCTCCTCTTGGCTGACAGGTTGGGAGAGATTCTCCAGATATACAGCTGGTGTCTTACCCAATGCACAGTCACACTGAGGCAACTAAACCACACACGTGGAAACATTTGCTACTGTTTAATCTCAAATGCAGAGGGTGCAGCACTGCCTCTGGTAATATACTTCTACAATAAGCACCACTAACGACTTTGGGGATCATATGCATAATTGATGCAGAAATGTTTGATATTTCCCATTGTGACAGAAAGGAGACAAGTGGTTAAATTACTTCCTGTTGTGCATGACTGTAGACATTAGCAGCTGTTATTTATAGCTCCTATAGTATCCCAAAAGGCAGCAGAACCACGTCACACAGCATTACCACAGATAAAATCATTCTAGCAAAGTAAACAATTTTAAACATAGATAATATCGTTGTAGAATGGAAAGCATGAACAGCTCAGATGTTTTGATAACAAAATGTATGTTTTAGTACTCCCACCCAACCAGCTAATACAAGAAGATATAGGAAGGACAGGAAAACTGTGCATTAATAAAGTCAGCGGAAAGAAAAAAGGTACATCTGGAAAAAGTCTCCACCAGCACATCAGTGGAAGTGGGATGTCCTTTTCTGGAAAATGCACAACTAGAATGAAAGAGAGCTCTGATGGTTTTAATTGTGGAGATGCTTGCATGCTACATCTTTTTTAAACTGTTATTCTATCCTAGGGAGTTAAATACTAGTTCAAAACATGAGGCAGACTATTCAAAATTAAGAAGCATGCCTTAGAGCAGGCAAAGATTGTTCAGGCATCTTATGAAAATAAAAGTTATCTAACACTGTGGGCATCTTAGATATAGAACCCAATTCCCCATATTCTCCCACTCTTCTAGTAAAAGGGGGTGGTGGAGGAGTGGGGGGTGGGTGAAGAAGGACGAAATAAAGCAAACAAGAGTTTAATAAAATAGATTTCTTTTAAGAAGTTAGCAATGTGAACTCTAGTCCTTATCTTTTCTAACTTATATTCTCTTTTCAAGAAAACTTTTATGACAAATTCCATGATTCCCACAAACCTGAAAAAAAATGTTTTGCTCTTCAAAACCTTGAAGAGCTTCCACCAACTTAGAGGATTGTGATACAAATGATGTGAATCTGGAATAAAAAATTGGTGGTCACTTCCAATGCTGTTTCAATTGCTTACTCCTCTGGGTGTCTTCAAAGCACATGAACAGATATCTCTTTATTCTTTATCTTTTTTTTTTTATCTACTTACACAGTTAAACTGCAAATTAAGGGAAAAACGAATATAATTAAATGTTAAAAACATGGTAGCAAACAAAACATATCTATTACTTCTATACTTTGCACAACTGACTTATGTATGATTAATGCATACCAGCCAAGAGATCTGTTCTTGCTTCAACATAGCAGGAGAGGAAGGATGCTGCTGAAGTGAGGAATGCAGATACTTTTGTGTAGGCACCCCTGAGAGCTTTAAAAGGTAAGGGAATAATTTATTTTGGCCCACAGTCAAATTTCTCTACGGGTAATGAAATATCAGTGTGGTCTACTGAACCCACCCAATTAATTCAAGAGTCCTCCAGCATTATAGCTATATTCCTCTGAGACCTATAAGAATTCCCGGTGCTCCTCGCCATTGACTCATAGTTGTTCTAGAAAAACATACTAACATTTTACCTTACTCACTGTATAAGAAATGTCTGTCTTTTGATTTCTCTGCTCAATTACACACTCTTTACCTCTACCCACACACTGCACTGTGTTGGCCAAGACATACCTTTTGGCAGTGAACTTCAAAACCATGTTCCTCCGCAAGAGAGTGCCCGTGTACAGTACACTCACACACACACAGCCCCTCAGTCCACTGCCTGGGCAACCATTTCACAAAGAGATGAAAGCACGAAAAAACTAAAATCCCAAACTGTAGCATATAGAAATCAGTCATTCTACATACAGCTTTCATTTATCAAGACTTGCTCACATTATTAACATGGCCAGTTATCAGAGCTGCCTGCAGTTTCTGCAGCTGATGATGCACAGTTCTCTCTTCCTTCAGCAGCTGAGCTGTACACATTGGAATGCTTTACAAAACATTTCAGAAATAAAGGTCAAGTAAGCTTTCTTGAGAGGGATGCTGTTTTCTGGAGAGAATTTCCTTCCTACACACCTTTAGCTACCAGGACTCTTATGACATTAAGCAAAGAGACGGCAAACACACATGCTCACGTCTGCCTCTAGAATTAAGCTTCACCAAGTTAGTATTCTTTCTTCAGTCCCTGTTCCCCCCACACATATGAGGGTAGGACTGTTGAGAAAGTGCTACTTTACAGCAAATGGTTTACATCCAGTCTGGAGAGCACAGGGGTTAGGCAACACTTGCCTTTCAGGGGAGCATATTTTACCAATCTTGAAACATTTAATGTGACATCTGAACATTATTTAACTCTTTTGTTTAGTGTTTTGGTTTTAAGACTACATAGTTTTGGGCAAAGTACAACTGTCAGTTCTCATAACAGTAATAAGAGTGGAAAAACATGTCCCTGGATGAGCTAGTTGTAGCAGAGGACCTTGAACTCCAAAAGGTCTTTGTACTATGCTCACAACCAGCTAGGACACAATGCAAAGACTGAAGCACCAGTGCTGTGTGCTGTGATCATGCTTTTTACTCTGCAAGCAGAATGGCACAGAGATCTGTGCCAGCTGGACCCTTAAAACATTTTTATGCTCACATATATCCAGAGTCTTCTAGCCTGTCCAATTATTTTAAGTGGACTACAATGTGTTGATTAGTTTTATAGCTAAAAGTCTAGTTACTGAAGTCTGAGGTCCTATTGGTCTTGAGATAACAGACCGGACCCCTGTGAAGTATGAGTCTACCCCAAACTGCCTCTATTTTTGCATACACAGAGACCAGATTTCAGTGGATCAAGATGAACAATCCTAGGTACACGCAGATCCAATAAGACAAGACAGTCTTCTGTCTAGTTTGAGATTGAAAGTGTATAGTTCCTTATTCTAGATAGACATCTAGCAGTACTAAGTCTAAAATGGCCACACGTCCTTTCATCAGTTTATTCTTTCACAATCAGTTCAGTTCTTCCTTCTTCATCCTCTTCTGGTGATCTCCAACACCTCTACAGAGTCATCGTAACAGATATTGCTTGTAACAGCTCCAATAGTGAGCTTTATTTATTTTTGAATTTGCAGAAGTTGGCATCATATGCCTATCCAACTAAAAGCAAAACAACCTTGACGCCAAAGTAAGAGAACTTCCGGATTAACTAGAAGATTAAGAAAATACTTATTCTTCCTTTATTTTCACCCCTCTAATTCCCATTTCCATGGAAACTGGGCTGGAAAGTACCAGCAGGCAGCCTGCAGCTGAACATCTGAATGAGAATGCTCATGTTTAACTCAGCAAGCAGACAGCAGGTGAAATCTGCAGGAACTGTCTAAAAATCTATAGCTACATCTTGAAAGCAAAAGGACAACCTCAGTTTTAGCAAAGACCTTCTAAAGAGGATGATATATCACCCCTACTGAATATTCTTGTGTGGCAGCAGTTGATAATCTGACTTCCTGTTTGATAAAAGAGGATATGATAGAAAAAAAATTCTTTATCACAATGGCACAAGACAAAAAATCATCACAATTAATTTAAGACTTCAAAATGTTCAGATGGAAGATAATGTGCTAGTGAATATGGTAAGGATATTTTTGTAACAGGACTTTTGCTTCTGAACACTATGCTGTAACTCCTTCTGTGAAATCAAACTGGCTGCTGTGCAGTCCATACATACGCACCAGCAGCCCAGTCATCTGGGTGGCTCTTCTGAAAAACACCCATTGCATTTCAATAAACATATACACATATATATATAAAAATTAACTAGCAGGTAGCAACATATTTGCTAGTTATAAAACACATTGGTTTTGAGCACCAATTCAAACTCCTTGTATTTTAAAAGCTAATAAGGCAACACAGTTGTAGGTAAATAAAACAAAAGCTATGTTAACTTCTTTATCCAATTTAGTAAAGTTTAGTGTAGGAATTCTATATAATACCATCTTAGATTTTTCTCCTGTTCAATATTTGCTCTTCAAGCAACAGGAAGAAAAGCAAACAAGCAAAGGATGAAACATTCCTGTCTTGGGCTGTACTTTACACAGTGAAGAGATTGGTTATTATTAAATTCCTGCTTTTGTATATAAAGCAATTACCACTCTCTCAAGAAAATATTACTCATTCTTTGCAGAAAGCAGAACATCGGTCACACTTTTTTCAGTGTAATTTTAGGCAATGCAGTGGACAAAAGAGGATGATTATAATGAAGGATTTAACATCTTGCGCAAGTTCAATATCAGCACACAAGAGCTGACCCGAAAACAGGTTATGAAGAAACGTGAGACAGCATAAATCTTTTTTCCTTTTTTTTAAAAAGAGTGTTGCTCAAAGTTTAAGAGAGCTATTTATCAGAATCAAGTCAGCAGGATAGCTGCAGATGCTCTTTATTGTACCTATGTTCTCCTTCACAATGAGAGGGGAAATTCAAGATTGAAGCGTCAAAGAATGAATCAGCCCAAGAAGCTGCTAGTGACTATTGATTCATTCTTTCCTTTGGGATCTTCAGTAGAAAAAACAAGTCCAAGTTTGCAGTCCACCACATATCAAACTCATGGCTACGATGGAAAACAATAGAAGCCGTTTGTGCAATTTCCTCACATGACAGAAAACTAATAATTGTGTATCAAGAGCACGACAGAGACAGACAAAACACACAGATATCAGCATCTCTGCAGTGCAAGAATGTCCATTTAACAGCTGCAGCAATGTAAAAATCACATCGAGAGCCTTCTATTAATGAGTCCCATTATGTTTTACTGCACCAAGTATATTTGTGCTCACCTTGAGGATCATTTATTGTGCTAGATCATGATACAGGGAGCCCTGGGATAAACAAAAATCAAACCCCAAATAATTCACTTATCCTCTCTAAGACTGCTTAAACACAGCAGACACAAAAGCATAGCTTTCAGATATTTTTCCTCTTTTTATTTACATGAAATTTTCTGCAGCTAAACAACCCACATGTACTGCCTGAAGAGTTCTATTTCAAGCAAGACTGGAAATAAAAATAAATTTTAAAAATACATACATTTAAATAAAAAGCAACACACAGCAGGGTACATTGACTTCTCTGTTTCAAATCTGCATTCCTACCCCTCAATTTTTGTTTTGTTTAGGAATGCCAAAACATATTGCATTTAATGGCTATGTTCATTTTGAAGGTAGAAACCAAGGGCACTGCTCATACTGCATGGACAGCTCTCTTATCTGTTACCATAACCAAGAACCTTACTAAGGGAGGGAGGAAGGACAGCCTTAGCATCTCCCTAAGGTTTACAGAAGTGATCCTCCAGCAATGGGAAGGACTTCTGAATCAGCTGAACATTTCCCAGTAATGGGATGGATCATTGCTGGGAAATATTTATAAAGGGAGTATGAGGGTGGTGGATGCCCATCCAAATGGGTGGCTTATTTCTCCCAGCTGGAGCTGGTGAGAGAGAGGGTTATAATTCAAGAAAATACACAAGCTGCTCCCCACCAGGTCATTAGTACATTCACACTGTTGCCCCTTATGATCTTGTTACTAACTCCTGTACAGATCACGTAACTGCTTTTCTTCCAATTAACTTTGTAACTGCTAATGCATCCCAGTTGTTGCTACCTGGTTAGGAGATGGAAAGAAACCGAGCAGGGACATCAGTATAGTTCTAACAGTATGATTATGGCATATAAGATGGAAGTGTAGAATAAAGGTGTCTGGTTTGGGATCTTTTGCTTCTTGAGGCATAGAGTATGGGACAAATACAGGTTCTGGATACCTGCAATAATGAGCACACATTGTGCCAATGCATGCTGCATGAACTTTTAATTAAGTAATAAAAATATCATTAATGGAAAGCCATAAATACATTAACACTTAAGAAATGAAACATCACTGTCTGTTAGCAGAGCTTAATGCCAGAAACCTGCTAGGTGTATTCAGTGTTTTATTTAGAGAATTAGATTTTGTAAAGGCTTTACATGTTTGAAAATTAATCATTCTTTAACCTTTGAAACACCTAATCTCATTAAATATGTATCTTCTTCCAAAACTGTATTGCTATGGAATGGCTGAATTACATTTTTTCTGCTCCCTTCTGAAAGTCTTTGCAGGATGTATTTTTATAGTTAAGTTATAAGCACTGAGAATAACAGTTCATGGTAGAAGTACTAACACACCATCACCACCAAAAGGAGATCATTGCTCCCATGTACCTATCTTTCCACGCATAGCTCTCTTCCCCAGTTTACAAATACAGAATTCCAATCCTGACAAAGTGTGGTCACTTCAAACTCCTACACAATGTAGGGACAGTGAGACGTGCAGTTTTCTAGAGTACAGGCAATCCAAGGACATATTACTTCTCAGGCTACTTGCATATATTCCCCAAGAATCATACTCAGGTCTGAAGGGCAGCCAGACAAAAGGATGGCCTGGGAGCACTGGTCTCACTGTTCCCAAGGGCTCATTTCTTTTCCTGGGGTGCAGCTGCAGTGCTGATAGCGTGGAAGAGGCTGGTCATGGGGGCACTCTTGAATGAGGAGCCCAAGAACACCAAGCTGCCTACACTTGAACTGTTGAATGAAATGAGTGAAGAAACTGCTACTGCCTCTCTCCCTTTCACTCATCCTTACTACCTACAGCATCTTGTTTTTCCCTGATAGCTTTGTCAGCCTCATTATATGGTTTTTCCCCTCTCTCTTCTCCCATCCCTCCACCTTGTCCATTTCTCCTTATTGTTCTGTATTTATTAGGAACAACACCCAAGCCTGTACATTGCTCAGTTCCTCCAAATGTCAAGAGCTGAATGCAAACAGACTTACAGCTCACAATCAGGCAATTTTCCTAGGCTCATTTACTGACAGCGGAGCTGGACAAGATTATGTATGATGTATACATTTGACTGCAAATAGCACATTCCACATTTACACAAATTTACTGAATTTCTTCTTTTTAGTTTGGACTTGTTGATTTAGACATAAGGTCTGACAAGACAAAGTTTTGTTTAGTTTTAACAGATGCAATTAATCAAACTGTAATTCAGTCATTCTTTTCCTCCAGAAAGGAGGTGAAAAATCCCCCATGTTCGGTCTGAACTCTCCTTCTCCGTCTCTCTGCCAAGTGTTTAAACACTGTAAATGGAGGAAGTGTGAGAAAATGGAACACAGATATCATTAACTTTGCACCTGCTGGCAGCTCCTCACTAAGCATAGGTAAGCATAAAAAACCCATAAAAAAATACTGCTACAGTCACACAGAAGCAAGAGAACTTACAGATATTTTCACACGTAAGTGTGCTTGAGTTGTACAGCAGCTGTTACATAACAAAACCAATGGGTTTCCTCTCCAAAGAGCTTAGTTCAAAGTTTTCAAAACCAAATTTTACATTTACAAGCTCCTCCCTTGTCAAAATGAAGGCACTATTGAAGGTGACTCAGGTTATAGATAAATGGTTTTCTTGACACTGGTTGTAAAGGCATATTATACCCTCTCCAGATAAAGGGTCAGTCTTATGGCTCATCTCCAGGCCATCACTTCATGTAACTCTGGCTTTGATTTCTGCACGATGCACTTCTATGTAAGTTAAGAAGAGTTTGGTTGTCAATGGCATCTGGATCAAGTTCTTATATTAACAATAAAAGGGGGAAAAAAAAAAACTCTCACAGGATGTTAGCAAAGGAGCAAACAGACTGTGCTGAGGTCATTATACCAAGTCCAATCTTCAGTAAATCTTGAAATTATTACAAAAGCCAAAGTCTGGCTGCAATTCATTCACTAATTATTAACTTTCAAATTCTTGCTGGAAGAGGTGTGTTATTAACTATCTTACTAGAGCAATTCTATCATGTTCACAGTCTAAAATGGAAATCAGATTTTAAATTCATTTAAACATTGGCAGGTAACCACAAATCCCACTACAGTTCAACACAGTTGTCAAGTTCTCTCTGTAATTACTCTTAGTGCAAACTGTGCCTGAAATACAGGTAATAGCATGCCAAGGAGCAAACTGGTTTATTTTAATGGTACCTACTGGGGGAAAAGAGGATGCAGATTAAAGAGATGCAAGCAATCACATATATTCTATTAAGAAGATACAGAAAAAAAGCTGTATTTTTCCTCCTACTTCTCTGAAATTAGTTTGTCAAATCATACCCAGAGTTGCCTATGCAGTCACTTGCACTCAATTTATAGTATTTTTGTAAGGATTTTAAAAGTTATTTTAAAAGAAATTGGGTTTTCCTGTAAAAAAAGAATGTAGAATTAAATCATGGCTTTCTTCTCTTCCAATATCATTCTCATCAATGTATTTGTTCTTTCACAAACACATTACTCCAAGTTTTCTCCTGCAGAACAACAAGCTGTGTATTGTTAGTGATACTGCTTCTGTCTACTCCTTTACTCTGAAAAACAAGCATAGGGCAAGCATTTATCTGCAGTCAGAGCTATGTGTGACTTAATGCTTAGTACTTTTGTGAATCAACAGGTCCAGGCTGCAGACTTCAGTATTAAACCCCTTTTCTTGACAAAGCTATAACTTTATAATTAACAACATAGTAATGCTTTGTAAGTTCATACAAATAACTTTAAAAGCAAGACCTGAGAGCAGCCTCTACAACCGTGACACCTCCAGAATGTTGACAGAATACATAAAATCTTCACATGAAAGCAGGTAATTTAAACAAAACATCCAAATAAACACTCCTTATAAGATAATTTCAGTGACCAAAAATAGCAAACAAGACTTCCCTATATAATCCAATTTGTATTTGTGTTTCTCCAGATCGTATTACAAAGTTAACTCATTAGGAAAAAAGTTTACCTGTGTTCCTGTCAGGTAAAATACAGCAATGCTTCTGTAGTATGCCAGGCAGAACCTGTGGCAACAAAGAGACAGGCATTAATGGAGATTTATATTTTATCATATGAAGAAGAGCCAGAGATTGCTGGAATGCTGCATTTGCTACATCTGATCAAGCTTTGTGCTCTCAAACTGAATCCAAATTAGCTATCATGTTAAATGTGAATCCTGTTCATTAGGAACTGCAAACAGAGAAGAATCTTACAAAATTAGCTGCCAACTACCTGCCTGTAAAGTAAGTCTCACCTTCTACCACTGATTACAATATCAAAAGTTGACTAAAAGGACCTAAGACCATAATTAAACATGCTCAACTTAGAAAGATAGTATGTTATCAGTCAGTGATGCTTCTGTCCCTGATTTCACACATGTGGCCCGGGGATTATGGCATCCAGCTTGTAAACCACTCAGGTCCAAGTTCCAAAGCACAGCATTTTCCCCTCCACACAGCCAGCTCCAGTGAAGAACACAAAACTCCAGAAGCTTGAGTGGGAAACTCAAGAGAATTGGGAGAGAGAAGATCCCAATTTTGTGGTTCACCACATCCACCATGGTGCAATGCTTCTGGCAGCCAGTGAGAAATGCTGCAGAAGCTCACCACCACCACTGGCCCTTTCTTACAGGCAGGACTTCCTCCTTCTTCACAGTTTTACATACTAAATTCACTGATCTTGGTGCAGACAACCAGCTTTGATACTTCTACTAGCAACAACCTGTACTTAAAGCACCCAATACTTCATTTTAATCTGACTTTTAAATCTAGAATTTGCATCCAGGACAATGATATCAGTAAAACTGTAGCTTGAAGTTTTTGAGTTGTACAGAAAGAAAAAAAAAAAAAAAAAAAAAAAAAAAAACAAAAAAAAAAAACCCCACGCCTTTCTTTTGCTGTTTCTGAGAAAAAAAAACCAATTAAAAATCATGCTCTAAGATGGCTTCTTCAAATTTACCTAGAAGGTCAACATGCACCCTTTAAAGTTTGAAACTTAAAAGAAAAAACCCAGTTAGTTTCTACAGACAGCAGGCCAGCACCACCACTGTCAGGAAATCCTGGGCTTCCAACCTCTAAGAAGACCCCAAGCACCACCACAGCTGGCATTAACTTCTGAAAATGCAGGAAGTAAAATATTTTAGGGAATAGAGACATTTTTATTTTTCCCAAAGACTGTTATTGCTGTTTGGCCAAGATTAATAGCCAGGGCTGAGACTGCTCAGACCCAGACACGTGCAGCTCCTGTGGCGGTGCCGCACACACCCCCTCCGCCCTGCAGGACTTTTCCAACACTCGCTTTCAGTACGCCCAGGAGGAGGAACACCTCAGCTTGTGTGTCCCCATACACGACACATTAAAGTCCTAAAGTCCTAAGACCCTTGCTGCACCGTGCTCCCTCCTGAATGCACACAAGCAGAGGCAGGGCCATTGCGAAGCACTGCTTTTACTGCCGTTGTTACTTCACGAGTCAGTCTGTGGCCAGAAAGCCATGGTACAACTGACAGGGATGAGAATAGTCTCCCCATCCAACTCATCTAAATTTTACACAAGGCACAGCATTTAACTGTAAGCTCTTACAAAAGTAATTCACTTGTTTTAGCATTATTCTAAAGCTAAGCTTGTGGATAAAAAGTAAAAAAAAAAATCAGCTTGCCTTACCCCACTTCATAAGCAGCATGCAGCTTGTATTTTGGGAAGAATCAATAGCACAAATAACAAGTTTCTGAAAAACCACACTCACCATTCTACAGTGTTTCTCACAATTTAGAATTTTTAAAAAATCCAATAATTCTTGGAAGTACAATGTCATATGTACAAACTATAGCATTTTCCTTATGGCCATGGATATAAATAAAAGCAGTCTTACAGGCATTGAAAGCATAAAAATTAGAAGCAGAGAACAAAGAAATCCTAAAATGAGCAGAGACAGTCTTTCAAAGCAGAGTAACACAGAGACTGAATTTTAAAAACATACTGTCTTACTCAGACATAAAGTAACATTTAGTTCCTCAGAAATCTGTCACATTTTCTTCCCCACATTCACAAACGATGAAGAAGCATTGTGAATTTATTATAAGGTCACAGTTAATCAAATTAAAACTGAAATTAAAAGAAGAGACAAAAAAAAAAGCAGGTCTGAAGTAGTAAGACAACTTCAATGGGAAAAAAAATAGTTTACCCTTCCAGGATATAGATAAGAGAACAGGCATACGAAAAAACACAAAAAACATTTGTTTGTCCCTTTCCTTCACTCTCTTAAGTGTTAAGTAGGCAAACAGTACGGCGAAGTCTTAAACAATACTTCCTGCTCCCCAGCCCTTTAGCATGTTTACCCGGCTCAAAGCCAGTTTCTGGCTGGTAGGAGTTTGATATCAACCTCCCACTTACTTATCTACAGTATACAGATTTTTACACTGTACCCATCTCCATGGTATCCAAGAGCCTTTTCACACTGCTCTCCTCCCACTTTCTCCCCACTTTGTTTCTCTCCTCCCTAGGGAAACTGACAGGAGAATTCCTCAGCAAAACTGTCACCCTTCCCTCTACAAGCCTCTCCTTTCCCCTGCTGCTTTCATTTCATTCATTTGCATGCAGTAATACCCAGTTTATTGCCTAAAATGCCTTATCAGTCTCAGAGATTTTTCTCTAATTTTACAGAAAATCCTTAGATTTTTTTTCCCTTTCGGTTGTTTGAAATTTACCTTCACAGGCAATTTGGAGGAGAATCTTTACCCAAAGCAGACTTGGAGTGGTTTCTGCAGTAGAAATCAAAATATGTGAGCAAGTGGAGGGATTTACATGCAAGGGAGAAAAAAAAAGGCAAAAGAGAAACAGGTTTCAGTGATATTAACTGACAACTTAACCTTCAGTTGTTTTATAAGCTCTCAGCTGGGAGTTAAGGCAACGCAATACTAAATTAAAAATGGACTCATAGATGCAGAAACAGAATAAATAATACAGCAGGTGGTATGTCCTTAACATCAAGGTGTTTCCCTAGCAGTAGGCAAATTAACTTCGGTCAACAGTATACATTTAGAGAGTCACATGTAGCAGGAAGAGAGTCTCTGCTTATGACGCCAAGCTGAAAGCATCCTCCAATTCAGCAAAAAATACTAATTGTTGTGGTTGGATATTGATTTGGACCTATTTATATTTGTTTTCACTATATCTTGCTGTGCCTAGAGACACATAAATGTATAGCTGTCATAATCAGTGTTCAGATTTTAACCCCTAGCTATATGCAATATAGGTATTCAGAATGCTCCTCAGAGTAGCACAGGGTAGTTACATCGATGGTTTTAGTTTAACAAAGATCATGTTTTTATAAGCTTGCTTGGAAACGTTCCTTCAATTTCTTTAAAATAAGACAGATAGGTCCTTTGAGTGTTCAGTACACATCTTTTTTTTTTTTTAGAGTGATATAATAAGAACTAAATTTAATTCCTAAAAAAACAATTTAAGTTTGGAAAGTACTAACTTCAAACCTTCTAAAAAAATCTGCACTTTACAGAGAAGCAGAAATGTAAAGCAAAATAATTCTTGTGTGCAAAAAGGCCTCTGTGAAATGAATTTCTACTCACTTAAAAGGATCTGCTGTACAAAGATGCTCAGGCCTCTCTATGGAACTGAATGATAAAAATGTTTTGCTTTCTACTCCACTTATAATTGGACTGCTAAAATAGCCATAGAAAAGTGAGCTAGATACTATTTTTCCTTCTCCATTTACATTTTTTTCTGCTAAAAAGTAAGTCAATTGAAAATGAATGTTTCACAGGTCCAAATTTACAGAACACCCAACTCAAGAGTCCAAGTGCTTGGTAAGTGAAATTTAAGGCAGAAGTTAACGAAGATTTATACTGTGATTTGCAACTTGCCAGAAGGAAAGAAGCTCAACTTGAATTTCAGGTCCAAGATGAGACAATATTTTTCTGCTTTTTACATCCTAGAAATCCAGTGAACCCAAAGACTAGAAAGTCAGAACATATACTTTTAGGGATGCCAACCACACAGGTCCTGTTTGTGGCCCTTGTGGTCATGTTCAACCATTTCCAAGGACTGCCTCTGGGAGAGCCAGTCAAACCTCCCTCCCCAGAAAACTATTACTATTAGCATGTGAGGCATTTTGATTGCAAGAATATTGTAACATTCAGGAAGAAAATGTGTCAAAAGCATACTGGGAAAATCCACATAAATTTATAAAATTTCAGAGAAAAGACATTCCAGAATTTGAGCTTTACTCATACACTGATGGTTGCAAAGAAATGGTCTGTGGGCAGAGTCAGCCACCAAATATGCCCTGCATCTTCTAAGGAAGCAGTATGGTACTGGAGACAATTCAGGTTAGATAGCTGGGTGTGGTCCAGTTCCCATCTTTTTGTCTTTCAAATGTTGTGTCACTTCTTTGGAAAAAAAAGGCACCTCCTAGACCTTGCTACGTAGTCTGCTCTGTGCTAAGCACTGCTGCCTTCCTACCTTCCACACAAGCCTCATGGAACGAATTTGACTGTTTTCATTCTAAGGATCATATCCATTCTATCTCTGTATGTGCTTTTCCTTATATTTGTCTCAGGACTTTCGTTTTAGGAAAAATTTCTTTGTCAGCTGCTACAGAGAGGTTTTGGAATAATGTTTGTAACTAGATCTTAAACCACTGGAAATTCTAAGCTCATGCTCCTCTGAATGTCTTTTGTTGCTGCCTGTCAGTAAAGGGGGTATATTATATTTTTGTTTTCATTTGTATTATTGTTTCTGTCTATTTTGGGCTTCATACCTGAGGATTTTAGATGTCTCTGTCTCATTGGCACTGTTGAAGGAGAAGGAACCTCTCTGGAACCTATTCACTGATGCTTCTTAAGCAGAAAAGAAGCATTTGGGATTTAGCTGCTTACAGCAGCCAGTTATCTGGCAGGTATCTGACTTCAGACAGGTTGTTAAAAGTAGGCAAGGTTTCCTGTTCACAAGCTGTTGGGTGATACAAACCATCATAAATCAAAAGCTTATAATTACAGCATTACCATAATTCTTTCAGAACAGACAGGCTCATGCACAACAAGGGGGAATGGTTTTAAACTAAAAGTGGAGAGGTTTAGATTAGATATTAGGAAGAAATTCTTTACTCAGAAGGTGACGAGGCACTGGAACAGGTTGCCCAGAGAAGTTGTGGATGCTCCTTCCCTGAAAATGTGCAAGGTCAGGTTGGATGGGGCTTTGCCCACCAACCTACTCAAGTGGAAGCTGTCCCTGCCTATGGCAAGGGAGTTGGAACTAGATGATCTTAAAGGTCCCTTCTAACCCAAGTTATTCTATAATTCTATGATGATTCTATGCAACCAGGTGGTGAAGTGCTGCATCAAGGCTGCTTGCCTTCAGCTTTCTAACAATAAACAGTTGGTTCAACCTACCAAAGCCAAATCTGAACTTCATACCACTCCCACAAGTACAATTATATTTTATTAAGCTTTTCAAGGGGTATCTAGAGAGTGTATCAACAAATACCAGTTATCATTTCCGTTCTGGTAAGAACTAAAAAGATAACCTCATTATGAGTGTGTCTCTTCCGTGTCTCACTTGAAGCTGTTACGGATACAGCCTACACCAGCATCAGCAACAGTTCCAAGTTACTCCTAAAATCAGTCCTTGAAATATCTAGCTCTGGCAGAAGAGAGCATCAGGACCAGTGGCACCTGTCCTCCCAGGGCTTACGCCAAAACCATATGTGTTCTCTGTCAGAGCAACACAGACCCCGCTTGCAGCAGCAAAGCTGGCCCCAGTAGAACATATTAAGACTTGATATTTTTTTTGTCTGTCTGGTACTGCTGGAAATAGTAGAGATTTTGCAAGACCTTTCAGTCATTCCCTGCGAGCTGTCAGTTCCTCTGCCCTCCCAAGGAAACAACCTTTCCTCTTAGCTCCTGATGAGATGCACCCTGCTGAAAGACAGCCTGTGCCAAAATGTCTCCCCCACACAGCAGCACGACTGAGAAGCCTGTCTTGACAGTTTATTTCATTGTCTTCTGATGAGATGGCCCAGACTTGTCCAATTATGTTTCCTCAAGATTTTACTAGGTTGCTATTGTCCAATATCCAATTTCACATATACACTGATGTTTAAATACCTTTTCCCAAAAGCTAATTTAATGTCAAAACAGAACTTGCTAATGATTCATCTGCTTTGTGGCGTTTTTAGTAAAAGTATTTTCTTTTATCATCCTCTGCCTTAGCCACCATTCCCAATTAGTTATCAAGAACATAAATAAAACATGATGATTTTGTGGAAAGGAGAAGTTACAATGAAAAAAAAAATAATGTTTGCCATATATGAAACACTGTCATTGTATCAATGTGTTTATCATTGCACACCATATCACATTTAAATACGTATATTGTGTCCTTTTCATTTTGAATAAAAGAGAATGTTAAAGAAGATGAATTTCAAAAATATTCTGAAAATATTACAATATCCATACTAATATGTGTTCTTTCAGATTGTGTTACATCTCAGAAAACACAACTTCTCTACAGCCCTTTCTGTGATTAAAGGAAGTCCTGACAGCAACAACAGAAACAACATTTCCTTAGTAGAGTTTTCAACAAAAGGTTACAGACATTTAAATAATGAGGAAATAATTGACTGCATTATCTACTTTTTATATCTCAATCAAAACTAAATAAGAGAAAATGACTCCAGAAGAGAGGGTATAGTGCTACAATAACCCTGGATAACACAGCTGATCTCCTTGCACTGAACTGGCTTCATTACTCCTTCTATCCAGCCACCATGACAAGTTAAGCTGAAACACAGGCTTGATAATTTTTTGATGACCCAGGAAAGAAAACATGATAACTATTAAGACACTTTTCAGAGTAACATTAGCATGAATCTGCATTAGCATGAACTAATTACAATTGCCCTATGATTAACACATACTTATAAACATGAAACTTTTAAAAGTTATCATCTAAAGTATAATCCACACTGCTTTGATAAGGATATAATATACAGACTACCCAAGCCTGAGGGGAAAAAAACCTATGTAGACTGGAATTATCTCTGAAGTGATTCAAAATAATATCTTAAGACAGTCTTTTCATACTTAATACTTACTTAATAGTAGGAAAATAAGTGGTGGTACTGGCAACAGCCACAAACCCTATTTATTTCTTACTTCCTCTTCAGTATTTAGACACTTAGAGAAAAATACATCAGCAAGAGCAAAAAACTCTTTTATATCATTTGTCAGAAATTTACACTCTTGACTGACAGAACAAGACTTTGCTGTAGTGATACATATACTTGTGACCTCTGGGTCCAATTACAGTAATTGGAAGCACTTACAAGAGATTCCACAATTTATTTAGGATGCCTCAGACTAAACACTGCATGATAAATACAGGTCCATTTGGAACTCTTCATTTTGTTGTTCAAATAATTGCACCATTGCACCATTGTCCAAAACTATGCCTTCAAAAATATGGAACAAGGAATGTCAAAGTTCTCTGAAGCTGAGAAATGATGATGCTCTCAAAGTGTTCTGAATCTGAGAGATGATGATGTTGTCCTTCCCAGACTAAAATTGCTGGGAGGAAGAGGCCAAGACTTTTCAGCTGATGTTTTAATTTGTTTTTCCAAAAGCAAATGAATAGGAGGATAAACTTCAGGACAGAACCAATTGCATTTTCAACTTTCTTTCAGGTGAAGCATCCCTAAGTATCTCATCATCTGATTGACAGCACGCTGACCATGAACCAACAGCGTGCCCACATGGCCAAAGGGCCAATGTGGGCAGGCTGCTGGCCTGTATGAGGAATAGTATGGCCAGCAGAACTGACCATTCTGCCACTGTTGTTGGCACTGGTTAGGCCATACCTTAAGTACTGTGTCCAGTTCTGGGCCCCCCAATTTTTTAAGGATGTTGAGGTGCTGAAGCATGTCCAAAGAAGGGTAACAAGGCTGGTGAGAAATCTGGAGCACGAGCCCTATGAGGAGCAGCTGAGGGAGCTGGGGGTGTTTAGCCTGGAGAAGAGGAGGCACAGGGGAGACCTTGTCCTTCTCTACAGCTGCCTGAAAAGAGGTTGTAGCCAGGTGGGGGTCAGTCTCTTCTCCCATGCAAAAAGTGACAGGACAAGAGGACACAGTCTTAAGCTGCATCAGGGGAAGTTTAGGTTGGACATTAGGAAGAAGTTCTTCACAGAAAGACTGACTGGGCATTGGAATGGGCTGCCCAGGGAGATGGTGGAGTAACTATCCCTGGAGGCATTTAAGAAAAGACTGGATGTGGCACTCAGTGCCATGGTCTAGTTAACAAAGTAGTGTTAGGTCATAGGTTGCAGCTGATGATCTCAATCTATTTGATTCTGTGATTCTGTGATCAGATATACAGTCATTGCACACATTTAGCAACCAACATAAACAAATTCACTTTCCTGCAATTGTATCTGAGAAACAACTTTTGGTGTAAAATAGAAATCATGAACATTTCTTTTATCTCTTACCAACATGAGCAGCAGTGGCATCTCCTACCTAATGGCAATAGCTTAGATGCCAGATATCCTGTCTCTGGAGTGATACGATCATGTGGATCATGAGGACAGAAATAAATTGCAGATCACTAGTAGTCCAAAGGTGAGTCACAACTTTCCACAGAGACTCTGCAGAGGTAAGAACCCAAGCTGAAGAAGGGATGGCCAAACCAGCTGTGTCAGGAGTTTGCTGCTTGCCCGGAGCCCAGATCCTGCATGTCCTACAGCATGTGCAGAGGTTCACCCAGCCCCTGCATTACACCCCTGAGCTGCATGTCCAGGAGGATCAAGGAAGGGGTTAACTTCAGTTAACTGCAAATCCATGAGGCTGGACAGAATACATCCAAGGGGTCCAGGGGTGATGACTGTGAGTCCTCTCTCTGTCAGTTTTGGAAGGTGGTCACCTTCTCAGGGCAAGAGAGAGGGGGATCCTGAGAAAGAGAAGAAAAGGCTAAAGACATCCCAGAGACTTTTTTTCTTGTGGAACCTTCATCCCTGAAGATTTTCAAAATTCAAATGAAAAAGCCCTGAGAAACCTGCTCTGACTTTGAAAGTAGCCTGCACTGAGCAGAGGCTTGGACTTGATGGTCTCTAGAAGTCTCTTCCAACCTAAGTTATCCCACAATTTTAATATATTAGATTTTATGTACTGATACAGTCAAATATCACACTAAAATATAAGATTAAAATGCATCAGTTCCTCTACTCTCCTTCAAATACAGTTTTAATTGATATATGTAATTTCTATTTGTACTAATGAATCTTAAATTTGAATAGTGAGTACATTTACATCCACCTGCAAAACCCAAAAGCCTTATAGAAGCATAGCAGCTTTAGAAGGCAGCTAAAGACTTCTGAGGTATTCCCTCAGAAGTTACTAATCACCCCAGGGCTACAATTGTTTAATTCATGGGAGAGTAAGGCATAGAGAGTTATTTGGCCCAAGAAGTTGCTTACGAAATCTTAACTGAGCTGCTATGATTTATCATTAAGCATCTGTATTGGGCCTGACTGAGGTAAAGTTCACAGCTCTCACAGCCCTGTGCTTTGCATTAGTAGCTGGAAGGGTGTTGATAACAGACCGATGTTTTGGCTACTGCCGAGCACTGCTGTCCCTCTGAAATTCCTTCCCACATCAAAAGGATGAGAGTGGGCAAGATCCTGGGAGGAGACACAACCAGGCCAGCTGACCCAAATTAGCCAAAGGGATATTCCATACCAGATTACATCAGCTCAGATATGAAAGCTAAGGGAGAGAGGAGGAAGAGGGGGCATTTGTGATTCTCCAAAGTTTGCCTCCTGGAGGAACCGTTACGTGTGCTGAAGCCCTGCTTCCCAGGAAGTGTCCGAACATGGCTCGCTGATGGGAAGTAGAGACTGACTTTTCCCTTTGCTTATGTGCATGCAAACTCTTGCTCATTTCTTTCTTTCACTGTAATAAAACTGCTTTATCTCGCCCGCTGGTTGTTCTCCATCTTATTGTCTCCCCTGTCCCATTGGGAAAGGGAGTGATAGAGCGGCTTGGTGGACACCTGGCACCCAGCATCTCATCGAATCTTGAGGAAATACAAATTCTAGAGATTGCTATACATATATTGGAGCAGAACAAACATCTTCATTTTCACTCTAAAATACAAAACAAAGTAACAACAGCTCCTTTTTTCCCCCTTGCACTAGTCTGTTAAGATACAAAGGATGTATGGGCGGGCCTTGCCATGCCTAGACTGCAAAGTCTCCTAGTTAGAGAGGATGGTACTACAGTGGTAGGAATAAGCCCTCCTCAGGGAAAAGGACACCTTGGTATTACTCTTGTTACTGCAATACCCTGAGGGTACACACCAAAAAGGTGCAGGTAAAAGTCAGTATAGAGCAAGGCTACAGGAAATCACAGCAAATGCTTTCAGGTTGGGGAATGTTAAGCCCTTTAGCAGATAGGTCCTGGCTACCTCTCTGCACTTGTCACTCATCTGACAGACTGTCAGCACACACACGCTATGCACTGCAGATACCACTGCCACTGTCCCTGACAGAGATTTCTCTTTTGCTTCTCCTGAGTAGAAGTCATAGTCCTCCTTACGGGTCAGCTTGGATCGTATATGCCTACCTGCTCTTTCCATGGGGCTGACTCCCTGCCAGGCAGAGCTGAGCTGGACTGCAAGAGCCTGCAGCACACCTGCACAGAGGAAAAAAACCCTCCTCTCTCAGGAACAGCCTCCAGTGAGCACACCAAAACCAGTGCTGGAGAAGTGTGGGTGCCCCACCACCACGGAGAGGGATGGACCTGGTGGCACCAACCTGCACCATGCCCCTGGTACCTCATTGGGCAGCACTTGACTCCTCAAAGGTTTTGTTAGAGATGTAGGATGCTTCCTTGCTTCCGTCTCACCCACACACCATTAACAAAACCAGCCACGGCTTGGGCCCTCTCAGGTTTTAGTCAGGGAGAGTATTGTGGAATATGTTTTTATTGCGGCTTGTTGCAAAAAATCTTTTTAATGCACAATGTAAAAAACTTATGTGATTCAAAAGCACAGATTATTGAGATAATAATAATATATATATGGTAAATGCCAGGGAATACCAAGTGGTATTTCTCCTTGCTGCTCCGGAATTATATTTAAGATTTACACATTAATCATGTGGATTTTAAATACTTTGATGCCTGTACTTGCACTGCAGAAGCAAATCCATTAAACATGTAAAACAGAGTAATAGTCCTTCCATGCATCTTTGTTAGAAGGAAACTAATCTTCATTAAAAATTAAAGTTTATGGTTTTGTGCTAGGACTTGGCAACAAAACTCTCCCAATGGCATGCTTTATTTTACTGTGTAGGAGTCACATAGATACAAAGACATTCAGTTTAAAAGTTATTAACAAGGTGAGAGAGGATGTTTTAAGTATAAAAGTTACCACAACTAAAATTAAAAAGGACATCATAAACGCACCTAAGCATCCTAGCAGTTTAGCTGCATTTATGGTGCTGGTATCACAGATCTTCCCTGCAGTGAAGCAAAAAGAAGTACCAGAAGTTGTGAATCGTTACTTCAACTATCCAGGAAGTTACCTAATGGTCTATAATTTATTAGTAGTTTAGCTATGGTATATGGTTGCTCTTAGAAATTATTGGATAAATCAAATTTCAGATTTATTAATAGCTAAAACTAGACATCACCTATATAAGAGGGAGAAACTGAAGTCTCCACTCTGTAAGGACCAGAGTCTGTAAATATTGCTTGGTATTACATGCCAATCAAAGCTTTTATACATTTGTCACTTTGAAGAATCTGAGACTCTAGACGTAAGTAGCACTCTATCATTGATGGGAGAATCACCCAGATATCATGATGATGAGATGAATCAGATATCTGATATTTCATGTAGCCATTTTCCCTGCCCAGGTGAAAGTTGCCCTGAGAACTGGGAATCAGGCATAACTTTTCCAACAGCTGCTTTGTTGTTCTCTCTAAGTCAAGTCCATTTAGTCACCTTTTGGCCCAACACACAGACTGAAGCAGCAGCACATTACAGAATCCATGCATACACAGAACCAAGACATTTCATTTCTGATGGACAACTGCAAGTGACAGCAGAAAACCAGAAAAGGATGGATTATTTTTAGGAATCCTTATTTCATAGATTTAGGCTATACAATTCTTTCATGCAAAGAGAACAAACAGAGAAGGATGCCTGTGCCTCATTCTGGCAGTGTTTGATAGCACAGGGAGATATAGATTTCAGAACACAAAGCGACTACCCACACCTCCTTCCCCAATGAGCAGGCATTCTTGTGGAAATAATAGCTTTCTCTTTAAGACAGAACCATTACCCATGTTTCATTCAATGTTGAACTATAGGATAGTTTATTGCAAGCCCCAGTCATCTGGAGAGATTTTGCTGAAGGTGGGATAAAACAAGGATAGGTCTCGGTAAGCAGGTTATAATTTTTTCAGTACCAGTTAAACAGTTATGCTTCTCGGGGGGATTTTTAAGGAAGGAGATCATCATTTGTGCAGTCAGTTTTTGAGAATACAAAATTGGAATAATGGAAGGGCAGTTTTAATCTGTGAGCTGATGATACCACACTGTTCAAAGTGCATAGCTTCAATACATTGCTCTAATCCTTGATCAGTTTATTAAGTACATACCACATGGTGACCCAAAGATGCACACAGAGAAAGGGTATTTTTGATGCCTATTAAGGTGGAAAGATGGATGCAAAACATGCACAAATATGCCTATTTCTCTGCACTTGATGCACCTCCAGTGCAGTGGGAGGAGTCAGGGGACCCTGGGGAATCCCCAGGAGTGTTATAAAGCTAGCAGCCATAAAATACCTGATACATTCTTGGGGATAGTCTTAAACTGAGAAGTGGAAACAACAGTGCTGTCTCACCTCTTGAGAGGCAGGCAACAGAGGCACAGCTTATCTACAGTATGGGAGATTGAGCTGCAAGTCAAATATCTGCCAAATAGAGATGGGAGAATCTTATCTTTTAAAAGGCTGCCATGAGCAGTTATTGTGAGGTAACATTCATCTTCTCTGATGAAGATTTTCTTCATTTTGCACAGTTAGAAAAATGTTACTAGTGTTACTCAGACCACAAAGAGGTCTACAATTTGGCTGTCAAACGTCTTGCAAAAAAAAAAAAAAAAAAAAAAAAAAAAAAAAAAAAAAAAAAAAAAAAGAAGTTCCTGCCTCTGCGATAACACTCATTTAAGTACTTTGCACAAAGCAGAATTACTTTCATAGAAAAAAGTCCCCAATTTTAGAGCACTGGAGTGGGAAAGAACTCTGAAATTAATCAAAAGAATATTTGTATCTGTGCCAGCTACATCCCAGGACAACACGCTAAGTACTCCCCTATAAAGAAATGATTAACAACTACACTTTTCTTCAGCTCTCTATGTTTTGGGGGTTTTGTAAGGCTTGCAAGGGGCAGTGAGGCTGTACAGAGCTAGCTAGTTCTCTGACCAGGACAAATTTTTTTACTTTTTTTTTTTAATGATGCTTCTAGAGTTTTTATTTACCATCATAGAAATAAGCACAAGAACTGGTGGAAGGGTACGGGAACATTGTTTTGTTGGTAAACTTATATGTTGAATGACCTTTTATGTACCCATTTTCTTAACTACAAACTAAAATAAATGTAGTTTTAGGGGCTGTTTTTTCTTTCTGTCTCAACTATCCAGTTGAAAATAGATTGTTTTCAGCTTGTTTGTTTTTAATTCTTCATTTCATGTTGCTTTCAAGGAAATGTCACCCCTCAAAAACAAAAGGTTAAGTCACGCAATGCTGAACTGTTTAATCAGTCTGCTTGACAAGCCTAGGCTGCTGATAATATTAAAGAATGAGCACTCGACTAGTAGACAAGTCATCTTCACTGACATGATTTCCTTTTTCAGTGTTTTAATTATTCTCACGGGTCATCCCATCTTCATGCACATCAGCATTGATGTTACCTTGTGACTGGTAAACACCAGCAATTTAGTTTTTCAAACCAGAATCTAGAATTTGTAGTGAAATTTTCTGAGTCTGTCTCAGTTGCACTGGTGTGGTGAAAGAATGAAGAGCTCTGTCACTCAACATTTGTACTGCTTATTCTAGCCAAAATGCTATTTAAAAAGCTACTGAAAATGTTTTGACACAGACAAGATTCCAAAGTATAAGTGGCCTGTTTATTTACACAAATATTCTGTACACCTAATGCAATATCCCCCTGAATTTCAGACTGCCTTAGATTGATGAAAGTTTGTTATTGAAGCACGAAAAAAGCCATGAGGTAACTCCAGGTAATTTGCTGTTTAGAGTGCTTGGAGAAAGTGGCAATTTGTTTTGTGGCTCTCATTTAAACACCAAGAGAAGATATTGTGATCTGTGAACTAGAGCAGAAACATTATTGCTATGTGACATAGTGTGGAAATTCATGTCAATGCAAATGTTGGGGGGAAAGTGTTAAATAAAATAAACTACTGCTTCAATATCTGTAAGTATTTTCCTTTGACCCATCTTCAGGAAAGGATGCTCCTTTAAATTCCATACTTATTTTTGTGGCAGATAAGTAAATGCTACCTACCTTTCAAAGGTGACCTGCTATTTGTGTCCATATTTTCTCATATTTAAAATAACGAGATGAGGAAGAATAGCAAAATTATGTAAATGATCATAGAAGGCAGTATTTTCTACATTGTGTTACCGATGAAAATATGTTTGAAGACCTTCTTTGTATTCACTTGTTTAAACAAATAATTCATGCTGAAGCCTATTCAAATGCATGGATATGACATGGTCTACTCTTGATCACAAAGAAAATAGCATGAATGCTGGTCCACTCTGCAGTGCTGGGTTCCTCACTGACATGTGCTGTGTGCTTGTCATTCTTCGTAACTATGAATTTGAACAATTGGAAATGGGAAACAGACACTCAACACTCTTTGCTGGAAATCAGACATTTAAAAACATGGAAAACTGAAAGTCTGAATTTGATTATAGATTTAACTACAAACATCAGGGTGCAAAAATGTCATAAGCCTTTGTTTGAGGCATCAGCAGAATGAGGTCAGAACAGTGTAAGAGTCACAGAAATTTACATACAACTTGAGGAAACAGAACAAAATACCATTAATTGGCCTCAAAATAACAAAATAAATAGTCCAGGGGTCACGTATGTTTGCTCTTTGACTTGGCACACAGATGCTCATTATAGTTCAATATTTTGTTGTGATTAATATCCATTCACAAGTCAAGCCCTGATTCAGCGGTATGTTCATATTTAATCACATATTGAACTGCAAAATACATACTTTAGTATTTTCTTGGGTTGCAGCATAGACATAATTACTAATAAATCTATTAGTAAATTAATAAAGATTTAAATTAGCGAATCTAATAGTATTTGCTACTTACACATTTGGGTCATAACTTCAAAACCAATGTGTATGAGTATCTCAGCTGAAAAATTTAACACAGAAGTACATGATACAAAAGGTAAACAATGTCCCCATTTGTTACCATTGCATATGCATCGACAGCTATGATGCTGTCATCAGCCCCCATGCAGTTTATTTGTTTGGCATTCCCTGCATCACACTGTACATCCCAGCCTGTCCTGCTGTAGCCCTGAGCACGGTTTATTACTCCTGTGACATTTTTGGAGCCTTTTGCCAAGAACGAGAAATACTAGACTGGACACCAGAAGATTACAACTGATTGTCGACTGGTTGGCTTGGTCAGTATCTTTATGTTTTAGTGCCTCAGGGTAAATTTCATCCTTCAGGCACTGCTTTGACAAAAGAATGAGGAAAACTCACTACAGCAGAAGCAGTCCCATGAGGATGCTCCACAACTCCGGAACTGCAGCAACAGCAAGACTGCTTCTGCTGACTCAGCTATACTGGAGCACGTGGGTTTGGAATAAGAGTATAGGCTTTGGCAAGGGTATAAAGGAAAACAGGAATATATAGTATATGTTCCCATACATATTTTTATAGTTTTTACTCTGAAGCTTTTTACTAAAGTAAAAAATGAGGACCGAGAAGTTGTAATTAAATTATTTATCATTTTTAGACTAATGCTAGTTATATTGAATAACATAACTAATGCAAATGAGATGGTAATTTGGCCCTACTCAGAAGAGTTACAACAACACAGAAAATGCAGAACAGAAAATAAAACCTGTAGCACCATTCTTGGGATCTGAGAAAAAATGCTTTGCTCCCTGCTGCTTTGCCCGGCACCACAAGCACAAAAAAAGCAAAGAAAAAGCCGTAAAGACCAAATAATTCAGTGGTCAAACTTGGCTCTATCAAGTGATGCAAAACCAACTAGAGCACAAAAATTAATCTAAATTATTCAAAGTAACCCAGTAGTCTTTCACAGTATAAGTACTTTACTGTTGACATTTGTTACAGAAACAGCTGGTAATAATAGCCTTTGTTCTTCAAGTTTACACAGGACATTTTGGANTAAAAATAGTAGTGTAAATAGACAAAGCAGTAACTCCTTCATCTTCCCACATTTTTAAACTAATTAGACAACATTACAGCTTTCACAGAAGCAAATACTATAATTAAGTCTATCAATTTTGTTACAACTTCACTGTTTTCACCTGCTCATCCTCCCTCTCCAGAATTATCCTTCTGTAGCTCAGTTCATCCAAAATAGCACCTGGAACGTATCATTGTAATTTGTGGATTATTGCGAATGCTGTTTTTAGAAAGTCCACTAAAAACATGTTCATCCCTGTGAATTGGGTGTGCAAGATAAAAGAAAACAAAGAGGTGCTCACATGCAGCCTTGGGGATGGACTGCCTTGGGAAGGCTGTTGTGGTTCCTGCTCCTTGTTACCCACACTGTCCTTGCTGCAGAAGTCACACCTGCATGGGAGGTAGCTCAGCTATCAGATCACAGAGCAGCTGCTGAGCAGCCCCTATATGCAGCACAGAGAGCTGGGAGGTGACTAAAAGCCATGAGATGATGCCATGCTGCTGCCAGCAGAAGAGGCTGTCCACTCCAGCCCGCTGCTGAGGCACCCTCTCATATGCTCGTTTGGCTGCTTATCCTGCCCGATGCCAAGCCCATTCAGTTCACTGCGCTGGCAGAAAACAAATCCAGAAATAAATGGATTGAAAAAAAGTTAATTTCTGCTGGCATATTGAGCTAGATCCTGGCTTCAGAGAGAGCAGGGCTGCACACCCAGGGATGAGGGGCATGTGAGGGAGAGCAGAACCCCCTCATCTTATGCCAGCAGGACCAGTGGCTTGAGAGAGAGGAGATCAGTGCTCTCTTCTGAGCTCACCCCGAGTTAACCAACTGCCGATTTCAACAGTAAACAGTTTTCTTACATGTTTAAAAGTTAAACCAAGCCCTTCAGAGAGGACAGGTCCAGAACTGAAGGGACAATAATCTCAGTGGGAGGGTGAGGACAGCAGGCAGACAGAAGCAGGCCAGGACAGGGATGCCCTTGCCTGTCTGAGGTGATTCTCAATAGCCCCTCTTCTCTTGAGAGAAAGTTAAGAGAGTTTAAACTTAAAGCATCAAAATGTAGCAGGAAAGGTAAATAGTTACTTTGTGAGATATTGGAGACTAGAGTCAAGAGAATTTTCAGCTGAAACCTTTTGCTCAGTGCCATGAAAAGCAGCAACTGGATGTGATAGCATCAAACACTCCTAGTAGGAACCCATGTCGGAGTCCTCACACAGTCAGCTACACTTTGATGGCTACAAAGGTAGTTTCTGAAACTAGTGATACAGCCAATAGCAATGTATTTTCAAAAATTTCTGACTAAAAATCAAGTTTCCAGTGAATCACCTTTGTCCAGTACTAAGGCTATCATTTCTCCTTAAAACATACCTGAATTTTTTCAGCCTCCCAGGACAGTGAAACTACTCCGCATGAGTGATTCCTCCATGTGAAAAATTCTCCTATGCTTTGTAAGCATAAAAGGAGTTCGGAAGTTATGTCTGACAAAGAGGATGGCCCTCATGAGACTGCCAAAGGAATTTATGTGCAGTTTATGAAATGTGGGTGATGTTATAAAACTGTCACGCCACTGAAAGCCTTTATGTATGTGAAATCTGCTATTTCTGGCAGCGCTTCTGTCATTTACCTCCCAGTTCAGAGATGGTGAGCAAATTGTTACATGGAGAAGACATATCCAATAGGTGAGGTTGAGAAACACAGGACAGGATAAGGACCAGGCATGACTTGTTAAAGCAGTTCCCTGCTTTTTAATTTAGAGCGAACATTTGAGGCAGAGAAATTTCCCTGGATGTCTTCCAGATTTTGGTCAGTGACTATCTAAATAAAAATAACCAAGGCAGTGCTGGAAGCAGGGATCAGAACTACATGGCGTTGCTCCCAGAGGAGAGCCCTGAACAGACAGCAAAATCTTATCTTCTCCTGGAGAATAGCCAAATTTCAAAAGGAACACAGTGCAGAGTTTTTCTTCTCTAAAATGACCCATAAAAGTTACAAGATTTATTATGACTCATGTCTATCCATCCAAGGGCTGAAAATCAGACTTCTTCAGCTGCCAGGGACAGAAGCAACTTTGAACTAAGCTGGGGCTCAGATACACCCTGTGACTTCAGCTCCCAGAGACCACAGTTTGGGTCCTAACATCNATCTTATCTTCTCCTGGAGAATAGCCAAATTTCAAAAGGAACACAGTGCAGAGTTTTTCTTCTCTAAAATGACCCATAAAAGTTACAAGATTTATTATGACTCATGTCTATCCATCCAAGGGCTGAAAATCAGACTTCTTCAGCTGCCAGGGACAGAAGCAACTTTGAACTAAGCTGGGGCTCAGATACACCCTGTGACTTCAGCTCCCAGAGACCACAGTTTGGGTCCTAACATCACCTAAGTGCATTTTCCTGGCTGCACTTACTGAACACCTTTCCTAAGTCAGCTGGTCCAAAGCTGGTCTTGTTCTTGTACCACACACAAAGATCATTCTTCTTTAGGCAGTTTGTTCTTGAATTTAACGTTAGATGTTGCAGTATATGAACTCATTTGCAGATAAATTTACAATATCTTATGAAATTCTGGCAATGGAATAACATCCTGCTCATAACAATGTGTTATTGTTCATTAAGTTAAGTATAATAATGTTAAAATAAATATAATTGTTCTCTCATTCTGTCATTACAGATTACCATTACGGCTGTCTTGGTTTGAAAGACAGACGTCTGCTCAGGAAGGCAGAAGCCCCCCTTGGAATGGAAAATGCAACCCCCTTCCCTCCCGATTATTATAATTTTGAAATTAAGGGGGCTTTCAGGCAAGGATATGAGAAATAGGAATAACAGTCCTTTACTAATATATATATATAAAACAAAACAAAACAAAACAAAACAATAAACTACAATGACTATGGCAGTTATAACAGCACTGTCACCCAGTGCAGCCTTCTCGGCTGCCAGGCAGCTTCCCCTCCTGGAGCAGCGCTGGTNAAATGTTCAGTTCCTCCTCCTGGGCAGAGCATCTCACAATGGGGTGGTGAGGCACTGATGGGCCCATTAACAGAACATAGTCCGGAGGGAGGAGGGAAAGAAACACTGCCCCACCTGGTTTCACAGCTCACGAAGATGGTAATAGAATACACTGCAACCCAGGACAACAGCCTTGCACTAATGTGCTATTTTCCATGTGTCCAGGGATTTACAAGACTCCCTCATGCTTTGAAATAAGCCTTTACAGATACAACAAAAGCACCATTCTCAGTCTAATTGTGTATTGCTTTGCCTCTGTTCTTTCCTGAGGCTGCTTTGTTTTCTGGAACCTGACAGTGTACTTACAAAAATCTAAGGTACCTCATGCCTATTTCTTTTAAAAATCCTGTGTTAAATGGCAGCGGACAGCAGTAACACGTAGAATGTGTTAGAATGACCCACAAGAGCCACTTTTAATTTTTTTTTTTTCTTAGTCAAATAGTTGTTTGGAAGAGGAAATGGGGAACAGTTCTTTAAAAGCATCTTTAACATTTCTTCGTGGTTCCGTTCCAGTCTGATCCAAAGCACTGCTGGCAGCTGCACTATTAAGGTGTGTTATCCAGAGAGAGTTGAGCAGACTCTCCTTTTCTTTCTTTCTTCTTTCCTCTCAAAAATGCACTGAAACCATTACGGAAGTTCTGATCTCGTGCTCCAGATGGGAGAGCACAGAGGAACACATAATGGCTCACTTGCTACTTGTGTGTTTGTGTTTCTGTCCAACAAACACTGATGGTCTGGCCTGAGTACTCAGTTGAAGGGACTGGGAAATGCTCCAAAATTGCCCAGTTCAGATGTGCCCAAAGCTCTCTTGGCTGTATTTACTTTTAGCATCCTTTGCAGTCCCTACTGACACACACCTCACACTGATTTCAAAGGGAAATTTTATTAATCCATACTGACACTTTCAACACAGACACTTTCAACACTGACACTTCGAACACACTGACCTTATGCTTTTGTAAGTGCAGCATCTTTAGCCCTTCCATTCCTGCATATTGGCAGGAAATAAGTACTTTGGTTACTTCTTTTTGATAGTGGCTTCTGCATGCCCTCAACAGGATAAGTTACTCATGCATGTCATGTGGAAAGGCTGCTGAGATAAAACACTGAGAAGAAATGAATGGGGTGGATAGGAGGCTATTGTACAACAGCATTTGCAAATGCCATCAAGAAGCCTAGAGGAGATACCTGCTCTAAGGCAAGTAATGGGAATAAACTGTGCTGCAAAGTAAAAAACAAAGCTGACATGCAAGACAGAGGGAGAGAAGCCACTGGGGAGGTGTTCATAATGCAAGTTTCTAACTCTCACTCCAAGTTAGCTCAGGTGCCACCACCCTGATGGTACTTAGGAGGAGCACAGCAGCAGCCAGTCTGCCTCTTCTCCTGGGGCAGCACGCGCAATCCCTGATTTTCACACCAAGCAACAACTGGGCAGTGTGTGCCGGGAGGCACTGCACTCTGTCAGAGCCAGCAAGAGAGCCTCAGAGCTGGGTGAAAACACAGCAAAGGTCTGCCCACAGAGAACTGTAAAACAGGCAAGGTTGCAGGAGGATGAGCAGATCAAACAACAAAGCAAGATCTGAGGATAGACCCAGTGTGTGTGGACAGGACTGGGAAGCAAATTCTGGAGCCTGTCAGGACACCACAGTCCCACAAGAGTGCTGGCTTTGCTACATAAGCACAGTCCCAAGCCCTGATACTGGGTTTTGTCTTTCCTTAGTCTGACGTCTTACAAGCAAGGAGAGAGAAGATGATACAGGGATAGCACCTGCTACTCTCTAAAAACCACTACCAAGAGCTGAGACAGGGGGTCTCCCTGCCTGTAATGCTTGAATCAGCAGGTTTTGTACAATGTAGCTTCAAAGTTGCTCAAGCTTCAGAGGAGCTTGTTTATGACTGCTGCAACATTAATGAGTGCTTAACCTGTGGTGGAAATGTCCAGCTGCCTCTCTTTGTGGTGATGGACACAGAGATGACCAGTTTGCTCTAACACAAATGGCAGAAATAGTGGGATATACAACTCTTCCAAAAGATTGCTATTGTTGAGCCTTGCGGTACCAGGCACTAAACAGAAGGTCTTGGGAGGTGAGGTCTAGCTAGAATTACCTACAGGCACTACTGATGTCTCTGCTAAAGCAAAGCCAATGGCACGGAGAGAAAAAATCTGCTGGAGAACAGAAGAGAGAGAATACTCAGAAGCTGATTAATACTCCACTGGCTACCATTCAGGATAGGAGCAAATCTTCAGAATTTTCAGTTTTGATCAAAAAACAGGTTGAAATTTTCATTATCTGTGACATAGGTATGCCAAATGGTTTCCAAAAGATATTGCTGTCATGTTTTCTTATATCTACCACAATATGACTCCTGTCAGCCTGTCTATACTGGAACACTTCTAGATATAGGTATAGTGAGGGCTTGTCCCATACTAGGGTAGACTGCCTTGACTTTCTTTGCTGTGTGGATCTACTGTGTTGCAATACCTTCAAAATATATGAGGAACTGCTCATAATTCATATTTCTAAAAAAAAGATTGGGTGAGGGGCACAGAAGGGGTGGGAGGGAAATCTTAGGGGGGATAAAGCAAGAGGTCTGACTCCTTTCCAAGGTACATTCAAGGAAGTACAGCAATTAGGTGTTTCAAAGGTAGCTATTAATCATTCTCTAAAATTCTCCACTGGTCTATCTTCTAAAGAAAACTGCATTGATAATGAGAAGAGAAAACTAGTTTTGAAAGCAATCACCATCTTGGGATTAGGGAAATTTGATAAGAAAGATATCTGTGTGAATCAAAGGATTTAGTGCAGGGTAGCCAGCAACAAGGATGATGAAGTCTTCCATTGGATTTAAACTGTTCATCTTGGGTTTTATGCCTTTAACCAAGCTGCACTTGGTATTGCTTATAAGGAATGTAAGATAAATCAGACATGACATTTGCCATGCTTTCTTGAAACTTCCTATTACTTTTACTTAGATTACTTGCTGCAATGGTAGCTTTGTAGAGACACTTCCTCCTGGACAAGAGACACTTATGATTTGTAATGAGCAACAGCAAAAGGTAACAGAATTTAGAACTGACAGCTGCCTCACAGCCATATTTAAAGGGTTTGCAGACTTTGCTCTTTTGTGCTTCTCCACTAATACCCAAGTGGGGTGCAGACGACTAGCAGCTTGGAGAAGTGGTGAGGAGCACAAGCAAGATAAAAACTGGCTACTTATCCAGTAGCCTTCTGTCTAGTGCTTTCCACACTTGAAACCTAGACACTGTCTGTCTGGTGCCCTCAAACCAAAAAACCCAGAAACCCTCTGTCAGTTGCCTTCAAACCAATGGGGGCCATGAGCGAGACAGCCAGTTCTGGCGGCAGCAAAAGTAACTTTTTCCACAAGGACCATAGGTGCAAGAGACGTGGCTGGAAGCAAGGTGCATATCTGGTGCACAGCTGCATCCCAAACCACAACTGGAAGGAGCCCATGGGGACAGGATGGTGTGAGCTGCTCTGCTAAGCAGATCATGGGTTGGTCACACCTGATCTAGGAGAATTCTTTGCCTACATTAAAGCACAATGATGCTTGAGCGATTTAACAGTTCAAGGATGTCAGCTCATCACTGCAAAGACTATATTTGCACATAAATACCTTCATTCACATTAAAAGCTCATGTTTTTTTGTAAGAGTGGCATGGATTTTTCTTGGCTTGAGTTATTGCTGATATGAGTTAGTTAGCCTCCTATATGTGCCTTTGTTTTTCTTCCAAAGGCTGCAGGGTCATCATTAATAAAACTGGAGCCTAATACTTCTTACTTTGAAGGTGTTAACTTGTTTGAATTTCAAAAAATGTGGAAAATTGGTGTCTCTAATAATCTTTATTTGGTATTCCTCAATGTCCATGTAAAAATTTTCAATCATTCAATAAGGTAACAGAAAATATGGTATAGTACTGTCAACTCTTTTTTTATTTTATTTTCTCTAATTTCTTCTTGAGGATCCAGATAATTAAATCAGGAGACTGCAAAATGAACTTCCTTAACTAAAAAGTTTTCTTATCCAAACTTGCAAAGAAAAGATTGAAAATTTAAAGCAAATGAAATTTAAAGGCTCAAAAGCCAAGTAAAATCAAAACTGCAAAAGTATTTTAATAGGAAAAAACCCACATAACTTTTAAACAATCCTATGATTTTTTGAGGCTGACTCATGATTCTGTAATGTTTAAAGATGGCAATACTGATACCCTGTGATTTAGATGACTAATCACAGACTGAAAAGCTAATAATCAAAGTAAGCAGTTTGTGAAGTACCCACAGACTAGAAAATATGTATCTCAACCACTCAGCAAAGGCTGATGTACAAATTGACAACAAATAGAATCAGTTTATATAACTGTTTCACAAAGAGAGAAAAGAGCTAATCAGTTAATCAGTTATTTTATTTGTATCACATAATGCGACCAGCTGCCGTACTGAGTGTGAAGAGGGAAGAGCATGAAATGGAGAGAATAACAGGGTAGTGCTTCAGCACTGCCTTCATAGGGAACAGGGGAGTGTGGATGGAATTCAGCAAGTAAAATGCAAGAGTAAAAACTGTCTCAAGTATGGCTGCAGTTACATTGCACACCAGATGAGAACATACCTGGGAGAAGGAGGGAGGCAAGCACAAAAGGAAGTCAGAAGAGAAGTGATCTTCTGGCAATAAAGAGTTAAATCTGGGTTCAAAATATAGTCCATTGAGGATGGGTATGGGGAAGAATAAAGAGAATGAAAGTAGAAGAGGAAACATAATTTGAAGACAGGTGGAGGCAATAGGGGTCACTCCTGGTTTCTTGGTGGGTTTTCTGATTAGATCAATTGTTTGTGCACAGTATTTCTCATCTGGGCTCTTTCCAATCTTTTATCTTATCTGAGGGTAAGCAGACAGCAGAAGGAGGTATATGTAGCACGTGCTTGGCACCAGTTGTATTTCCTAACAAAAAGATGGATTATTTTCTGAAGGTCTGCTCATGGCAAAGTGATGTTGGCAGAAGCTAAAGCAACTACATGTATTGAAGCTGCTCAATCAGCCTAGTTCCCTCGAAATAAAAGTAACAAGGAAGGATGATTTCTAATTTTCAGAAGTTAAAGAGGAACTGAAGAAATATAGCTAATATGGTAGAACTTAATTTATTGACTTGCAAAGGCAGAAAACAGAACCATTTTGAAAATAAACACTACATGTTTCTCTGAATTAGTATTTTTGTTGCTGCTTCATTGGAAAATATAAAGAATGTGCAGTATTGGCCCACAAATTTGTATCTTCTTTATATAAAATTTATGTCTTCTTTATATAAAATTTATATTCTCTTTATCTAAAATTCAATAGAGCTGTTAGTAGTTTCAGAAAATTTGCCCGCAAAGGCATATTTAATTACAAGTCTGCCAAATGGGAGTTTCGTTTTCTTTTGAAGAACCTGTTTTAGGCAGAGTATTACATTAGTTGGATCTCTAATCTGATCCTGCATGGAAGCTCATGTATCCCTAGGAAAAGGAAAAGGAAAAGACAGCACACACTGTTTGAAAATGAAGGTTCAATAAAAGCAAGCAAACCAAAGAAATTGGTGTGAACGGAGAAGAATGATCCATCTGCATTAGGGCTTCCTATAGCAGCTGTCACTGATCAGCCATCATTGTAATGTCTAAGGTGCTGCAAAATGGGAGTGGATCCCAAAATTCAGGGGAAGATTGCAGACTAAACGGGAAAGAGAGGGACGTATTTCACAGCTGTCATCCAGATAGGAAAGATATTCCATTCCTTACTCCAGATGGAGAGCAGCTCACATTTTAATGCAAGGAGCGAAGAGGTGACTGAAATGCAGGTATTCATTCATGAGCTGGATGTACAATGCAGCTCTTTTGAACATGTTGCAGTAATGTACAGGGAAAGGCAGGGGGGACATCAGCATCATTAATCCCCTCATGTAGGAAACATAGGGGTCACTGAAGGGAGCACTGTTGCAGGATACATGCCTGACATCCAGAGCATGTCTGTTTTGCTTTTACATTTGTTTTTAATACATGCCTTAACGTTAACTATGGCACTCTAACTGCAGGGGACCCTTCTCTGGTGACAACTTTCTGCCTCTGTTGACATATTTAATTAACCGTAAGTGCAAGATTTACTCTATAATATAAATATTTTTATAGAAAGGCATGCAAGCACCTAAAGGAAAAATTATTTACATAAATATATTGGGGAGGGTGACAAAAACATCAGTAACAAAAAGTCCTAGCAATGTATCCTGCAAAAAAAAAAAATGGAGAACTATATCTGGGGTGCATCAGGCCGAGCATCATCAGCCCATCAAGAGAGTGGATTTTTCTGCTCTGCTCTGTACTGGGGCGGTCTCACCTTGAAAATTGTGTGCAGTTTTTCGTGCCACAATATAAGAAGATATTTCACAAGAATTGTGAAGGGCCTTGAGGGGAAGCTGTATGAGGAGCAGCTGAGGTCACTTGGTCTGTTCAGCCTGGAGAAGAGGAGACTGAGGGGAGACCTCGTTGCAGTTACAACTTCCTTGTGAGGGGAAGAGGAGGGGCAGGCACTGATCTCTGCTTTGTGGTGACAAGTCACAGGACTCAAGGATATGGCATGAAGCTGTGTCAGGGGAGGTTTAGGCTGAATATCAGGGAAAGGTTTTGCACCCAGAGGGTGTCTGGGCACTGTCACAGGCTCCCCAGGGAAGTGGTCACAGCCCCAAGCCTGACAGAGTTCAAGAAGTGTTTGGACAACACTCAGACACATGGTGTGACACTTGGGGTGTCCTGTGCAGGACTCAGATTTAGACTCAGTCTTCCTGATGGGTCCCTTCCAACTCAGCATATTCTATGATTATTGATTCTATGTAAAGTACATTAAGTGGACGGGAGTTGCTATAAAGGTTCGTGAAGAACAACTCACCATGCAATACACTGCCAATGTTCATACAAAAGAACCCTGTGTATTTTCAAGGGGTGTTTTTAATATCCAGAGCATTTCAATGCACTTATTTTACTGAAAAAATTTCGTAATATTTATGCAAAAATATAAAAATTAAAGTTAAATAAATCTTGATTATTCTGCCTGCATATATAGACTTTGTAGAGCACATCCTGTATATTCTGTGTTCTTACTATTCATTCCATTTGATATGTTTTTACAAGATATGGTATTGTTCCACCCAGCTCACCTCTCCCTAGGTGCTTGTAAACTAACATACTGATCTAACAACAGACATTAAATATGACAGTCTGGGGATCTGCCTTGGGGAACTCAAACATTTCTATTTTATTTCATGAACACTTTGCAAGCTTGTACCCTTGTTTATTATTTTTATTGCAACCTTGCATTGTTTGTCTTGCTTCAAGGAAAGGCGATATTGATATATGAGGGGCAGTTCACATGTGCTCCTCTCTTCTATTTTCCCTAAGAATAAAGCCTGATTAATGTACTGAAGGCTTTGTCAGAAGCCTGCCTGTCCCTGACTGAAACTGTCACAGCCTCTGCAGAATGAAACAGCAGCATGGGGGAAATGCAAAGGGACTGTGCACAAGCTGTTATAAGACAGAGTCTCAACACAGCTCTGGAGGGAAAAAGGAACAGCACCCCAGAGCTCAGCCCTCTGGAGAGACCTCAGCCTTGGCCTGTACAGCCACAGGAGTCTTGGACTGCTGCTAAGGGTCAGGCCAGAGCACCCAAGGGCTTGGACATAAGTCAGAGAGCTCTGGAAGACCAAGATCATCTCAGCGCTAGAGGTATGGTTATAAGAAGAGATCAGGACAGCAGGATGCCTTCAGTAGAGTAACTGTAGTCCAACAGCAATGCCTGATGCAGCAAGCTCTGGAGTCATCTTGCAGAGAAGAGGCTCCCAGTAGTGCACTGAAAACCTACCAGAAACTCCTTTAAATCAGGGATCTGCTCTGCTCTTACGATTATTAGCTCATTGCAGCTGTGTATCTCTATCTGAAAAACTTATTTCTTCCCTGAAAAACTGTAAAATACAGATGCATAATGACAACAATATCCAAAAATTGGCAGTGCTTTATGCATGAACATGAATTCTTGCATTTCAGCCTGCATGACGCCCAACAAAAAGCTGTCTCCTATCCACCAGCACCTCCACTTTATTTCACTCTCCATGCTCACATCTCTGCTTGCTATGCAGCCTCTCAGATGACCACTGAAGCCTCCATAAGTAGAGTCCTTTGCTGAAGACCTGTTAGCCTCCAACAGATCTGTGATTTTTAGTAGAGAAAGGAATAACAGGCAGCCGTCACACAGTACTGTTTGGGTACATTTGATCTCTGAGAACTGCTGGGATATAACCCACAACTCCCCCACTGATGATGATGCTGTTAGATCCCTGATGCACAACTAACAGACTGTTTAGAAGCAAGTGACTGTGGCCCCAAGGAAAACCTGGAAGCAGACAACCAGCATTGCTGCAGTGCAGCAGCTCTGGGCCCAGGACTGCGATGGCGAGCTCGTCACATAGCAGCAGTGGGCCTGGGGATGAGAGAGGGCTGTGGGCGGGACCCTGCTGGTCAGGGACCCCCAGCGCCACCAAGAGCTGCCAGAGAGGCTGGGGGTACCAAAGAGCCAAACCACCACAGCTGTGAAGGTGCTGCCCATATAGCGGATGGGATTCACATGACTCATATTCATGCTCTCCATAGGCAACAGAGAGAAGCAGGCACCCTGAGAGAGACATCCAGATGGGTTTCTATTGCAGACAGATGAGCCATCTCTGAAAGCCTGTTCTCTCCATTGACTGCAAAGGCTGGCTACGCAGGATCCACAGCAGTGTACTCTGTGGCTCCAAATAATTGAAAACTATTTAATCAAAGTTAGCGTGACTCTATTTTTCAAATAAATACCTCATCCACGGCTTCTATATGTTCAGAATTTTGAAAACAAATTGTTTATTTCTGCGGGTTTAAATACTACAGTCACCCACCAGTCGGTTTTGCATTTTGCGGGTCCCTTCCTACATGATAATATGTATCAAATGAAAGGCATGAAAGATTTTCATTATAATATTTATAAGTATATTTACACACATTTATCTAGCCTACACATAAACATGTGAATGTGGATTTTTTAAAAATTTTTTTCTCAGCCTTCACTGTCAAGTATCACTGCTGTTTCAAAAAGCATTCATATGAATATTTACATTTGAAAGTGTGCTACTAGAAATTTACAGTATGCTTTCACATGCTGCATCTCAAATGTNACATTTTGTAAACTAAGATAGGCCCATCCAGGGGCAAGGTTCCTCGAGATGGGGGGGGGTCACTCAAACCTCTCATTGGGGAATCTTTGACAGATATGCTAATTTGTAAAGCCTATAATTGTATGTGTATGCATTTCGGGGTGCATTTCGGTGCATTCCACCAGGACAGAGTGCTGCATCTAAAGATCCTTAAATAAATACCAAGGTTAAACCCTTTTTTCATTTAACCACATTTAGTTCTTAATTTTAAGACCAAGAAAAAGCAACAATATAATGGTATATATCTAGTTTTAGTCAGTATACTTGAGCATAGTCCGTTTTATATTTTGCTGGGTTCCTCTGAAACCTTTGAAACAGCAATCAATTAGCAGTGATTAAAAGGGGCTTTGGACTGGACTTCATATTATCTTCTTAAGAGAAGTGGCCAGGTTTACTTCTATTTTAAAATTCTCCCTAGGTTGGAAGGCACAATAGCACTGTCACTCTGAAAACTGCCATAGAACTCACCTGAAAAGACATGTTTGGAGATGTAACATACACATTTGGAAAGAAAACCCTGTCATTGCTGTAAAAGTCACAGGTACTGTGAGGTTGGAAGCAAAGAGTAGCAAATGTGGTGGCTGACCTCAGGCTTATTATCTGCTTCATCCTGCTGTATCATCCACTTCTACCTAGGCTGATGTTCATATTTCAAGCTCTACATAGAGAGTGGAGGCTAAATCCCCAAGTCCCTCACCAAAATCAATGTTAATTTAACTTAATTTCCAGCCATAGGTTCTTGCAGTGCTTTTGCCTGCGAGGTAGGAAAGCATGCTCCCGTCAGATCCCTTTACCCTGCTCTAGATTTGTGTTCAGCGATCTGGGGACCTCCCTACCTCCCCTTCCACAGGAACAGCCATCCCTGCTGGCATGCCCCTCACAGAGCTCTGTGCCTCTGCTGCTGTGGGTGCCCCCCGGGACCCCCCCTGCCAGCACCTCCATGTCTGCTGGGAATGCCACCAGCAGCCCACAGCACTCTGACTGCCTCCCTCCCATCGGAGACAAAGCTTCATCTCAACTTCTGCCTCATACTCCTTGTCCGTATGTCTTCATTCTTCATTCTCAACTCATTATATTGCACTTAAATTAACAAAACCAAATAATGAACAGAAACTATTTGGAGAAGAATCCACATCATTTTGTAGCATGTATGTACTTTCCACATGCTTTACCAGCCATGTTTTAATTTAGATCACTGCCAAAAGTACTGAGCAGCTTTCAGTCAATAACCAGTCTCTGCAGATCCCCCCCAGGAAAAGACAGTCAAACCTGAAAATGAGACAGTTGTTTATTCCTCCTAACACAGTTGTAGGTTTTAATCAAAATACCCTGCGATACCAAGCCAAATACTTTAGAGAAATGAAATTGCTTCTGTATCCACACAGTTGTTTCCATCAACCAATCTATAGCCTTGTCAAAGAAACAAAAAGGATTTATTTGACAAGTCTTCCCTGCCATCAAACCATATTGACTGTCATTATTTATGTTTGTTAACCCTTCCTTCCTGCTGAGTCTTCCAGGGTAACCGTTCCAGTATCACAATGGAATCGGGATTCATGTAAGAGGGGGGTGGGTATGTGTTCTAGGTCCCATTTTCTACCTTTGACATTTGAACTACATTACAGCAATTTTTCAAGTTTCTGAAGTCTTCTTAGCTCTCCAGGATTCACACTAGTGGTTCAGAAGCCGCCTCAGCTACTTCCTCCGTAACTTTTTTTTGTGGGGATTACTCAGAACTGACAACATGGAAAAGCTTGGAAGACTTCCATTATCCAAGGCAGGCGCACAGCTTTCACGGAGAGCTGTCTGCCTTTTGCCAAGACAACAAGCAGTGCTCAGCCACTTCACAAAAAAGGAGAGCTAGGCTGGAGAAAAAGGAAGCGCCCAGAAGAGTTAAGGTTGCAGTGCCCATTGTTGCTACTCCTGTGCACATCTCCTCAACAGGAAATGCACACCTTTATTACCATTCTGCCATTTTCTTTTGAATACAATCATAATTAGTGTGATTATTATGCAAAGAGATCCAAGAAATTGCTGCAGAACATGCACACTTCCAGATGGATTTCTCCAGGTGAACTGCTGATGATAATATAACTGCTACTACACCTCCTAAATAACCATAAATTCAATGGGAGAAAATGAGGCAACCTAACTTGAACTCCAGTAGGAGAAAATAAGGAGAAAGAACTCATATTGTATCATAAGGACAGGGAGGAAATCAAAGGATAATGATTTGTCTTTTGTGTTTTAAATGCAGTATTTTGTTCGTCAGATTCATTCATCTGATACAAAGAATAGCAATAGCATACACTTCCAAGATAAAATCAATTATGTATTATCTTAGAGTTGTACAATCTCATTCTCCACAGAGGCCTTAATATGACTCACATATAGCATACTTCTTACTCCAGATCTCTGAACAAAGCTAAATTTCACTGACAGTTCACTGTACAAATTCCAATTTTTAGGGCTTTTCCTGCATTCTCAGAGAGCATAAAATTGTAAAGACTATGTCTGCTTGAAGTAGAATATGAATTTTGAAATAGAATTAAAATAAAGGAGAAAATTCAGACTCATTTGATTTAATTCATTACCTCAGAGCACTTCTGCCTAAAATACCCTCCTATATTTTATGTCAGTTTTTAAAATAAGTGAAAAAAGGCTTTGTTTTTCAAAAACTCCCAAACTGTGGCCAAGTTAGCCACATTTTAATTAGTTTCTTAATTTATCTCCATTATGAAATAAAATAAGGAAATAACTCTCGTTGCTGCAGTCCATTAAAGTGTTTCTGTAAAGTTAAAGACTATTTTGTTATCATAGCATTCCAAATTTCAAGCAATCTATTTTTGTAAAAGCTAAAAATAATGTATCACATTTCAGATTATCTTCATTTGCCAAGTTTTGGCAGAACTCACAAAGGTACAGCAGAATTTGCTGGAAAATTTGCGGAGTTTACAATGCTTAGCTCATTTTCAAAGGGAAAAGTTCATTTCCATTTCCAAAAAGATTCTTTCAGAAACTCCATGCTTTTTTTTTTTTTTAGCATGAGGCATTTCAAGCAGTTGACTTTGAGCTTTTTCTTGACTATCCGAGCTGTCATCATGTTGTGTTTCAAGAGTGTTCTCACTAACAAGACAGTAGCCAGCCTATAAAACATTTCATTCATTCCCTCTGAAGAGATCAATTCCCATTAAGTCATTCTCATGACATCTCTTAGAGGAAACAGGAATGGAAGGACATCTGCAAGCCAGTGGGATAGTAAGCCTCCATGCAGCAGGGCAGAAGATAACATGTGAAACATAATATGTAAGTTCCTAACCTGGACAAAACTTTGCTTTGTGAGCATGGACAACCAAAGGTATAGTTAGTACCTTTCATTCAGTGCGTCCCAGGTTTTACTTTTAGAAGGAGCTGCTCTCAGAAAAAACCCAACAACCATAATCACTCCGTCTACTGACAGAATAGCTGATTGGTGTATACACAGATGAAATGTGAAATCTTAGGCAGGAATGAGAGAGAGGTCAAATCACCTTTGAGAACTGTGCTTTCTTAACAATAAACCTGAATTCCTAAGCAATTAAATGTTTTCCAAAAGATCCTCAGTGATGGTATTTTATGGGGAAAATATGCACAAAGTAAAGTGTAGCACTTAAGCAATGATCAAAAGATCGAAGAGCATTAATTGTAATGAACAGTACAGAATGATGGTACGTACTCTCAAGTCTACTTGATGTGGGAGTATCTGATGAGGAGACATGTTCCCAGCAACCCCTGCAAGATGCAAAATTGATGATTTATGCAAAAATATCTGGCAGAGACTGATATTCATAACAACCACACAGCTTCACATGAAGTCTGCACTGAAATGGCATGGTCCAAGCTGAAGAGCCAGATGATTATTGCGTACAGCTTTGATCATGGACATTGGAAAGGCACTCCCTTAAGGCCAATGTGCTCAAGCCCAGCCGCTTGCTGCCAGCCCTGTGGATAACAAGAGATGTTCCTGCTTGTCTCTTCCCTGGTCTGGCTTCCAGATTCTTTGTCAGAGCCACCACCATGCTTGTGTCATGCTTGCTGCCTCTCTGCTCTAGTGTCCCTCACTGGACATGGATCAAGCATATGTCTAGAATAATTGACCTAATAAGCAACTCCATATTCTGAATAACTGTAATATTATATTGTCACCATCCACTGAGTGCTACATGTTTCACTGACAGATAAGGAGGCAAAATGGGAGACATTTATGGGCCCAGGTGCTGTTAGATTCAACACTCCTCTCTTACCTACTGCAACCAGAAAAACTCCACTAGGGAACTAGGAATGCATCTTCTCATGAAAACAGTGGCATACATTGAGAATCACCAGATCGTTGTAGTGTATAGGGGCATAGCCTTGGCTATAGAAATAATTGAGTGAGCAATGTGACCTGAAGCCCAGTTCCCCTAGGCATTCACTTTCAGTCTCCTGGACTGCCCCAGCTGGAATTTTCTTCCATACATGGCTGCCTATGCTCTTTCTCACAAAATACACTGGAACATTTCAGAGACTGACAGGAGGCAAGGAAATGGGTTTTGTTTCCATAAGTGACCAGAGCTGAGCAGCCAGCATCTCTCACTGAGGTGAATGCTCATTAACTTCTTGATCCCTCTTACTACAGCTCCACCATCTTCAGTGGGCAATTCTTGGTTTTTTTTTCCTTGGGTTATCTTTTATTTGGTGTTTTTTTTTAATCAGAGAAGGACAAATACACAGAATGGGATAGTTAAAAATTCATTCTTCTTGTAGTGCATATGTAACTATTTCAGTGAGTATAGAGCACTAAGCATTCAGAACACAGGCAGTCCCTTCCTCAGAGAAATATCCCAAACAGCCAGCTTTAGCTTTTTTTTATCTTGCCCCATTAAGATTTAAATATTTTTGCAAAAGGAGAAACTCCTAAGGACTTCCCCAAAAAGAAAGTACTAAGACATTCAGACCAGTTCCTGGTAAACTAGAAGACAGGAGACTGAGCCCCTTTAGGCAGGAGAGGGAACTGAACACCTTTACATTTAGCTGCTGTTTTACTGTTAGAAATTTGGGCTGCTCCCCAGCATGCTTGCTATCTGCACAATACTAGTGGGAAAGCAGTTTTGCAGAATGAACCTCACAGATAAGTAATTGTGTATCTTGTAAATTCTAGGATTTAGGGAGGAGATTACAGCTGCTGCAAAATAACTTCCTACTTCTATCACACTTCCTCGAGGTACAGAGCAATTTGGGCTTTAATAGAAAGGAACTGCTTTAGAAGAGCACAGCTGGAGCATGTTTTGTGCGGTTTGCTGCTCACAATACAAACAGGAGAAGGAAGAGAGGAGCGCAGAAATCAAACCCAACAACCCCAGAAATCAAACGACGTAGCAATTTTTCTCCTTTCTCCTGAGAGACATCTCTATTAGCACAAGGCTGAATGTCCCTTCAGCAAATGAATGAAGCAACCAGGGCCTTCTAATTCTCATGAGACTTGCTAAGTGAGTTGGGGTTTTTGTATAATTTTTTGAGGGTTTTTTACATGCCCACGAGAGTTTTTGCTAAGTCAGGGTGCAGAATATGCACACTCCTTGCTTGATTTCATCCAGGCTCTGATGAAATAGCCTAGTCTCATCATCTGCTGTGCCTTGGTCTACACACAAGCTAGTTAGCATTTCTAGTGTGTTACAACACAGTACTCCATAAAGGAAGACTAAGTGAAACCAACAGCAATCAGACGGCATTTTACAAATCTTTTAGCACATATAGCAAACAAAAGTCAGAAAAAAAGAGGCTATGAGGTATATTCACCTATACTCTAGTTTAAATCTACAACAGAAAATCCCACTCAGAACTAATTTCCTTATTTAAGAAAATAGCACACAATCCACATGATATCATACATTCACTGACTGGATAATAGCTGGGGGGAAGACAGCTCACACAGAAACAGATGAGAAGTAGTGGTGAATTCTGCGACCGGTACGTTAGCAAGAGGGTATATACATTTATACATATATATATGCACATTTACAAAGTCTAGTAGCAGTAGCTATCTGGACTAACTAAATTACCCAAAATCCTATAATCTTCAGACTACCCAGGTAGAATTTAATGAGGCAAAGCGAGACTCTAGGGACACAGTTTAGTGATGGACTTGGCAGTGTTGGGTTAATGGCTGAACTCAATGATCTTAAAGGTCTTTAAATGATTCTATGATTCTATCTCTGCAAACATGCCATCTAATGCTGTTAAGTAAGCAACCAGGAACCACAACGTTAGAGTTAGGTTATATTATTTGAGTACAGGGTACAGCATTTATGAGAAAATCTATTAAAACTTGATGAACATTTATTAAGATCTTAAAAAAAGGCTATGCTTATTTTAAGTGTTTAAAAAGAAAGTAATTTGAAATCTCTGGTCTTTCAAGCATTTTTTCTTTAGTATTTGTTTAAGATTCTATCTTTCATTTACACAAAAGCATGTATCATAGTGGTTTGGCATAGTATATGGGAGTGGTTACTCGTAAAAAAAAGTGTAAGATTATAACAAGACAGTTTATCTAAATTTTGGAGCACAACACAGATTACAAAGCAGAGTCATTACCTGAGTGATGTACTGCTTTATAAAACATCAGTCAGACTCAACAGTGTGTCATTTAAACTCCTCTGTCACTGGAGTTGACAATTTAAATCTATTTCAACTGCATTAAAACAGTACCAGTATCTGTGGGCTCTAGTCACAGCCTGTGCCGAGCTTTGTTTCAGAAAGTGTTGCCACAGTCAAAATGTGTGGCTATTCTAGGGAGTTCACAGACTTTGCAGCCCTCAGACAGCACTTCACAAAATCCACAGTAAATATAGAGTAATAACTGTAAGAGAAGATTTGAGACTCAGAAGGAGAAAGACTGGCTGTAGCCAACCATCAAACACAGATGCATTTCTGGTTTTGCAATGGAAAGTTCTAATTTGCCCACCATAAAGAGAAAACATGCTGACTGCAACAGCTAAGTAACAACAAGGCAAGTCAGCAAGAGAAGCAGCATTACCTCTCTGATCTTTGGTGCCATCTATCCATAACTTCTGCTCTTCCAGAACACAGGGCAATGGCTGATGCAGGGCAATGGCATGGAATGTATCCATGCTCTCCTCCACACACCCAGCAGAAAAACAGAGAATAGCAAAGAGCATAGCAAAGCCCTCGTGCAGCTCTGGGAACATTTGTGCAAGCCAAAGTGCTGCATGTTAAGATCCCAGAAGTGAATTAGGGCCCATTTCTTAGCACCTGAGTGCATGAGGAAGGGCTGGTGTTTAAAGAGCAGGTTTGGCTTCTGTCCCTCGTGGGAAGACCAGCCCCAGGATCAGTTCACAGGACTTGACTACATTTACCTCAGCTGCTGAACATGAAACACATGCAAGGCTTTTGGCAGGCTGCAAAGAACCAGAACCACTGTCTCTTGCCTTGCCCAGTCATTCCCACCCCCTCACTGTGTGTCCTACAGTGCTGGGAGAGAGGTCAGATTCTTGTGCTGGTTTGCCCCATGCTCACTGCTAAAAAGATGTGGTTTCCATTCCCCCATGGTGCCCTGAAACCACTCCTCAGGACCAGCAAAGCCAAGGGCTCTGGCCAGGGTGAGCTGCACGTCAGCAGAGCTGTCTGCACCCACCAGTGACAGCCCCCAGAACAGGCCCAGAATTGTGCTGAAATTACCATGAAAAATGGAAACAATCTGCCCCAAGCCTACAAAGTTATTGAATACTAAGTAAAACATTTCAGAGATTTGACACAACCTGGCAATCCAACAAATATTTCGGAAATCAAAACCTGCAGTTTCTCCTAGTTTCACTGCTCAGATACAAAACTGAAAAGCTTTTCTTGGTATGTATCATAAGGCAGCTCTTGCCTCATTTTAAGGCCATTTATGTTCTCCTCCTCTACCTGCCTCCCGTGCTGCAGCAACACAAGCATTTCACCTGTCCACTGGCAAGACACCAGCTAAGATAACCTGTCACATCTCATCAGGGCTGCCCAAGCCCTGACACTTGGCTCACACCTTGCTGGGGGTATCCAGGTTCCCAACACCAGGTGCCCAAAGACACCCCACCAGGCCTCCAGCTCCCCTGTCCGACATGTACAGCTCCACCACAGATCCTGCACCAGCCCTGGTGAGATGTTGTGGACACATTCAAGCATCTTTAGAGCAGCCAAAAGACCTCAGCAGCTGGGGGGGAGCCATTTGTGTTTAATAGCCCTTGTGTTAATCTGACCCCACCCTGAATTCACGCACTGGAACACTTTAAAAATCCTGGCATCTGAAGGATCCTGGAGCAAGGGGTATTGCAACTTACCCATTCACCACAGGCAGAGCCCTCACCTTTCACACTCCAACCTGCCACCTGCAAGTTCAAGCTGATGCTTCCTTGTTTCTATGTGAGAAGAAAGAGGTTTCCTTGCTCACCTTTTTCCTACCATTTGTGACTTTTAGATCTCTCCCAGCTCTTTTTTTCCCCACCTGACCCATTCCAGGCTATGTAACCTTTCAGAAGTTATTACAGATCTTTCTCTATCCTTCTTTCTCTTTGCTGTGGTTTGCCCACTTCTGCTAATGTTTTTTCAAACCAGCTTAAGGGAAAGAAAAATGTCTGCTTGGCTTTTATCAGTATTATATTAGCTGCAGCCTTTATTTGAGTAACTCCAAGCTTGATTGCTATTATTTTTAAAAGGAATGGGTGACTAATGGGCTTAGTCCTCTCTATAATTTGGATCTGTGGTGAATTCCTGTGTGACTGAATTTGAATACAACAAGAGAAGTAAATATAGGGATCTGTTGTTGAAGTTTATGGCATGCACACCAAAGAGAAAAAGTTCTTTGTATTGGCCCTGAGGATAAATAACATCCATGTCCGCAGTCCTGGAAACAACTTGCTTCTGCCTGAAATTTAGACTGTCACAGTCCAACTGCCTAATCAAAATGAGACACATATCCATGCTCCACTCCAAATGACAGTGGAGTTATCAACTCTTGTGGAGCTCCGCTGTAATCTTACATTCCTTTAGTCAGAAAAAGCTATAATATGACCCTGGAAGGTAACTAACATATAAACTGTATAACATGAAGCTATGATGAAGAAAAAGTACTTTAGCTGCATCATGTCATAAGGTAGGTGAGATCAACCACACCAAAGACGTCACTTATCTTCAAGATACTGTAACTTTTGAGAAAAACTCATAGTGGTTCATCCCTACAGTGACTTTACCTCAGGATGGTTTGTGTCAATCAGTTACTCTGCAGCAAAAACACGTTTTTCAAGCCAAAATTGTGTGCAGTAGTCAAGGACAAAGAGCAGATATGAAGACAGCAATCAGCCCCTCTTTGGTGTTTGCTGAGCAGTCAAGCCTGGCTGGCAGTCGGACACAAGGTAATTAATGATGTGCAAAGAGCACTTTGAACTCAGTTCTAATTTATATATTTAAATAGAAAACACATATTCCACTAAATCTGTTATGTGCATACGTTTCCCCTGCAGCAAAAATTTACTCTTGCAAAGTAAATTTATCTGATCACAATATGAAGGTTCCGTACCATGTTTGCCAAAAGCAAATACAATGCACCGGCCCTGTCCCCAGTTTTACTTGGTGCTTTTCTTTCTAAAGAAACACAATGTTAGAAAATTTTCCAGAGTTTCATCTTTTTTAAAAAAAATTATTTATGAGGCTGGAGTTTTTTTTGTTTTTGTTTACACCCCCCCCCCCCTTACCCCACATCAATTTCCCTTCCTTGACCTTAGGAGTATCCTAGCAAAGGTCATAATAGCCATGGGGAAATTCCCCGAAGCTCGCTCTGCCATGACATACAGTGACACACAGAGAAGGTTCAGAACCACTGGCTTGGGTGCTAAATGGTTTGGGGGCATGGTGAGGATGGAAGACCTGTGAGTGGCTTATCCTCTGCTTAAGCCTTCAGAAAGCCCAGACTGGACCCTGAGCCTCCAAACACACAGACTTCTTACTTTGCTTGGCTCTTGCAGTTAGCAGTGAGTTCTGGGAATCAGGATAACTGCATACATTCATACCAGGTGCTAGTTATTTTGTCAAATAATTTACTTGATCTATATCTGTAAAGTATCTGATGCTGAAAATAATTATGAGCTGAAAGATAAAACAGTACAAAATACCATTCAAAGGCTTCTGTACACTGGGGCCACATATTCACAAACAGTGAACTGAAAGCATGACTTTCGAGGTCATTGTATGTTTGCAGTTGATCTGCTCCAGAGAAATCGCAGCATCTGGCAGTGATGTGTGTAGGCATCTAAGAAAAGAACATTGAAAATAGTATTTTCATCCAGGTCAGCAAGAATGGCTACAAAAGGAATATTAGAAAAAAACCCCAGTGGAATAAAGAAGATGGCTTTCAAGATTACAGGTACCTTATATTCAAATAAATATGTTTAAATGGCTGGTCTTGGAAAAGGTCATGGTCTTCATGAATCATAATGTATTTCTTACTGGATTACTTTGCATGGGATGACGTGTATCTTCCTCCTTATGAGGACATGTATTCACATCTCGGGCTCAGCCTGTGAATGCAAGGCTCTCTGGTAATTTAATTCCGTAAATCACTGCAAAGGAAAGTAGCCCACTCCTGCTAATGGCAATAGTTTACTTACAAAGCAGACTAGGAACTGAGAGTCATTAAAAATAATAAGAAAACCAATACAGTATTTCTAAGTTAGTGAATCTACAATATAAAGAAAACAATAAACTTCACCCAATCTGAAGCATGTATCTGGGAAATTAGGGCTAAGATTAATTTCCTTTGGTATAGTCAAGTTTCTTTCCATGAAATTCCTGTTTCGCCACCTTAATTCCTCCAAGAACACTTCTGATATCAAAATGTATTCTGAAAGTATATGTGCTATATAATTTAAACTGCATTTTTTACTGCATACATCACATTTTCACTTTTGCTATTAATTTTTCACCATTGTATGATTATATGTGTAATGGGAAAACAAAGTCAACACCTAGAAAGCAGATGGCTTAAATAGGATTTGAAAATGATGGTGTGATGAGTTAACTTCTCTTCTACATTTTTAGATGAACCTACATATTCATAAACAGACACTACAGAAATATTGACCAACTAAAAATGACACACAAAGATAATGGAAAATACAGAGCTGTGCAAGATCTACTGTATGTACCATGTATGATATTTAAATTTATTTACAGCTAATGTAGTTTATAATCCACTTCATCATCAGATACTGTAATCCAAAATAGTACTTCAGGTACTGCTTTCCCACTTACAGTAGTGTTAATCAATTACTAACCAAAAAAAAAAAAAAAAAGCCTTACACCTAGTTCAGTTGAAGCATTTTCTGAATTACAGTAACATATTGATTCTTTCAATGTAATAAAACTAAATCAAATCCCAACAGCAGATGAACACCGAAAATGGACTTAAGGCTCAGAATGTCTCATTTTATTTCTTGAATTGTGAGTTTAGGGGAAAAAAAACCAACTTACAGTAGAAAATTATTATAATTCTGTAAAACTGTTTAATCCATTAAAAAAAACCAAACCAAAAGCTCAAAGAAATATAGATAACTGAACAGCCACCTTCCCTTCCCCCCTATCCTCCATCCCCCGGTAAAAATTTTCCTACCGGGATGTCCTGGGTTTGGCTGGGATAAAGTTAATTTTCTTCCTAGTTGCTGGTACAGTGCTGTTTTGGCAATAATGTTGATACAACACTGCTGTTTCAGTTATTGCTAATAGCGCTTACCCTAAGTCAAGGACTTTTCAGTGTCCCACGCTTTGCCAGCGAGCAGGTGCACAAGAAGCCAGGAGGGAGCATAGCCAGGCGAACTGACCCCAAGGCGATATTCCAGAGCAGGGAACATAATCCTCAGTATAGAAACTGGAGGGGAGTTAGCTGGGAGCTGCCGACGCCTGCTCAGGGATGGGGCGGGCATCGGGCAGTGGGTGATGAGGAATTGTATTGGGAATCACTTATTTCTCTTGGGCTTTACTCTTCTCTCTCCTTTTCATTACAATTATTATATTATTGTTATTACTATTTTTGTTATTGTTATCATTAATATGATCCGTATCATTACTATGCTTTGCTTCAAATATTAAACTGTTCTTATCTCAGACCCCGGCGTTTACCTTTTCCCTTCCCGATTCTCGTCCCGGGGTGGGGCAGGGCGGGGGCCGGGGGTTACACCGAGACACGGGAGCGGCCGGGCCGGGATGGGGCAAGGAGGGAGCCGGGGTTACACCGGGATCAGGTGAAGCTGGAGCGCCCGGGCCAGGCCGGGCCGGGGCTGCGGTGGCGGGCCCGCTCCCGCCGCCAGGGGGCAGCACCGCGCCGTGCCGGCGGCCCCGCCCCGCCTCCCGCCGGCCGCAGAAGGGCGCTGGACGCGCGCGGCCCGCGAGCTTTCTGGAACGGCGTGTGCAGGTGCGGGCTGTGCTGTCCGCGCTGCAGCCAGTCCCCCGCGGGCCGAGACCTGCCGCCTCTGCCCAGCCGGGCGGTCTCCCCGCCGCAGGCACGGCCGCGATGGACGCGGGTCACAGGCCTAAGGCTGTCCTGACTATCGCTGCATGATAGCGGGCTGAGGAGAGTTGAGAGAGGTTTGGGTTCTGCCACTGCCCGAGAGCAACAAGCAGTGGATGATCTCCCAGAAGTCGTATCGCTCATGGACCACAGCACCGCGCTGAGTCCTGGATGTCATTCTGTGCTGCCAGCTCTTTGTCTTCTTCACAAACACAGGCTGCTGTCCCTGAGCCGAGAGCAGACCCCGAGCTGTCCCCACAAACCCCGGCTGCTGTCCCCACAAACACAGGCCGCTGTCCCTGAGCGGAGCGCAGACNCCCAGACCGCGAGCTGTGCCCACAAACTGGCTGCTGTCCTCACAAACACAGGCTGCTCTCCCTGAGCGGAGCGCAGACCCCGAGCTGTGCCCACAAACAGGCTGCTGTCCCCACAAACACAGGCTGCTGTCCCTGAGCGGAGCGCAGACCCCGAGCTGTCCCCAGAAACACAGGCTGCTGTCCCTGAGCCGAGCGCAGACCCCGAGCTGTGCCCGTGTCTGAGCCCTGCACAGCCCTGCAGGGACGCGCACGGAGCAGCACTGGGCGAACTTGGGGCTCTCCTCGTGCATCACAGTAGGAGAAACCCTAAGGTGACGAATGAACAGCAATGGGGGAAGTATGCTAAAAATGCAGAAGACCACACCCAAAAAGAAAAAAAAAGTGAAAGAGAGGGGAACAGGTTTTAAGTTATTGCAGTGTGCGATTAAAGCAAAAAAAAAAAAAAACATGGCTCCAAGAAGCTTTTAATTTAATTAAGCATAGCAATGTTGCATGAAATAAGGAACACAGGGACACATGCAGCATGTTAACAACCATACTATGGAAAAGGTTTTTCATATATTCGATTTTGCCGACACAGACTGCAAATGTTTATTAACAATCCCTTTTCTCTTTACATGCAAGATACAGGAAAAAGAGACAATATAATTGAATCATTTAGTCATTCATTCACCAGGTAGGATGGACATTATTTACTGGGAAGACATATAAGGGAACAGACTAAAGAAAGAGCTGAGCTTGTTTAGGAAAATCAGCAGAGCAATATAGGATAATCAGCATGGCAATATAGGAAATCAGAAGTCATGTGAGTAGAAAATGCCACATATTGCTGTGCTGAATCCTCTACACAAGCCAAGAAATAAAAACAAATAAATAAAGGATAAAAGTGCATCTTTTGGGAAGGATATTTAACTTCTGTTTGGAAATTCTTAAACAGAAACACACGTGATAAAATTGTCTATATGGTACATTCACAGTGAATCTGAGACATCTGAAATGCATCAGACCCATACAGCCAACCCTCTGTGTGTGTACCCCACAGAGCTGACACAGCAAGGCCTTACATTGCACAGCTGGGAAATAAGCTGCCATTATTTGTATGGCATTCAAGGAATTCACACTTTGGCTTTATTCCACAGTGTTAAGCAATGCAGTACTTCTGCTCCAAGTCATGGTCCAGACAGTCCAAATCAACAACATCCAAGATCCAGTAGTTAGGCTTCCTAAACCATGTCCAAAGAAATTTGAGATACCTAAGGGTAGGTGCCATATCATTGCGCACATTAGAGCAAACAGCTAAAGATGATGGAGATGGCTGAATTTTATTCTTTTTTATTATTTTTTTTTCTCTGGAATTGAAGAATTTTTGAGAAAACAGTGTGAAAGAGCTTATTTTAATTTTGGATTGAAGCACTAATCCATGAACCCCAGAGCTGCATCAGGAAACACTTTCCTTTCTTTCAAAATCTGCAAATGTCTCTTTCAAAAATTGCCCAGAGAAATTCCACTTGGTAGTGGCAAGATGTGGGTTCCAGAGAACTGACTCTCCCTGTAAAGAGGGCCACTTCAATACAGGAACAGGTGGAGCCCTACCAACAGAAACTCTTTATATTTTAAAGCTTTTGAGGATTTGTGCATCTATCGCCTGCCTACAGTTCTCGGAAGATTTAGCTCTTTATGTGTATCTTTTGTAGACAGAGCTACCCAAAGGGCAGAGCTGCCATGTAAATCTGTACTTCCATTTACTGGGAGCACCTCAAAAAGCTCCAGATGCAGTGCAGTGCTAAACTCAGGGTGCCCCAGTACTGAATTGTCATCAGCATCTTAGCAAACCTGAAGCCCACCTCGGTCTTCTTTGCCTTGATTTTGCTGGGCTAGCATTCTCTCAGCTCACAGTACTGGCGGGAGGATTGGTACCATGGGGTCTGGATGATGCTCAAGTATTAGTTGGACACCCTTTAAGAACGTACAGAAAAACCTGGAAACTTGTGCAAGAAAGTAGACTGGGTTATCTTCTCAAACACACCATCCCAAAGGCAAATATAACCGCTGAAGACTGAGAACCAGCCACTCTTGAGGCAAGGGCACCCTGAGGGATGGGGGGTGTTATTATGTAACTTAAAATAAATCTGCATTTATGTTCTTTCCTCCCAAAATACTGCACCAGAGCAGGTTTCAGGCTCCTACGGGCAAGAACTGTGGATGTGCAACAATGGTAGTCTTGATCCACTCCTAAGAGCAGCACACAACAGTGTAGACACAGCCAAAACCACTCACGTTACATATGTAGGCATTTAAATCCTAGTCAAGCTCTTTCGTTTGATTTACAGTAGAAGAAGGGCATTTTTACTTTACCAAAACGAAATTAAACTAAATCAAAACAAGTTATTTACGTTTCAGAAACCAGTAAAATACTCTTTTCCATACCCTTTCGAAATTAAATGTTAGTCTGACTCGCCTGTCAGCACTCAACACTGAATTGCAGCTCTTCTCTTAGCCTAATAAACATTGTTTGTAGATACCAGCTTGGTTTGTATATGTTGGAGAATTTGTCCATGCTTCCCACCCCTTTCGGTCTATCCAGGGTGGTCTACATTCTTGATTAATGTTTATTTCCCCACTGCTTTGCTCTGTTGGTTCACAGAGAAAAGGCCCAGCTTACCTGAGCTACCAGGATTAAAGGATAAACTGACAATTCAGCTTGCTCAGAATTTTGCCTCAAAGTGACAAAAATGAAACACACATATCAAAGGATTTGACGCCTAATAGCAATCTCCTACCCCAAAGGGTAGAAAATCATAAAAGCAGCATTAACCAGCTGTTCTGCCCACAGACCCAAGTCTGCCAGCAGTGGGGAAGGAAGCCCAAGGTGAGCTCAGAAGTACAGAAACTACAGCTTTGAAACTGGAGGACAATCCAGAAGTGGGGTGAGCACAGCCTGCCCTACGCCTGCAACACCAAGTGCAGAGACCCGCGGACTTGAGAACAGTAGGTGTGACCCCTCTGTCAGGTGGCAGCAACCAACCCCTCACCTGAACCCCCTCCAGGTCCTGCATGACTTTGTTGGGCTGAAATACTGGATTTTAGGTCAAATCACTGCAGAAAATGCACTTAAGTGTAGAGAAAGTGGGGCTGACAGGCCGAAAGGGTGGTGGAGAGGAGGTCAGAGGCTCATTTAGCACCTGGCTGCCCTTGGGTTGCAGCATCTCATCCCTCCTCTGGTCTCATAGGCAGCATTTCACTCTCTCCTCAGGCAGTTCCTGTGCAAAGGAGTGAGAAAACCCAGCCCTAGGTGGCTGCAGTTCCAAACCACAGCCAGCTCTGCTTTTTCTGCAGCCTCCCACAGAAAGAGGTGTGCAGAACAACAACAGCTTTTTCCTGCTCCCCATGTACTGGCAGGAATTATCTCCCACCTGGGGAAGCCTTTTCTTTTACCTCTGTCCCACCTCTGCAGGAGACGTGCTTGGAGCACGAGTAGCAATGTTAGCAAAACTAGTAATTCCTCGCTAAATTTTTAAATGCTTTTATATGATTGTTTATATAATTATTTATTGTTTTAAATTATAAACTGGATTTCTTTTTATAGGATTGCATTAACTGGGTTAGTTTACTTAAACTGGATTTATTTAGTGGGGCTTCCCAACTCCTCCTGACCCTCTGCACAGAAAGTAGCTGAGACCAGTCACCAATTTCAGGCATGAGAGGAAAACAAAGACAAGATGATGCCTTTTGTGAATGCTTCAGTATTCAGACCAGGATCAAATAAAACAGCAGGAAGATGGTTTTCCTTCAAAATAAAACTTCAGAATAAAAGAAAGAAAAGGTGTAATCATACCATATGAGAAGTTAATATTTTCAAATCCAGAGCAAAGGGAGGTCCTTGCCATATGTATCTAAATCTTCCAAAGGTCTAAAATGTAGGTCACATCTATTTAGGACACTGAGCATCCCCTTTGGCTAGTTCTACATGGCTTCACACTGAGGTACTTGAAGAACTGTTTGGTTCACCACACTACTTAGCATCCAATTCTGAAATTCTGTTCTCTCGCCCCAGGTGATGTATAAAGTTTTGTAGTAGGTTGGAGGTGAGTTGATTGACGTGTGTTTTGGTTAATTGTGCTTTTCTGAATTTGTATGTTTAAGGTTTGTGGAAGTGGGAAGTGTGAGTTGTTTTAGCTTTTTCGTGGGGAAGGGAGAGGGAAATGGGCTTAGCACTTAGCCAGCTCAAACCACGACAAGTTTCTATGGGCTTCTCAGGACTGGAGACTTTACTTTTGGGAGACAGGACCAAAAGAGAGGCACTGCAGCACTGGAGATGGGAGTGTGCATGTCTTTCACAGATGTTTCCCTGAAGTCTCTCAAAGTACTTCATTGGTAAGGTGCCTTAAAGTGAGTGTGCTAATTTACGTTATGTGAATAGCACACAGTTCCTTCATGTAACGGAGAATCCTGTCAGTTTTACCTTGACTATTAACTTATTAATATTTGGGTCAAAAACTAGGAAAATTCAACAGGATTATAAAGAATGATTTCTCGTAGACATATGCGTGGCCAGTTCTTCATCCTGAACTTTCTTGTTCCTTCAAACTGCCAAGATTCATTTGTGGAATTCCTCCACACAGTTGTTATATCAAAGCTTTTGCACAAACTTATGGATCAAAGCGAGTGTTCAGCCCTGTGTATATTCTTTGCTTGATGCTAAACCCCCTGCTGATTCAGGAAAATACAGATGTAAATTTAGAGGGTCATTTGTTTAAAGTTTTCTTTGAAGACAAAGAATATGTAGTAACTCAGACAAATACAACCAATGCATCTAAGAACTGAACACTAAAACATGCACCAATTTGATGGTTTTATGTTACTTTAAGCTGATAAATTACTTAATTGCTTACTATTCGTTGAAACACAAAGCATGAGAAATTTTGAAGTTGTAAATACAGGAGATAAAAGAGAATGCAAAACATCTCATTCTTAAATGGGGTTTTAGAACTATCAGTTTTAATGTAAAGATTACTGATATTTTTAAGCTCATTTTTTAACATGGCTGGCTGGGGCCTTCTTTTCAAACTAGAGAGTTATTTAGGCATTATTTTGGATTTTGGCTCAAGCAGAAGTGTAACTAAAAATCAAAGGTTCTTTCTGGGTGTTTTTGGTAATGTGTGTCAGAAAGGACAAGTATAAATAGAGAACAGTGATGTTTGCCTTTGTGAGCTAAAGTTTTCTGCCAATTTGATAATTTTTGGTAACAAAGGGCTGAAAATATATGCCCTCACTGCTAATAGGGAAGGCAGAAGATATTTTCCAATCCTGTCTACAGAGCACTGTCTGTTTATGCCTATGTATCTACCAAGGGCTAAAGAGGTATCAGGTAGCAGTTATCCAAACTGGAAAGAAGTAGTACACTGGTGTGAGAAACAAATTGCTATAAACTGCTAATTGTTGAAAAAATAATCTTCTTCTTAGAAATACAGTGAAACTGAGTCATTATCCTCTCATTTGCTCAAGTAACCATCTTACACTTCCATTGATTTATTGATGAAAAGCTTAGAAAAAGAGCTAGTAAGCATCGTGGAAACTTTGAGGCACATTTTTATTGCTCAAAATTGAGATCCCTTGAGCTTGCAACACTGCTGCAGATGGGAATGCTGGACAGCCACCATTTTTTTGTCTGAAAATATTTCTTTACAACAAATTTACTGCAGAGGATACTTCCATAACAATGTAGAAATTAATAATAATAAAGCAAGTACAATGTATTTTTACAATGTCAGGTCATTGCAATCTTGCCTTTCCATTAATAGAATTAGTCTTTTCATACACCATGTTTTCTGTAGATGAGATACTTAGAGAATGTAAGAATTTACAAGCTTAGGCTTTCCTTGCTTATTTGCATTTCACAAATGTTCAATATATTTTTGGCAACTATTTTCTTTCATTGTGAAAGATCCCTTTGCATCAGGGAAGATGCTCATCCTTGTAGCGATAAACTTGTATTTGTTGTCTCAGCAAGTCTCAGGTCTGGAACAAAACTTTAAAATGTTTCTTCAGTGTAGGGTTCAGTATTAATGTATTTGATAGTATTTTGTAAGGATTAGTCGGTATTGTTTTATTCATATGTAAAACATTCAATGGAAAACTTTAATTACATATTACTGATACAGTACAATTGCTAAGTCATATCTGGGACCATTTATTCAGGAAAGTAAATGAATGCAAGTCTTCAAAAAAAAAAAGACAAAGGGAGAAAGAGCAGCCTTTTCTTGTGTAGATTTCTGCCTGCAATGGGTATGGTCTCCACCACAAAAAACCCACAATTCTAACACACTCTGCAAAAAAAATACAAAGGTGGTGCCCATTTGCAGTAAAAGAGAAGTGAAGATGAGGAAGGGAGTTTTGAAATAGAAACTTCTTAACACCATCTTATTTTTCTTGTCAGAGAAAAAAATGAGACCAACTTTTAACTCTTAAAGCAGCTGGGGTTTTAATAACCACCACAGAGATACTGTCTTCAGGACCATAAGGAGACCATGCCCCTGGTATGGTTTGGAAATGCTTCATTTAAGACAGTATTTTAGTAACACTGAACTGCAAGTAGATGAGTAGTAGCATCACCTTGTATTTACATTTCTGGGTTGGATATAGTGACAAATTTTCTTACAGTAATTATTTGACACTGTAATTACGAAAGTAGTAAAATATTTTACATCTCCATGCAGCAAGCTCATCTGTGGAATGAATTTGGTACCCAGCAGTAGCAATGCCTCATCTTGGCTGCTGAAGACTGATGAAATATAAGGGGTAACTCTGACAAAAGCCTGAATCAGTGCAGGAAGTATAAGTATGCTCTGAGAGGTTCTTGATAAACGAAAAACACTTTCAACTCCATGGCATATGTATCAGCAGATTGCAGATTTGTGTGTTGGAGGGGCTCCCAAAACAATCTTGCAAAGGCTGCTGAACACCAATGAAAGGCCAACAGTGGCTGGTATTTGAATCTAGCCAGCCCACTAAAGTGTGGGTTTTTTCTGCCTTTCTTATTACTTCAAAGAGATTTGGGAAAGAAAGGACACAAACCTCTCTGTATCAACAGAATAAGGAGCGATACTCTCAATTCCAGCCTATTAATTTCCACAAGCTATCAGGAGCCGCAAGGAACAAAGAAGAAAGAACAAAACACCGAGGAACGTTATCCTTTTACCAGCATTTCTGCCATGCAATGGCACCCCTGAGACTTCCATATTATTGCTGAAAGGGATTTTAAGCACTGCACTGCAATGCCAGTTTGCTGGGAAATTGCCTTATAACATCTAGATCAGTTGAAGCTTGTCCTCCTATACCTTAGCCTGCAACTGAAGTGGCAACCGAAAGATGCCACTTGCAGCAGTTTCTTGCTGACTTTAAGAAACAGCCTAAAACAACCTACAAAAAAATAGCACTGTTCCTTCCTGGACTGGAGTAAAGAAACTGCAGTCCATAGTGAACTTGTAAAATTGATGCATTTATGAGTCCAAAAAATTGAAAATGGACTCTTTCAGAAGTACAGCAATGAGTTATCACTTTTCTTTGAATCAGATGGTTGCAATAATGAAATAATACTGAATTTCCCCAACCAAACAGTCCAAATCTTTGCTGTGATAGCTGACTCATTGGTGGTAAATGCAGGCATAGTCCAAGGGGCGTGTTGACTCCTGCCCAAACTATAGCTTTGATAAGTTGGACTATCAGAGAGCAATAAACACTTCCAGTTAATTGTCTCACAGACACCAAGCAGCAGCCAAAAGCTTTTGATACCAAATGGGTGTAGTAGGCAGACTGCTGGGCTATCACCTTATCAGTGCACCAGTCTTGGGCCAACTGGTTGGGAACAGAGATATCTGGTACAAAATACAAGCTTTTGAGTGGACAACCAGTGTCTGAACTAAGTTCAGTCCCAGCTGTGCCAGGAATAAAAGTGGGAAGTGTAGTTTTCCAGGGTGGGTCTCAGGAGGGACAGGCACTGTGGAGGCAGTGGCAGAGGTCTTGAGAGGAGGAAGGTGTCAGGAAGGAGCAGGGCTGGACTATCTCCAAAGGAACCCAAGCCTAGAGGTAAGAAGCAGTGAGGGTACTGAGAGAGGAGAAAGCAAAATCACTGAGAAATGCCATAAAATGTTTGGAACTGTTCATTAAAAATAATCACCTTTCTTAAAATTATTTACCTTGATCCCTTGAAAAAAGAAGTCACTGACTTATCTGCACAGGGCAGCATAAGACAATGGACAACCAGATAAACATGTAAATTGGCTGAGGCTTTAAAACACTTTCCTCTAATGATCTGTCTCACTGGATAAATGCTGCCTTCATAGTAGGTAGAGAACAGCAAAATGGAGAAGCTGGAGCCTTCATACAGACAACTTGATTAAAATCTGAATAACTTGAAGTACGAGCTGGAATGGCACCTAGATTCTGGTCACAATGTAGGTTAAAAGGCTGAGCTTACATCCAGACACAGGACTAGGCATCAGACTTGACACCTGGAGGACTCATTCCAGGGGGACCAGAAATGGGACAGAGATACTATTAATTCCGTAACTGTGTCACCAGTCTTAAGCAAGGACTCATGGCCAGAAACTTCATAGGACTATAAAAGCCTGTTTCTTACTGCTCCTCCTCTGTCCATAATATATATACAAATGATTGCTTGATGAGTGTTGAAAAGAAACACCACCAGCTTTTTTCTGGTATGGTAATACAGTCCTTGAAATACTCTCCATAGGAGCAATAATAATAATAACAATAATAATAATTGTAATATGGCTGTTATTCATGGATTACATTGCCTTGCCAGTGAAGGTTCAAATGAAATAATTCAAAATTACCTGTTACTATTGTTGCTATTATTATTGTAATAATGCCATGAGAGGAAGACGCTCTAAAACTTTAAATTGTTCACAAAAGAGACAAAGGTTAGTATTTTAATCTTTCTCCCCTACACTGGTTTCCAACAAAAATTGTGTAATAAAAACAAAGGATTCCCCATTTTTTCTTAATATCTTCTGAGCAAAAATAAATCACTTGAACTCCAGAGATATTTTTGACAGTGAGCTAAAGGTGTATTATGAGTGAGTAGGAGGCTCAGCGGGTGAGTATAATAACTGCTTACCTATGAGGGGTATATCAGAATCTGTAAGGAGAAATGTGGTTACTCTCTTTAATGGATATTAGCCAGAAGAGCAGTCACACAATTCATCTTCGCTAGCAGTTCTGGTGAGTGTTGTAGGGATTTTTACAGCAGAGCCATACATCAGCATAAACCACAGTTATTCAGCTGGATGGCAAATCTAGTGCAGCACCTCTGCTTCTGTTAAATGCTCTTGTTCCCATTTTTATAAGTACAGAAGAACCAAAAGAGAGTAAACATTTTCACTTTTGGCATTTCACTTCAGATTTCCTGTCTAGATCTTCATGTAGCTAGCTATTATTGCCTTCTTGGTATTTCTAGCAATTTCAAAAGCATCTCAATGTAAACCTGCAATCAAGCACTGACAACTTGAAAATTATGCCTTGCCTCATTGAGAGAGTTCCTTTGAAATGCATACAGTGATTTATTTTAAAATATTTTGCTAAATAACCATGTAATGTTAGTATATATACGGCATTATATACCATGCTTGCCACTGAGTGTTGACGAAAGAGCTTTAAAAGGGATAGGAACTTAGATAATGTGATCTGGTTATGTAAGATGCTGTTAAATGCTGTTTCTGTGTGGGATGTCCTCTACTATAGGTACATCTTAGGATGTGGTGTCAGGATTTGGCTTTGATGAAACTGGGCAATACAAAGAAAATCATTCACAGTTACAGCTCTCCCTTTAAAATGGGCAGTTTTATTCAGATTAGAGTCATTCATATAGCAAATTAACATTGCTCTACTATAGTGAATTCAAGATGGTTTAAATAAAACTGTTAATTTTAAATTATTTCAGATGAACCTTCATTCACAGGGCAATGCAAGCCATGACTAACACCCATATTACGATTTTCTTCTGCTAAAGTGTTCCTTACCTTCAAGACTCATGTTTGCTGAATCTTAGCATCTGAGTTGCAAAGCCAGGGATGCTGTCCAAAAACATGTTCCAGTTTCCGTACAGTATGTACTCCCAACAAAGTGTTTCACTTATACATTTTTAGTCAGAGCTCAGTATTCCACATTAAGCCTAGCTGTCAGTTCCAGCATTCATAATTACATTGCTTAACCATACAAACAAAGCTGAAGTCTGTTTGGTTTTCCCTAATTTGACCAACATAATTAGCATTTCATAAGCCCTCCTATAAGCAAAATATTGGGTCAAATCATTTATTGATATAACTCAACTGAAAAACAACAGAATTACCCCAGAGAATAATTTTGTCTATTAGGTTCTCATTTAATTGTGAATACTTAACCTGCAATTATCTGCTTATGAAAACATAGCTACATAATAGAATCACAGAACAGTTTGGGTTGGAAGGGACCTTGAAAGATCCTCTATGCCAGCTCCCTGCAATTAGCAGGGACATCTTCAGCTAGATCAGGTTGATGGGTCTGGGCCACATCCAAAGGTCATCCTAATCAGTGGGAGATTGTCCACTGGCCTCAGAAAGCTTTAGGTTGGGTCCGAAGTATGGTACACTTGAGACTTCAGGTTCAGCAGAAAATTCATTATTCAATGTCTTGGCCACCAAGCTGAGGATATTGCCTTCAACTGAGACCTCCTGGTCTGACCAAACAGCCCTGTGGGAGAAGTTCAACATCTGTCCCTCTCCGAGATCCACAGCCAAAGCAGCAGGATAAAATAGGAGAGGCACAGAAATGTAGGACTATAAATCATCGCTTGATATGGCAGCTCAGAATGAAAAGGCTGATAAATACCTGGCCATGGTTTATGCTATCTCAATACCCTGTTTTACTGCTTCTCCACTGCAAGAAACTCTTACACAAGCACAGCCTGTCACGAGCAAATAGGCACATTTCAGAGTTTATAGCAAGAGCCCTGTGCCCTAAATTCAAAACTTCAAATAAAATGAAAAGAAGCACCTGAATCTCCTCCATACCATAATGAAAATACAGTAGGTTTCTAGGTGGGAGCCAAATGCTGGCTGCAACCTCCAATGCCTTGTGTGACTTGAGACCGTATTACCTGAGAAACTGCTTCTGTCCCTGTGAAATCTTACTGCAGTCAAGATCTGCAGGGATGTTCAATTGTGGTTTCATGGTATAAGTGAGAAGGCTTTTTTTGTGATGGGGGGGCTGAGTTTGGGAGTACCCTCAGGGTTTGTGAAAGCTCAGGTTTGTTAATCTTCCAAGTGTACTGTAAAACTCCTTTTTTCGTAGGCTGCAGTACAAGGACAAGGTAAAAGCAGTGGAAAATGTTATATTCATGAGCTGTCCTCTCGCACTATTTAATGTGTGTAACATACAGAAAAGACAAGTGGAACACAGCTGCACTTGTTGCATTGCCTGTAATAGTAGTTTATACGTGGTTTATGCTGCCTGTAATAGTAGTTTATACAAGGACAAGGTAAAAGCAGTGGAAAATGTTATATTCATGAGCTGTCCTCTCGCACTATTTAATGTGTGTAACATACAGAAAAGACAAGTGGAACACAGCTGCACTTGTTGCATTGCCTGTAATAGTAGTTTATACGTGGAGAGGAAGATGTAGAACAGGTGATGAAATAGTGCTGACTGGTCAGTTATTAAATCTGCCTAATCAGCACAGGTCACAGGCCACATGGAGCTTGGAAATTCATCTGACTATTCTGCTCATAACAGTATTCTCTGTATGACTCCTTCATTGCTATTGTCTTAATTTCTTTTGTTAGAAAAAGCAAAACATCTCTTTTATTTCCCTTCTTTATTTTCCCCTGTTTTTTCTCTACTTGTATTCCTATTCTGTCTGGTCAATAGTAACTGCTTTTTTCTTTCAGTAAGTTGATGATTTGAGGCAGAGATTCTTGGATGAAATTTCAGGGTAGGAAGCACCTTCTCTTTGCTGGCCAGTGGGCAGCAATCACTGGTAACCAGTTCTGGAAAACACCTTATTTTGCTCTGTCAGCCACAGCTGTAGACTTCTTAATGTCAAGCTTCCATGAACAACAATAGGCAGCTGAGAGGAGTGTGGAGTGAGGAGTATTGGTCCCTCACTAGCAACATTCAGGAATCAAGCTCAGATACTCATAGTAGCACTTTTAGCCTGAAATTCCGTGATTCACTGAAGTTCTACTCTATAGCCCACAGTGTTGTCTTGTTCCTAGACCACATCCCGTACCATAAGCACAAGAGGTCACTACACCTGCTCCACTGCAGCGCTTCAAGCCAGTATCTGCCATACTCACGCTTTTACAGGTGGTGGATACAATGTGATATGCAGCAGAAACACCATCCCACATGGAGTATTTATAGATAGGAAAGGGTATTTCAGATAGGAGAGGATATTTCTACAAGAGGAAGAGAGGGTAAACCAAAAGATTATGGAAAGGCTGTAAGTTCCCATGACAGAACTACAAGACTATGCTTCCCAAGACACCACACTGAATATATGAGAAACAAGAATTTCTTGATAGTGATATATCCTCCCCAAAAGAAATAAGAGTGTGAATTAGACCTGTCAAATTACCAGCAAAACTGCTTGAAAAGGTAAAAAGAGATTGAGGAATCTGAGGTATCAGTCATGATGTCCAGGAGAGGAATTCTGATGCAAGAAAAGCCTGGAGGGAGTTAAGAAAAAGGTGCACTGTGAAGTTGAGGAAGCTGAAGCAGCATTGAGAGTGTGTGATCCCAAACATGCAGCTTACTTTAACCATGAGAGGTTACTCAATTCATTTAAGTGGGCAATTTCACAAATAAAAGTATTGGCTATATGGAATGCTATCTTTCTGTGGATTCTGAGATACACTGGAAAGGAAAAAGCAACAAACCTTATTGTATTATGTATTAATTCCCACCATAAAATGCTTGCCATTTCCTTTGAAATGTTCTCTTCACAGTTTTCTGCAGAATTCAAACTTTAGCAGATACATAAATCATGGAGGTACTTTTTGCCTTGCCCTCAAAAAAATCCAGTTATATTTGGAGAAGATCACTAAATGACAGCATTTCTTATCCATGTATCAGACAGCACAGGGCACTGTTGTCAGCCTGGTAACACTCTTCAATTTTTTTTCTGCTCTGTATACATTGCTTTAGAATTAATACTGGCTAGGAACAACTTGGTAACATAGACATTTTATGTGGAACAATTCTCAGTCCCTGAAAACACTTCTCAAGTTAAGAGTGATATTCTTGTAAGAGTGGGGAAAAGAGCTAATAGTCTTTTATCTTGAGCACTGATCAGTGATGTGGAAAAGACAAATTAAGTTACGGCACTAAATCTACGCACAGTAAGAATTGAATATTGGTCTTTACTTCCTAGACAAATACCTTAAATATCCTGAGAATATTGAGCTAGGTGAGGAAGGGTAGTGCTGTCTGGTATAGTAAAAAGTAGATTTAGTTTGCTTTAAACCCTTAGAGTTGCAAAGATTTTGAAAGCTTTCCACAATACAAAATAAGGACACAAAATATAAATAACTAACAATAAATAGAATTGGGACTTAATGGTATATATATATCTGATCGCATTATCTCACTGATCCAAGTGATCTTTTTCAGTCCTAAATGCTTTATTCCTAAGAGTAATTTTTCATTACATTCTTGTTTATTGAGCAGGTCTGTTCCAGCATGTCACTACAGCAGTCACACAGCTGCTCCCCTGGCCATGAGGCAGCTGTGTGGCTCTGAGCAGCAGCAGAGGAGCCCTTCCAGCTTCGGCTGCAGGTGCTCTGCCTCCTGCCCGCTCACCAGCCCTGCGCCAGAGCAGAGCTGCACAGCCTTGTCTGGCGTGGGGTTGTCTCGTGGAGGAGATGCTTGTTTTGTAACCTGAGACAAGACACCACACTTCTCTGTGAGTGATTTTCTTTTAGACAGTGTTACGCAGATTGTGAGAAACAAAAGCAGCCAGGACCTTTCGCCATAAGCACTTATGCAGTACTGCAATAGAAATAAATAAGGATAAGAGAAACACAGCAAAACTATGTCATGTAGGTACATTGTCTCTCAAAGTCACTCAAGTATCTGCGTACAGCTACTGCTGAAGGTACTTTTCACCATTCCAAATTATTAACCATCTTCTCCCCATGACTGGTCTAACTAGACTGGATGGATAAATGTCACTCTTAAGCATGAGTGACAGAGGCGTATGGTAGCTAATAAGTGTGCTACTTATGCAAAGTTTCTTACAACCATTTTTAAATCTAAGAGGGTTCTAAAATGTAAATGAAAATAAAATAATTGAGGTTGTCAAGTCAGGCAGTTGGAAGTCAGGAAACATGAAATGTCTTTATTTGGCACTTCTGAATATGCATTAGGATGCAAACTGAAATTACACAGTGACTGACTGATGACCAGAAGGACTCCCATTTCAGGCATTCAGTGCAAAAAAAAAACAAAACCCACCACCTTTACATCAAGTCATGTTAATGAATAAGGAAACTCCAGTGTTGCTAAGAGTAATAGGAGCCATACGTCTAGCTGCACATACACACAAAAAGGACATTGAATTACTTCAGATTACAAGATAAGTGAAACAACACGAGCACATCCAACATGGAGGATCCATCCAGAATTGTTCAGAAGAGATTCACCAAGTCCTTAGTGCAAAGTGCAAGAGGGGGTTGAAACTGCAAGCAAAAAACTTTTCAGTGTTTCTTGGGGAGAAGAAAAAGACATTATTTCAGTCTCTAAAATTTGACAGGGAAATCAAATCTGTGCTCTAACGAAACCACCTGAAAAGTCAAAAGCAGGGATAACCTTTTAATCTGTAGAGGGACAGCAGTATGTAATTACATATTTAGACAGGAAAAGTCTGATAGCCAAAGGCTTACATGGGATACATTAATTAAAGTAGTTTTGATCATTTACCTGCCTTGCTGATGGGTAGTTTTCAAAGCTATTGACTGGGAAGCTGATACTCTTTTACATAAATCCTTCGTAAAGACTAGAATTAAATGCTGTAAGCCCCTACACATAATTATACTTTCAAAGAAATCCAAGCCAGTACTACAGAAAGTCAATTTACGTGAAGTGTTTTAATTTCTCTAATGCAAATATAAAGAATTTTACTAACTCAAGATTTGGTCAAATGTGCACATCCTTAGGAGATTAACCCAAGAATAGTTACACCAGCTCAGACCCACAGCCCATGTAACATGTAGTAGTAGTGCCCTGCTTTCACCCACAGTCAGTAGGAGACATTTTAGAAAAGTGAAGAAACTAAATGCCCCTTCTCTGGATGCACACTCCTGGCTTTTAGCAGTCATTGGTTTCAGATCCTCCTGACTAGAAGTTGCATCTGATCACTCTGTGAAATAGCTGCTAAGAGCTCAGTTTTCTATGTTATGTTAGGAAAGTAATTTTTTTGATCAGCTAATACATAGAAAGCAATAGAAGTGTTATATGAATGAAATTACTTGCATGTTTAAAGCCTAAGCCAGTACAGTGAGGCTTTCGGAATGTAGCCATGTCCATCACTTTTCTGGCTTCTCACTCTCCAGTCAACTTCTCACTGTTAAATTTGAGATGACAGCAGCTGGTCACAAACAACTGAAATCCTGGCCCTGTAGTGAGCTGCGTTTCCAGCAGTCGGGACTCTGGAAGGAAACACAGGCTCTTTGAGAAGCACTGCTCACAGAGAAGTTCCCAGGAGCGGAGGCATGATTTGGCCATCAGGGTTGAGAAGCAAGGAAGTGGACATGAGAGCAGGGAAAGACAAACGGATGATTAAGAGCATGACTAGAAAATGATAAAGTAAAACAAGCAAAAATGGAAAAGAGCAAAAAGAGGAACAGAGCCACAAGTCATACAATGAAAGGTTTTGTAGACAGTGGAAGATCTCATTTGATGAAGCTTAATTCTGCATTAAGCTCTTTTAATAATCTGATCATTTTTTGAACTGCTTCTCTACCTTTCATGTAATGTAGGTTCTTTTGTCAACTGTTGATTTTTACAATAGCTTTTCATGCTTCTAATTATTTTTTACCACAGTCTTATCCATTCTGGATTTAGAAATCTGCATTTTGTATTCTTATTATACTAATGTAAATTTAGAGACAAAATCTGAGTGGCAAGTGAAAAGATTTCACTGCTAGGCTACTTTTCATTGTCCATTTAGGACAGGAATGCCTTGATTTAAAAGCAATTATGTAAAAGCAACTAAAACATTTAATAAGACTGATCTAAAAATGTTTATTGAAGAGAGACAGCACTGCTTGACAGATTTTAAGAGATGAAATAACAAACCACATTCATATATCGACTATAACAAGACTCCCACTGAAATTAATATCAGAATTGTGGCTTTGAACAAAACTAATCTTTGTATTTTTGAATATTACCATCACAGCATTATGTTACCAGACTAATGGCATGAGAAAGTGCTGAACTGCTACAGATTGCATGTAACAGACAATTCAGTTTACTCTCTGTTTAGTTATTTACTTACATCTTTTCTAATAGAGGGTAAAGTGACTATAATATACCATCATTCCAATGTGTTTATCGCTTTACCAAGTAAAAACTTCTTCACAAATATAAGACAAAAAATCTTCCCCTGCAAAAATCAAAGTGCCTGAATTGAGAAGATAGGTTAATCAAAAAAGGTATTTGTAGATGAAGTTTTTATAAACTTGATGATGTTACAGGCACTGAAGTTTTACAGTATATTTCAGAGTGGTGCTAAATATAACAGAAATGTTCCTTTCTGCATGCTCAATTTGAAACAAGAGTTAATTTCTTATAGTTATCTCTTAAATGCCAGTCATGTCAGTTCTGAATATGTATGATGAGTTACCATTTTCTAAGATACACCCTGGCCAAGCCCTTATGCTCATCAGCAAATGGAGCAAGAAAAATAATTAAAAACTGCACGTTTGTTCTCAGACACAGCAAGGACTTATTACATTGTACAGAGCATCACCCTCCTGCAGCTTCACAGCTTTTGGATGAGAGGAGATATTCCCTTACAGTTTGCTTTCCCACCGCTTTATTTAGTTACGTTATTTACACTTGCTCCTGTTGGGGATGGTGAATATGAGGCTGCTGTGCAGTAGGTACAGGTAGCGCAAATACACTCTTGTCCATTGCTCCTCTTAGATACACACAGTTTCTTAGCATGACTCACATTATTTCTGTAACTCCCACCATTTATAATTTCATGTTCCTGCAGAGTTCCTGACTGGCAGATTGCTAACACTCCTGGCCTTTTTTCGTGCATGGCATTTTCACTAGCAAGAGTAAGGGCAGTCAAGTCAGTACTAAATCCAGATTGATACTAATGAACTTGCCCTTCCCAAATAACATAGCTTACAACTGAACTTTCCTAAATTTAGGCATTAAAATTTTATGATTGATTTTAAAATTAAGATATTAAAAACGTGGCTTGTAGCACTTGAGAAGGTTTCAGGATATCTGAGATATGTGGCCTGACTGGCCACACTGACTCAGAATATATATTCCTTAGAAAAACCACCACATGAATGCCTTAATATTCTTTTGTAATTGCTATGGCGGGCCCACAGTGCCCAACTTGTAGCTTCAGAGCAAACACAGGGCTTAAATATTCATTGATTTTAATTTGAATTAGCAACATATTGTTTCTTCTTCATATTTTAATCATCTAGCATTGAGTACAGAATGGAATTTCAAAGAATTTCCTAGTGAATTGTGTGTACAGCATGTGAATAGCATTATTTTTAAAAAATCTGTAAGAAATAAAGCATCAAACTACCTATTTGCTTCAGTAACAATGATGCAGGCCCCATACATATTTACTAAAATATTATAGAGATTGTCTTAGTGCTCTAAGCTGTTTCTTTTTTTGGGGAGGGGGGGGACTTGGAATGTATTTTCCTTTGTCTGTTTGTTTGCAAGTGAGTGATTTTTGCTGCATTGCTGATTACTGAGATTTTCCTTAGCAGTAAAAGCTGACAGAGAATTCCCATCGCTTATAGGATCTCATATAGATTTGCTTTCTTCCAATATGAAGCTGTTTTCAAGTCTTTTGAAAGTTGTCAAAATCAACTAAGATAATTCTTGAATTAGTTTGTGCGTGCCAATATCCAGTTATTGGTGTAGAATAAATATTCTATTATAGAAGAATAATACATTTTCACAGTAGGGAAATCAGCCATGACTGTGAAAGAAACAGGGCAGAAGAAAACTGCATATAATTACGATGAAATGAGAACTCAGGTCAGTAACTGTGAGCAGTTCCAGTGTGGATGATCTGTGCCTGCTCTGAAATTCTCAATGCAGCAAATTTCTGTCTGTAACATGATTTTTTTTAAAAAGAGGGTTGCTTTAAGAGATCCAAGTAAAGAGATGACAAAAATTAACCTTGAGGCAAGATATCCATGTATGATATCCAGGGGCATTCTGAGACACTTGAGTGTGCAGGTACCTGAGTCACTTGCACAGTGGCAGGTAAGGCACAGAAGCTACAGAAGACCACATCTTCCTTAAGCACTGGCTGGAGATAGGGATGGTTACACAAGGTTATCAAGTATTGCATTAGATGTCTGGAAATCTGAACAAGGTTCCAAGAGATCACATTACAGAAGAATGTAGAAGTCGTAGAAATTACGAAGTCCTAGAAACTTTTCTCAATCCTCCACTGTGAAACCTTATTCATTGCCTTGCTTGGTGCTCCACATAACCTACACAGACATAACGGGTATTGGCCTTGTGTTTGTGTAAGATGATAAAACAATTACTTGGTATTTTTAATTAAATGAAAATTCTGGTATGACAATCTGTGGTAAATGCTTAGAACAGACTTAGTCTGGAACACTTCTACATCTGGTATGCTAACTGTGGCTAAGTAAAGTTAAATGTATATTTTTAAAGGCAAAATCATAGCAGTTTTGCCCACGGAACAGGTAGGATGAGATTCAGTTTTCCTACATCTCAACTAGCCACCTCCATGCACTCTTTGCAGTCAGTCTGATCTATTCAGACACCTACCTTAGACTGAGACTAATTACACTTTACACTGACTAGACCTCCACTGACTGTAAAGAAGTGCAAGGGCAACAAGCTCAGATGGAGACATCTGCACTGTATGAATTCCACACATTTTGATAAATGCAAATAAGAATTGTACACTGAATCCCTATTCACATTATTTTTGGCTGTAAAAACACCCCTACACTTGCCATTTCAGATAGCAATACCCTGCACAGCTAGCATCGCCTCCCAGCTCCCCACTGAATGCAGAAGCACTACTACCCACCTAAGATAGAAGGTGACAATATGAAGGATTTACCCAAGGTTTCAGGAAGAGTTCATAGCTCCTTTTCGTTCCATACTTATCCTCACAGACACGGGCACAAGCCAACAATATGCACTTCATTCTGTTGTGATGTTAATACTTGCCAAACATTTAAAGCCTCTGATGATACAGAATTGTGAGGTCTTGTTATTGTTATTATTACATAGTTCAGCTTCAGCCCCAACTTCTGTTCAGGCTGCATAGATGTAGTCTGGTGAGAAGACTGCTGCACACTTCAGATTCCCACACTTTAAGCATTTGAACTTCATAAAACTGAAGTGATGCTTTGATAATAGAAGGTCAATAAAGGACTTCAATAAAGAGACTGTAGACATGACTTGCCAATCTTAGTCCTAGGTATGCAGATGTTGGTTCACGAAAATTAGTGATGACTGTTCAAAGGTTTAACTAGGCACAAAAGATGCAGCAAATGGGGTATTGTTTGGATTTCAAGTCAAAGTCTTGAACAAGACTTAGAGGCCAAAAAGCAGAGAATGTTAAGTTTATGGGAATAGGTCTCTAGTTGATAGACTAGTGATTTCTTGTACATACATGACAATGAAGCATTGAGGTACCACAGGCAAATAGCCAAGAAACAAAATTATGCTAAATTAATATCCAGGTCCTCAACAAGGCAGAATTCAGCTCACAGATCTGTGAGGTACAAATTCTGGTGTCTACCATTGCAAAAGTGCCTATGCCTCTAGTACAGTCAGTGGTGCCTCTGATAATACTCTGAGGCTCAATTCAGCTGCTCGGATACCAGTGCTTGGTGTCACTGCTCTCAGATACAATGCTTGACCTCCGACTGCCATTTCTAAAGAACATACACCCTCTGTACATCCTACAACACACGTTCTACCCTGTGCAGGTGTCTCAGATAACCTCAAGCATCTGAAATACCACAGTTTGCCACACGCACAGAGGCTGTTCAGCTGAATTTCTCCGCTGCTGTCACTGTACTGATTAATCTTCATGCACTATGGCGGGATCTTAGGCATGGAGGAATTGAGTCAGTACATAAATACAGATGACTGTGGGGTTTTTTATTATTATGCCTCTCTGACTTCTGGGGCTGCCTATTTACTCAGAGCTCTGCTGACATTGGGAGATACCACACAGGACCTAAGAAGGACTGGAGTCTTTTAGTATAGTAACTGAAAGTGACATGGAATTACTTAAAGTTTTTGAAAAGGCATTAGATGTCTGATTGAGGCAGAAAACTACATTCAGGTATCTTAATCCTAAACCGTGTATCATCTTTAGATTCTGACATAAATGCTACCCTAAGAATTTGTAGCTAGATTGTAGAGCTGATTAGAGCAATAGGTCATAAAGAATGTAATTTTAAAAAGTAACCCCTTAAGCTTACAGAGAAGTGAAAAGAAGTCTGATGGAAGCAAAGAGTGGTGCTCACAACCCCAGCTGGCAGTGGTGTCTTACAGCTTGGCTGAAACAGCAACATGTGTTGCACATGAACTTCATAAAAATGCAGTGAAACATTTTAATGAAAGAATTTGCTGCCTGAATGGTGACAATGCACACAGGTGCCATTGTACAGAAGAAAAAAGTTTACCGTCATTTCCCCTACAAAGTATTATTTATCTGTGCTTAGATAAGATTTAGATACTGATATGATTATGATATATAAGCACCACATCTACGTTTAGGTAATTTATAAACTAATTATTTGTGTTATTTTATGGATAGAAAATTGTGAATGTATAACGTCTAAACAGCATTAAAATACAACTGATAACAAGAGTGTTGATGAGGATTGGAGGGAGAATAGCCATATCTGTATTGAACAGTTATCTTCCTTTTCCTCAGTGCCCTGCAGAGCTAGTGTAAGCTAACTATTCAGTAATCAAAAGCAACAGAAAACAGTTTAGAAGTCCGTTGGACACAAAAAGTGTAACCTACCTATGCAGCTCAAACACAAAGCATACAGGCTCTTTGAAGGAACAAAAAAGGCTGAATTTCTAATAATAAATGTATTAGGTGATCCATTGTAAAGTCTTTGGAATAAAGAAACACAAAAAACTTACTTGATTTCATGCTTACAGGGCAACAGAGAGGCTGTTTCTTTACATCATGAACATGTCTGTTTAGGATACTGAACTCACTAGGACTACAATGACTTAACAGAAGTTTCATATGGAGCAATATGAAATAGCAGTATTATTAAGGCTTTTTTAGGTATTACAAGTATTCAATTATAGAATGTTTTGCATATTTTTTACTCTTACGTATAAAAAAATTGAAGTCTTACCCTGAATCATTACCAGCTTTCTCAGTTGAAATCTTCTAACACTAACTCAGTATGAGAGAAACTCCGTTACTGCTTCTAAAAATAGCTGTGTGTGCAGCATGGTAGAAGAGAGCTTTACATGCTTTTAAATCCCAACAATAACAGCTTCATTTAATTAAAATAATTTTTTTAAACACTGAAATTGGTCAAATACATGTGCTTCTGAAAAAAGAGAATGGTTATGAGTATCATGATGTGCTTAATGTATACTGACAATTTATCCCTTTTAAGCTAGCAGAGTTACGGGAGTGTAACTTTTGACTAAAAATCCAGTTTCAATGGTAATTTTCTGTTTAACATTCTAATGGTCACTAGCAGATTCAGTTCATAAAAATGCCAAAATAAGTTCAGCTGGAATAAAATGCACAAGAATTGTTCTTTTAAAAGATTCTTTTGTTACTTTTTATTTGTTGTGTTATTTAAACTCTGGGATAAGTTAAAGGCAGCACAGGACAGTGTTGCCACTTCAGAAACTGAAAGTAGATCAGCCAAGAAAATGCAGGACACATCCATTCCAAGAATACCATGGATGGAGCCAGCATTTGCACATCATTGTAGAACTTTCCACTTTTTAGCATTTTAAAACCAGCATCATGACTACCTAGACATGAAAAATCTCGTTACAAGGACCAACTCAGAGATCAAACACCCCAGTTCCAACATAGCTGGTGAGGGAACACAAACACATTTCTTATGTGACTGCTAAACTTCTCTTAGCAATAGCTGAAGGAAAGGCAATATCAAGTATTCCAAGCAGACACTTCTGCCTCTGCCTTATACTCCATATCTCTCAACCCATTTGCTTTGTTTTATGCCAAAATACTTTATGCCTCTGATATTTTTATGTATTTAACTACAGGCAGCAATCAAAATGCTGGCACTTCCTGGCTACTAACATTTAAAGCTTCTATCACGAGAGAGAAGGAGCATGTCATGTACTCATAAGGAATAGATTCATTACCAACAATTGCTATTATTGGCATGTTTCAAATAAGCTCCAAAACAGCCTTTTCTTATGTGTTAACCTCCTGTTGCTGAGCAAGGAATAGAATCAGCAAGCATCTCAGGAGATCTGACAAAAATTTACTTACTGTAAGTAAGTTTACTTATAGAAGAGAGAGAGAGAGAGGGAGAGAGGGAGAGACAGAGAGAAAGAGGTAAGTAGAGAGAGAGAGAGAGAGAGAGAGAGAGAGGGCAGGGACCCCAGTCCTGGTCCTGTGTGGAACTACACTAAGCCAGACTTCTGGTATGAAGGAAAAAAAAACAAGTGTGCATGAGACAGGGCATACAACTCAAGTTCATGCAGTGTTAGGACACAATTTTTAACTTTCTGTAGAATTCAGGGCATGAGAACAGTTGCAACCTTATATTAATGAGAAATCAATTATTTCTAATGTATTTATGCACAGATACTTATTTTTAAAGCATCTTAAGCAACAGTGACAAACTACAATCAAGAGATTCTTTCAAGATCTGTTTAACAGTGTGGCAAAATTCTCCTGAAATGTATGAAAAAAAGAAAGACTACCTGTAGATTTCCCTGAAAAAACTCACCCTACTTACACATACATCCTTTATGATAGAAATCCACCTCTGAACCAGTCATCCCAAGCTCCAGTATTACCACAAACAGCACTTCCCAGGTATGATGCAGCTAAGCTGCCTCAGGGTAAGACTGCATCTCCCCTTAGGGCTGCCCATCCTTCTCCACTCTCCACACCAAGGGAACCAAGAACTTCCAGTGACCACTAGTTACTGTCCCAATGGAGCAGCTACAACACGCAGATTAACGCAGGTTAATCAGATTAACCTCATACCCAACAACGAAGTCTCAAAGAAAGAATCCAGTCCATAAGTCTGCTTGACCACCATCTCACTTTCCTTTAAAGTCAGCATCACAAAAGTATGTAAAATATATCAAATACTGTGAGAAATAATGAATGTAAATTATGAAAAGAAACTAACATATTTCATCAAGAGTCACAGAATTTGCTAGGCAACACTTCCCAGTACTATACATAAGGGACCAGCATTATCCACAAATACAAGCAATGTTATTTATTTCAGAAAACATTCAACATAACAAATGAAAGTACCAACATCAGAATTACAGTGGTAGGCAAGGAGACAGCAAAAAGAGCATTGCGGGGAAAAGCTAGCATGAGAGAGCTACATTAATTTTTATAAAGAACTTAAAAATGCTTCTCTGTTCAGGAAATACAATGCACTCTGAGACCTTTGACTGTGAGAATGGGCAGAGGAATGGTGATCTCCATAAGCAAAGCAGGAGCATCACTTTAAACAGCCCAGCGTGTGCAGAGCTCAACCATGCAGTGCCAGGATGGGGGAGTTTGGAACAGTGCAGGCAAGGAAGATGCAAACTGGGATTTTACCAGCACCCGACTTAGTGATGGGCTACATAGACCAGGACTTGGAAGACTTCCTGATGCACACAAGGAAGCCAGGGAGAACAAGGTCCAGGACTTTGAGGAACAGGTATCCTAGGAGAAAGGGAAGCCTGAAATAAAGGACGTGACACCACACCTGCACCTGTTACTACTCATGCCTTTGAAAGACTTCAGAGTGAGGTTTTGGTGGTTTCAGTAAGCTGCTCCACAGAAAGGAGCTATTAATTAGCTAATAAAGATTATCATAGCAGGCCGAAGACATGCAATAAATACCAAGGGTCACTGGATATTTTTGTGCTTATTTAAACTATATCTTATATTTAAAACTGCTTATTGATTTCACTTGCACCAAAAATAATTTCATCTTCTGAAGCACTATTTAAAATAGATTACGCATTGTCAGCTCTTTCAAAGGAAATTTCTAAAACTGATGGAAAAGCACATGCAGCCCGGTTCAGGATAAACACTAAATCTGTCCCCCTTCTTGGTCTTTACTGGAGATCAGCAGAGAGGATTGCTGACTGTGCTCTTCCTAAACACTGCACCTGGAAGAGAGGTCAGTGTTCCAGTAGTGGGGCAAGCTTTGGAGCTGGTAATTGTGGTTTGGCAGTGAAATGCAATATGCTGCCCAGCTTCGATATGGCCTGAAGATACCATCTTGGATGGAGAAGAAATCTTCAGGTGCCACTTCCCTCCCAGGCCCCTCCTTCAGGTTTCTCTGATGCCAGCAGAGGAACGGCCCAAAATACTCCAGTAATTCTCATCATGCCAGTGACTGGGGCAGCTGGCAGCAAGTTCAGAGACGGACAACTCACTAACACCATAGAAAAATGGACTTCCCCACTTGCAGGAAATTTACAGTTGGCCACAAGCCCCAAAGATGGCATATTCATCAACAGTGCAGTGGCGGGGCAATAGGCACTGTGGCATTCCATGCCGCGTTGTTCTGGTCTCAGGCACCTCGCACACCTTCAGTGGTCATTGATGGAAGGAGAAGCTACCAAACAAAGGGCACTGCAAAGTTTGGGGAGAATAATGTGGTGATGCTCTCTCTTCAGCCATCAGTAAAGCATATATCCCAGCTTAGTGTTTTGGAGTATTTGGCTACTTTTCTGACAGAAGCAAGAACAGTAATAAAATGCCTTTTCCCAGTTCCACATTAGGATTGAAAATAGGAACATGGATTATTTTTTCATAAACAACATAGAGAAGCCAAAAATACAGCTTTTCTTGTAGGCAGATTTTGATCTTTATGACTTGAAAATGCCCATGCTCATCAAAATTTTGCTCAGAGTTAATACATAAGTCACTTTTTCTGTGGAAGGCTACAGTGAAAACAACTGAAATATGACACAGCCCAAATATGATGCTAAAACCAAAAACCCTGCTCACAGCAAGGTGTGTGCTTAGAGATGCCTTTGCCAGGTGTCACCTTAAAACTGGGTCTGAGTTCAGAGGCAAAAACTTCCTTGTTCACCCAGAACTCAAATGGCTGAATTAAAACATTTCAGATATTTCAGATGGCTGGTTTTCACTGCGAAGTAGGCTAATTTGTGAAAACTAAATACAAATAAGCTGAAGTTTGAGCAACTGACAGCTGAAATTTGCACACAGGCAGCACAATGCTCTCCAAGCATATCTGAAGAGCACTTTATATGCATTTATTGTATCCAATAAAAAACCCAAATGCATTTAAATCTCTAGGATCCGTTACTTAAATTTGTTTTCCCACTGAAGCCGTTTTCATCCAAGTCGATGATTACAGGCAGGTACTGCCTCTTAAAGAACTCCCCTTGGTGCAGTGGCAACACAGGTCTTGGGAAGGATTTAGTTACCTGCAAACAGGTACCTGGTATTATTATGGAAAGTTCAAGAGACCTGAGGTGGGCAGATCTGTATCAAGTTGGCAGATACAGCACATGGATTACATGGGACCCTTCTGGAGCAATGGCTAAAGGGCAAAAGTGCGACTATCTGTAGTCCCTAACATGGCCCTGAGCTCTTCACCAGTGGCAGGGAAAGGCCACCCTGGGAAGCTGGTGCTCCCTGGGCGGGGTGGGTGCCCCTGACCTGGGTGCAGACAGTCCTTGTTGTGGAGCCAGGTCTGCCTGGGCATCTTGGAGATGCTATGGCTTTTTATTATTATGCCTGCACTAAAGGGAGCCCGGCTGCATTTAGTCCCAAGTGTAAGGCAGAGCTATCAAAATGCTGCCTCCTGTCAAAAATGAGGATGCTGTGTTCTCCTCACCCCCGACACATTTGAACGCCATGGAATCAAGCACAGGTACAGCAAATAAACTGCCACTGTGCCCGAGAAAGCCTGCAATACCCACAGTGACCAAAACACAACTGGGAACAAGAGCCTTCAGCCAGCCCTTTTTACTGCATCAAGAAACTAAGTGAAGGCCCAGGTTCAGCCACAAACACACATGGAAGATATTTTTACATGAATTCACAATATATATCACTTCAACACCAACTGAAATTTCCAAGTTGCCTGCTGTGAAAAAAACCCAATGAAAATGTTAATATCAAGGAAATTCTGAAAGATATAGTTTCCTGGTGTCAACAGGCAGCACTCCAGGAAATTATTTTTGTTGATTTCTGAATACAAATTTCAAGTTACAAGTGAAGAAAAAAAAATTATACATAACCACAAAATGACATTATATCATATTTCAATTTTTTCAGGAATCAGTTCAAATCTTTCAGTTCATGAGTTTTTCCATATATTTACGAACAATTAACTGCCTCCATATGGAAAAAAAGTGAAATCATTACTAATTTCATTTTCATAATGACTATATGAATACAACTTTGCTATTGCTCAATATCATTAATTCTATATTATCTTCTGACTTTCCACTTTAATTTATTATATGTTAATCACTTTTTTTTTCAGTGGGAATATTTAAACTACTCTTAAAATTTCTGTGAAATCTGAAGATATTGAAAACCTACTGTTTGGTCTGCACTCTTCCCTCTTTTTCCACTCTCCTTTGTGGAACATATATAAACACTTGAGTATAATCACAATTTGTTGCTTATATATACAGTCAATTTTTCTAAAAGGTTTATGGCATATAGGTGAAACACGTTTGTGTTAAAACAATACATGAAAAAAATCTAAAGAATATCAGAAAATTCCGTAGGTCAAACTACACAGGATTAATAGCTACAGCCAAAGAAATAGTAGTAGTGGACAGTTAGAGTAAATTTTCATGGATACAGTTTTTTAAAAAATGCATCAGTAAATTTTTATGGAAAAATATTTCAGTGTATCTATCATTCCTTCCTAATGGGGACATCTTGCATACACATACATTGCTGTTTATTTTGGTACTTCTTGCAGATCTTTCAGATGAGATTTCACCAGTGGTAGTGATTACAAGAGCTGGACATATTTAAGAAGGGAGGCCACGGCTGGAGGATTTTATGGTTTACTCTGAAAAAATAAAGACGACTAATGATCACATTAATGTCTTTCAGAAGAGAATTCACACGGGAACAGTCTGGCTGCCAAGAATACTTTGCTCCGTGTGCTCGAAAAACAGAAAGATAGGAAAAGTTTATTCCATTGGTCAAGAGAAGCACAGCTTTCATGGCAAATTTCAGTGATAATAACGAGCAAGATGTTTCTTTAGGATAACTTGGATCAGCCCCATGAAAGAGGCCAAAAAAGAGAGAGAAATTTTATTTATAATTATGTAGAATTATGCAACTGAAGTTAATAACAGAATAATATTTTTTTGCAGTAAATGTCTTCTTGAGTTTTGTTGGTTTTTTTTTTTTTTTATATAAGTTACCCTATTTCATGGGCAATCTGTTTTCCAAGTAAAGAACAACCCAAATGTAGCCTGGCAGCTACCTCATATCAGCTGAGCCTTTTCTATAATTTTTTATATATCAAGATGCATTATGCAATACTAATATCAGTTTACCTATAGTCGTGCAATTTCATCTTGTACACATGAAAACATTTAAGTCTGTCAGTCTTGCATGGTGCGGTTCCTAAAATGTGTGTGATACCTCAGGAAGGTGATATGATGCAGCTTGTTCCTGCCCCTCACATGTAACCAGAACAAAGCAACCAGAACAGTCATCCCGTGTACTCCCCTATTAGGATCTCTCCAGTGTTACATTCTGACACTTTCATCTATATTCTTGATCATTTGTCTTCTTTTCTTCTGCCAAGCAGTACCACATGCTTCCCTAAACCCCTCCATAATACTCTGCCTTTTTTCCAACATTAACCTGGCCTTGCTCCTGTGTCTGTTCACCCTCCAGCTCACAGGCTGCACCATGAAGTGCAGGAAAACACAAATGTTCACAAGCTGCACCTAGAGTACTGATTATTCTAGCAGTGAAACAAAATGTTAGATTTAATTTCCAGGCTGTAATCAGAATGTAAGGCTTCACACATTCTTGTGATTCTCCGGTATCACACTACTTTTTTAAGTTTCAGTGTCCATGTTGGAGTAACAAACAGACATTTGTCAGTACATTTTAAACAAAATTCTATCCAATTAGGAAGCATACCACAGAGTGTTTAAAATAATGGAGAGCAACTTAAAGAAATTAGCAAATGCGGAGAAAATATTCTATTAAAGGAAATTTGGAAAAGGCATTTGTTTCTTTCTAAAAAAAAAATGAAAAGAAAAATAAAATGTATTTCATTACTCAGCAGTGCAACTAAATAGAAGATTACTCACAAACATGCCAGGAAAGCTCCTGAAAGAGAATGCCATCTGAATGTGATACACTTATATAGGAGAAACTTTTTTGTTTTATTGATCAAAGCATTATTCTATAGCCTGGCATACACTGAGCTTCTCAGCTTTGTATTTTCCTTTTTCTGCATAATTTTTAGAACAGCAATTCATGACAATTTTGGAAAGTAAAAAATAGAAAAGTCCCAGGGAACTGATCAGAGACCTGACTGTGGTTAGCAAAGTAAGCGTTCTGTGTAACTTATCCACAACAAAGAGTATTGGAGAGACTCCACACTGCTCTAAGTCATAAGCACAGTACATGTTAAAAATATTAATATGTCAGATGAGATATTTACTCAGGTATGCACAATATCAAAAAGCACCATCAAATGAAAAAGAGGTTTTGAAATAAAATAATTAAGGAAAAAAAAAAGAAATACATGTAAAAAATATAATTAAAAATGAAACAATATAACAGAATATTAAATGCATTATAAATTACCTCAAGACTGAACACACATTAGTATATGAGGTATTTTATTGGCAGACATAAAAATATTTCCACTGATTTCTGTCACCTTTAACAAGGTATTTTAGCTGTAGAGAAATATTAATGGAGGGGAAAAGAGAAGAACTTTGGGAAGCATCCAAAATTAATCTATCAATCAGATTAATTAATTTGATTAATTTGATTTTCATAATTTGAAAAGAAAAATAACAATTTCAAAATATTTAATTAAACTATTTAGATCTACTGTAATACTTTGCTCTTCTATTTCCTTACTTTCAAAGGTCACTATGTGCCTTCGAATTCATGAAGTAATATATAACTTTTTTAATCTTGTTGCAACTGAAACCTTGCAGTGTAGATAGCTCAAATTTTTGTGAGAAAGGTCAGTGCAATATAAGAATGCATCATTTTACTAAAGGAGAATGAGACTAAAAAATATCACAAAAACATTCTCACTTTAAAGTGTCATGTTGAGATCTTTAATACATTATAAATTTTCATTTAAGAAAACTGTTATCAAATTACTTACCATCTCTATTATTATAAAAGTACACGATATCCTAATTGCATCCCTTTTCAACTTCATAAAAAGTAATTTCTTCTGAAACACCTCACTTGCTATACTCACTTCTTGCATAATGAATAAGAGCTGATATATATGGAGATGGGAGACACTAAGAATCCAATGCATTTCAAGACAGGCAATAAAAGTAATGCTGCATTTTCATATGTAATGCAGCTTTTTCTGCATATAATGCTATAAACCGCAGGACCTTGTGACAAAATCACTCTGATCTACAAATTGTAGTACATTGGAGTTTCAATAAACTGTGTCAATGAAGGACTCATGCCTAGGCTACATGTAGCATTTTTGATTTCTCAGTCTACTAAAACTGAGAGGAAGAAAAGAGCATTCCTGTTTAAGCATTTGAATTCCAGAAAGTAAAAGAGTAAATTTAAATTTCTGTAAAATTACTAAGAAAAAAAAATCATTTGCATTAGTTATTTTAAAATTAACCTATTAAATATTGAAGCTATTCTCTTAAATCCAATAATTTATCTATCTCTGAAAACTAATTTTGGACATTTATGGTATGAATACAAGCTATAGTAACTATTCCTAAATGACAGTATTTGTAAACAGAGCCTCAAGTGAGATCAAAATCTCAGACTCAAAATAAAAATAAAATTATCATGTATACAATGCACAACAGGAGCACTTAACAATCACATTTTTTCAATTTCTTACCTTTAAGTAAAACATTATGGCAAAGATAATCCCAAAATAGCCAAAAACCAGGCCAGATGCTAGATAACAAAGCCACAGGTTGCCATCAAAGTAAAGATCAGTTGCATGTCCTGCAGCCAGAAAGGGCTGAAAACATCAGAGGGGCTTGAGCTCTCCTCCAGAGGGAAGGTGAAGCTCGTGTCATTCTTGCCAATGGGAGCCCATCATCTTCCCAGCTGGAGGATATTAATACTTCTCACTGATGCGCAGCATCTTCTTGCTGTGATGGTCTTCATAGCCAAATTAAAAAAACCCCAAACATTCTTAAGTCTACATATTATTTCCCCTGCATTGTGTTATCATGAGGAAGCCTGGTTAAGAGTATGATAAAGAATTGAGACAGATACATAGTTTTTTCAAGACATTTGGTTGTACTTTTCCATTTTCTTTTCTAGCAATAAAAAAGGCCCAGATTCTTCCTGTAGCTTCAACTATGCAGGATCCAAAATACTCTAAGATCAAGGGAAGTAAATCAAAGGAATAAAAGTGAGCTTTGTCCTCCTTTCTGCTCATCAGGGAAGATAATTGTTATCAAACTCTAAAACTAAAGAATATATTTGTTCATTTAAGTGAAATCTGCTGTTGCACAGAGGATAAAGGTGGCCTTTATACTGATGCTCTTTGGTAAGAATTTCATTCCACATGAATGAAGCAAAACTCGTCTTTTATCTTACTTGGACTCTGCTACTAAGAATTTGAGAGAATAAGAGTGTTTATGCTCTGCAGCTTTATATCCCAATGACTTATTAAGCCATAAATCAATAAAATGTGGAAGTAGAAGATCCTCTGGGATTTTTTCCTTGCTCCCCTATTTTTAGATTATAAGAAATAAAAGATGTAGTAACTACTTGAGATTCTTTCACTACAGTCTCCTATTCAGGGAAAAAAAAAAGAGGTTAAAAAGTAACCTCCTACTTGTGGTGATTGAAGCTATTTGTTCAGTGTTATTTTTATAGGCTACTTGTGAAACTAGAAGGCAGGCGTGAAAGCTGAGAAGTTCATTCTACTCCTCATTGCCAGAAAAGCACAGAATAATACAAAAGCATACTTCTGTATTCCTGCAGCTGCACGAGCTCTAAAACCCACCACACGAGAATGAAATAGTTTGGACAAAGTTTCCTTTAAGGGTAACCTGGTTATCTGCATCATTAATAATATTGTGTCTATTTTCTACGAAAAGTCACCGACCTATCCAGCTGTGAAACTGGGAGAATTGCTGGAGACTTTGGTGATATTTTATGATATGTAATTTGCATAACATTATTAAGGCGTTTAAAAGTTTCACAATACAAGCCATGCCATTGAGAAGCAAAGAATCACAGGAAACTAATTCAGTTGACCTCCAATGCACAAAAATAAATTTCATGAAGGAAATCAACATTTTTTTAAAAAATGGCATGCTAAGGGAAATTAGATTCCAGACTATTAATTTGCATTCTCGCCACACCTTAGGGATTACTGAAAATACAGTAACACCTAAACTAAAGGGGAAAGATAATAAAAATCCTTTTGAATTGTTTTTCTCAGTACTGACCTGCTGCCTCTCCAGGACAACGCAGAGGAGTTGTTTCTTCTGAAAGGCAGCATGCCAGAGGCTGAACACTGCTCAAACAGCCTCTCAGCTTCCAAGATGAAATACATATCAGAGACAACTAAATTGACCACTACACTAAAGTGGTGTTCAATTTCTCCCTAAATCTGTGTCTTAGTTTTATGCTTTCCTAACTGCTTTCCATGTCATTAGCAAGATTTAACCTTTACATTTTCTAGAATAAACTTTGAAATGCAACAACCTTTTGTATTCAGAATGAGCTCAGGTCAATCTAACAACTCTGAGATGCTCTTCTTTCTTATGATGTAACAAATTTACTTCTTAAATAGAGTATTTAAGATGGAAGATGCCAAATTGAGAGTGGTGGAAGAATTTGGGTGGAGAAGGAGAAGCTATGAAGGACACAAGATGGGGAGCTATAGATAGACAGAAAGCTCTGGTGTGTATTTTAGCTCTTTCTGCTATTTGTGCAGTCTGAAGCTCTAAATTACTGATTTTTGTCTTGCTGGATTTATGCATTTGGTCATATTTTTGACATGTTCCATTACTGTCAATTTATCTACACACAGTGGTTGCAGCATCTATTGAAGATAACAGACACTGATTCCCCTTGTGAGATAAAAGCCTTCATCTAATGTATACCTCATGCATTTCTGGTAACTGCTGGTGTATACTATATTTACTATCAAAAGCAGAAAGAAAGTCTTTTTACATCATAAGAATATATGCTTATAAAGCCACAAAAAAATTTAGAAGGCTTAAGGCCAATGCCATATTGAAAGTTATTTGCTGTTCATTTTCAAAACTGGCAAGGACAGAGAAATGTGACAAATATGGAATGAAAAATGCATGGAAGATAAGTAAATTTTATGCACAAAAAAAGTATTTAGGAGAGTACAGTGAGAAACAGATAAAAGCAAAGTGAGACCAAATATATATGCATGCGTGGAAACACTGATTGAGAAATCTAACTGCAGTGATTTCCATCCTCTCATCGCAACTGAGTGTGTACTAAATGAATAAACTGCTACTTGACATTTTCTAAATAAATATCATGGGAAGAGTACTTATTTTACTTGAATGAATCATTTTGGCCTCTCCAACAGAAAGTAGTTGTGATGAACTATAATCTGTTCCGGGAAATATAATTCTATAATGGAGATATATAAGGACTGAAATATGAGAAATTGTGTTCTCCAACAAGTACTTCAAAAGAGATTCTGATTCATCCATGCCCACTTCTACTTATATTTGATCATAGCTGTTGACATACTGTATTTGCCATGCTGAGAGCTATTTCTCTACTAGAGGTAAGAAAGCCATATGGTTCGTGGATGACTATGAATTTTTGCAAGGCAAACTGAACTAATATGTGTATAATTTTTTTTTTCTTGCAGCTATTCAAACAAAACTACCCTTTTAGCAAACAGAACATTTTCAATTCAATGGGATATTTTGGCCCATGCAATACATTTCTAAGAACTGAAAGTCTCTCCTAAATACAATCATAATTGATGGGCTAACACTAACTTTCTGCATTAGTGGTTCTCTCATTCACCATGCATGGTTAGATATAAACAAATTCACTGTACAGATTAAGTGAACCAGCAAATAAGACTTGTCTTGTTCATGGAGTAGAACCAAAACAGCTGTTTTTGTTTGACTGATGCAGATTCAAAGGGCCCCCAATGGTATATCTCATAAAACACCAGCAGGTTATTTGAGGGGTTATGTTCTTTTTATTACTAGAACTTCTCATAGGATTATCATAGTTACACAAGGAAATTGCTTTAACTGTGTAATTACAAACAGGGAAAAAAGTTCCTGCCAAAGGCAGGTGTAAAGTAACATTTTACCATCCTTGTTAAGGCGCACAAAAACCATCCCAATAATTACTCCAAAGTCCACAATTTAGCCAGGCAAAGCTCACAGTCAATCTGAAATTCAGTCATCCAGACTGCGTCTACAAATATTTCCTAGCAGAACATCTTCTGTCAAAAAACCCTTTCATAACTGTGACATGATGAGTGGACCAGGACAGGTAATGTTCAGGGGAGCTTGCAGAGGGTACCCTCTGGGCAGGGTGCTGCTTGATGTTCAGACACAGTGGAAACTGAACATCCAAGCTTTCCTCAGGATCAGGTATGAATCCCTTTATTCAAGGATATATTTCTTCTATCACATGTACCAATTACTATTGAAATAATTTGTTTCATATATTGGAATTTAGAATACAACTTTTAGTTTGCCGTAATGAACCTTGAAATTTTTGTTCTTGCTTTGGTAACTTTTTGTTTCAACAGTTTGGCATTGCCAACAGTATCACTATTAATACTTGCGGGATTTTGCCATACACATATGTGAAATCCCAATCCCATTAAGTCATTATGTATATTACCATTGATTAAGCAAGTCTTGGATTTGACTGTGGTTTTATGCATTACATACACAAAGCACATTCTCCCCAACACCTCTGTCAAGAGTAGTCTATGTTTGCTGATTGTTAAATGCTTGTTTAAAGCATTTATGACTTCACTCTAAATGTAATTTCAGCTTGTACCAGGAATTCAAACTCATTTCAGAGGGACTGGGAATTCTAAAAAGTTATCAGAGGTATGCCCTATACTGTTCTAGTGCAAACTAGATATATGACTAACTAAATGCAAATAGCACTTTAGAGTACTAAAATGAAAAGCTTAAAAAAATCTAAAATAAAATCAACAAATTTATTCAAGAATCCTAGATTTTAGTTCATGTGTTACTGAACAATGGCACAATAAATGCATTCTTTAACTTAGGAATATTATGTCAGATCACACAGGGTCTGCCTTGAGCACTCAGAATTAAATCTCCAATGCATAACATTGTAATTCATAAAACTATTAAACATTGTCTGAGTCCATTTTAACCACATAACACACATTTTGAAAAGCATGCAGAATGATGGGGGGGAAGAACCTTTCAAACATAAATTATATGATCTGCTTAGCACTGTAAAAATAGCTACACACAGTAAAATTAAAACTTGCAGTTCTGAAAGAAAGTGTTTTGTGCAAACCATCTGGAAATGACTTGAAAGTATTGCTATATTGCTGAAAGCACAGAAATATAAAACTTATACTCTTCCTGTTTTACCTGTTTTCCAGATAAAACACAAAGATGGAAATACAACTAATCAGAGATGTGAAAGGCTGATACCTCAAGTACATTTGCATTATAAAATATTACCATCCATCCTCTGCTCTACCCCCAAGCTGCTTTTTAAAACGTCCAGTACCATCAGTATGCTCCCTTGACACATCCCACAGTAAAAACCATTCAGTTACTAAGACCCCACATGAGATTTCTCCATCATCTGCACTTGGATCTGCACTCGGTCACATTGAGGTGACCACTGCTCCTCGCAGGATGCCCGCTTACAGTCATCTACTACCTAAAAGGCTAGAGGTATCCAGTGTTTCAACTTATTTTAGAGCTCCGCTTGTGATGCTACTCTGAATCAGAGAGAAATAGTTACAAAACACTCCAGCGCTAAGAAGTGCACTTGAGTGTCACAGCCTTGATCTTGGGCTCACACCACCTAAGGTGACGGGAGCACTTGGTCCCCTTCTCAGGGCTTTAATTCGGAAGAGATTCAAGTATCACCTGCTCCCAAGGTCCATTAAGCCTGGGTAAGAATGTGCCGTCAAGAAGCACAACTGGAAACAAACAACAGTAGCTTCTCACCGTAAATTAAACCCTTTAAGTTCGAGGGAAGTTGAGGGCGAAGCACTTATATATGGATTTATGGCTAAACGCCAAGCTGTACGGCACCGACACCGCTGTTAGAACTGGGACACCAGCAGAGGCAGGAATTAGGTTACGAAGGCGACAGAAAGCGAGGACGTAAAAGAAAGCCCCTTTTCTGACTTCCCGCCGGCTGGAGGGCTCTCCCCGCTCCCCTGCCCCGGACCGACCCGCACCGGCCCCATAGCACCGGGCCGGGCCGGGTCGGGCCGGCGGGGGCCGCCTGCCCCGACGGTGGCGGCCGCCCCGCGGTTTGCCGGCTCCGCTCCGGGAGGCGAGGCGGGCTGGGGCGCGCTGCGCTCTCATTATGACGCTGGGCAATTATTTTATTTCTCCGGCAGACGGTGTTTCAAACGACCGCGGAGGAGCTCACTCAACCCGCCCGCGAACGCCACCCTCTGCGCGGCGAGAGCCACCCGTGATTGCCCCGGTGACCGAGGGCAGCGCAGCAGATGCGCCCGGCACCCACCCCCGCGCTCCGAGTGAGCGCCGGCGGACTCTCCAGCCGCGCCGAGCGCTGCGCACCCGCGGCGGGGCAGACGCGCAGAACGCACCTGCCACCCGCCCCTCCTCGGCTCCCGGGCTGCCGCCCTACCGCCCCCGGGGGCCGGGCCGCCCCTCCAGGGGACTCGGAAAAGCCTGCGGGAGAAGCGCGGCCCCTCCGACGTACCCGCACCCTCCCCGGCGCGGCACAGCGGCCGGGAAAGGAAAGCGGGGAGCGCTGCAGGCGGCGGTGCGCCGCCAGCCCGGGCTCCCCGGCCCCTCCTCGCGGGGCAGCCCCAGAATCACACGCTGCCAAAATTTAAATCGCCCCGGCACTGCGGCTCCGCCCGCAGCAACCCCTGCCCCGCCGCTCCCTCCGGCCAGACCGGCGACACGGAGGGTGCCAGCCCGCGGCCGCCCCGCGCCGGCACCAGGCACCCAGCCGCGCAGCCGTCCTGCCCGGGCTGTACCGAGCCGAGACCCCCACCACGGCGACACCGCGCAGGGGCCAGCGAGGTGCCGGGGCGCACCGGTGATGGGGAATGACACCACAACCGACGGCGCGGCTGGCGCGCCCTCGCCCCGCTGCCCAGGCGCCCGTCCCCGACGGTGCGTTCCCCGCGCGGACCCGCGGCACCGGCACTCGCCCGTTCCCTCCGCTGCTTGTGCGGAGGCGCCCCGCGAGCAGCCCGGCTCGCCAGGCGCCCCGACGGCGGCCCCTTCCCTTTCCTCCCTTTCCCTTGCCTCCCCTCCCTCCCTACCTTTCTCAGCGCTGACATTCTAGTGCATTATTAACGCGGCGGGAGCGGGCTGCGGCGGGTCAGGACTGAGGAGACGCCGGGAGCGGGAGCAGCGCGCGCGCNTCCGCGCCGTGACGGACAGGAGCGGCCGCCAACAGGAAGGAGAGCGGGCGCGGGGCATCGAGGGGCGGCTCGGAGCGGTGCGGGGCCATGGCTGGGAGCCGGAGGAACGGTGAGGCCGCGCCGTGAGGGGTGGGGGTGGTCGGTCCCGCCGTGCTGCTCCCGGGGCTGGTGACGGAGGGAGTCAGGGGGCGGTGATGACGGCCCCGGGCGCGGCTGCCTTCAGCCGAGGTGCTTTCCGGCCCGGGCGTACCGCGCTGCCGCGAGACTCGCTTATTCCGCTCCTCGGCGCCCTTCCCACGGGGGAAGGCGGTGAGAAGCTGGGCGAGCCCGGCAGCGGGGGAGGCGGGGGGACAGAAGCGGCCTCGGCTGCTCGTGGCATGGGCGGGGTTCTGGGCACGCGGGGCCGCGGGGCCGCCGGGGCTCAGCTCTCCCGACCTCCTGTCCGGCCCCTCTGGCTCGGGGGTGACGGGGCGGTTCCTGTTGCCGCGTATTCCTGCCTGGGGCGCGGGGAGAGAGTAAATAAAAATTATTTCTCTAATCACGAAGTATTTTAAGGTAACAACTTTTTTCCTCAGTATGCATGTACATGCGTGCTTACTTGTTGTTAGTGACCATCTTTTTTGTGTTATTTAAAGTGAGTTAGCTCACTTCTGAAATAACTGTGGTACTGTGCTTGCAAAGAATGAAATAAAAGCCTTCTGCTATCCAAGCACAGCTTCAGTCAGTTTAGTTTATCTTAGTGTTTTATATGACACGGCACAGGAAGAAGCAATAATCAAAATACAACTGTTCTGTAAGTGATATCTTGTTCTTAAGGGATGTCGAGTAGGCCTGAGCTGTGAGAGAGTTAAATGTGCATCCTGGGCCTGGCTTTTGCGTTTTCAGACAGTTCCAGCATCCTGAAACTGGAATACTTCGTGGGAGGATAACAGTTTGAGAGAGAGACTGACCAGCGAGAGTTAATGTTTAAGCTATTTGCTGAGGGAGTGCAACTGGAGATGGTTTGAAGGAGGTGTAAATACACAGTAGTGTTCTCTGTGGTTTAGATGCAGATTTGTTGTGAGAAAGGGAGAAGGAGTAACTGTTTTGCTTCTAGGCTTTGGGGATATGAATTGCAATTTGATGCTTTCTAGAAGAAAGTTAGTGAATAGGAAAAGCGAGTTTATGCGCTTGAGGATGAATGCGTGGCTCTAGAGCTGAGAATGGGGGGAACTGAATTCTGAAGCTCTCAAATTGTTTAAAACTGAAAGTCAGATAAAGAACCACTTCTTTCAGTAGTGTGTTAGAGAAAGCTAAAATGATCTTGCTGAGTGTCTGACTTTACTGTGTAAAGTTGGAAATCATTCATGTTTTATTCAACCACTCGAAGGACTGATGATTTAAGATTGGGAAGAAAATACAGTGAGAAGTATGAGGATGTCATGTGCTCACCCGGGAGGAAATAACAAAACTGGAAGAGTTTAGAACCTCATCTGATCAGCCTCTGCAGCCAACAACATGTATGAAAACTTTTGATTTTCTATTGTGAAACTGTATATATTTTTGAAAAGACAGGTGTCCTAGAAAAGAGTTGGGAAAGAAGGTTTAGCTGCTTCTCTTCAAGGTTAGTGTTGCTCTTTTTTTTGTAAGAGTATATTGAAGATACTGAAGACAGAGTTTTGTCTGCATTACAAGTGAACAATGAAGCTTTTTATTTTGTCTGGAACTGGGCCTTAATACAGAATAAATGGGATGGTCAACAGCTTGTAGGTTAGGGGTCTGATTGTCAGTGAAGAGAATCTAAATAGTGAAAAGCCAGTAGAGTAAGGTAAGTGAAATGCATTTCACTCTGCCAGGAAAGGGTGCAACAGATGTAGTTGAGAAAGTGTGGGTTTTTTGAGTTTTGTGGGGCTTTTTGTTTTTTACTTGCTCATGTGCCAGTGATTTGTGACAAGGCTGGAGGTACTACCATTCTGTGTATTGTCAACAAGGTATTTATCCTGTCTGGGACAGCCAACTCATGATTTGTTGCTGTTAAACATCGACAATTGCATCTTGAAAGCTTTAGTCGTAATTCTTGAAAGTTTGTGCCACCCCAAAATAGCACTGTCATAAGGAGTTACGTAGAGAGTGATGTTCCAGCAGCCGAAGGGTAGAGTTAAGGTATTGATGTAGGTGTAGTGTACATTATTGACTGTAATTGCTAGTAAGGAGTGATAGAAAAATTGTGCTGTACAAGGGATGATCTAGTGGGACAACAGGAGACTTCCTATTGGAGAGGTTAAACTGGAAAGCAAATGTGGACACTTGATAGACGTCAGTGACAAATGGTTTTAAATAGACAATATTGCTTCAAGGAGTGCTATTTTCATCTCTTTGTGAGGATTCAGGTGACTTCAGGCAGGATTATTATGGGGGTTGAAATGAGATTGCAGTTCCTTAGTTTTGGGGTTTTGTTGTTTTGCTGAGTTTTTTTTAAACGGCCATATCAGATAGTAAGCATCTTAATTCTCACAGAAAAGCCCACCATTTCTTTCATTTTTCTAATTGTTTCGGAGAAACACTGTTTGTTAGAGGTCTTGATGTTATTCAAATCTTTTTTTTATTTTTGTTTTTTAAACTCAACATAATTTTTTGGCAAATACTTTGATATTTTCCTGGGAAAAAGATAAACACTGGGGTTTTTTTTAAAGTGGATATGTTTTCTTTCCTCATATATGTTTATCAGTAAGGGAAATATTCATTGCAGATGGAGTTTGATGCCTGACACAATTTTTTTTGTTCTTCTATGAGAGGTGTCTTGCTCCCCCCCAAAAGTGACCAAAGATTCATTTAAGGTTACCAAGATGTAAATTTTACATGGATTGAAGTTGGCTGAATTACAGATAGCTGGGGGTTTTGTGATTAAATGTAGAAGTTACACTAGAATAGGTGTATTTGACTCTGCCATTGAAACCTTTTGTGGAAGGGGAAAAAACAGTTTTTGTTGCTGACCTTGGTGCTGGTTAAGAAATGTAGTCAAGGAGAAAGGCCAACAAGGTAATGAAAGAAGCAGAAATGAAACACCCAATTGCTTTTCTATTTAGAAAGTCTGCAAGGGGAGCTCATGCTCATGGATAGCAGAGCCTGACATAATGTGGTCTTTAGGGTTCTGTGTTTTGTAGGGTGGCTGTTTAGGGTTTGGGGGTGTTTTCAGGAGATGGAGTGTGTTGGTGTAGGGTTGGTTTGTTCTTAGGAAGTTGGAGCAATTCTTGCATACTTTGCATTGAGATAGGATGGTCCACAAGTAGTAGGTGGGACTGTTTAAACATACTCGGATACACTTAGGAGCAGGTGTATGAGCCTGTGCTATTTAGTAGATGTGGTGGAGGTAGTGGTGTGTGCCATTAAGGTGTGTTGGTTTGTAGTTATTCTGCCTTTTTAAACAATCAGTGTGTAGCGCCTTTCACTCAACACTCGTTTTGCTCTTGTCGTAAAACAGATTTCTGGAATCTCTGGGTGACCTCGAAGCAAAGCCGCTCACAATTCTCACCTGCTACTGGGATGGGGGAAAGAATCGGAAAAGTAGAAGTGAGAAAACTCACTTAGTTGAGACAAAGTCAGTTTAATATGTAAGCCAGAATCCACACAAGCAAAGCGAAAGAAGGAATTCATTTACCACTTCCTGTGGGCTGGCAGGTGTTTAACCTTCCCCAGAAAAGCAGCACTCCATTACATGTAATGGTGACTTGGGAAGACAGACACTATCACTCTGAGCATCCCCTCCTTCCTTCTTTCTCCCAGCGTTATATGCTGATCATGTCAACATATGGTTTGGGATATCCCATTGGTCAGCTGCCCCAGATGTGTCCCCTCCCACTTCCTTGTGTACTTCTAGCATTCTTCAGTGGTGGGGTGAGTAGCACAATGGGCCTTAAGACTGCTCAGCAATAAAGAAAGCATCCCTGTATTATCAACCCTCTTTTCAGCACAAATCCAAACACAGCCCCATACCAGCTACTATGAAGAGAATTAACTCCATCATGATATGAGCTTTTGAAGATTCTTTTTGAGTAACACTTAATGCACAATCATGTTGGACTTTTGTCTGTGCTCAGTGATATTACACCTGCCAGTTTCATGGTTCAGTTTTTAAGTACTGGTATACTGACCTTCATTTTAGCTTGCTTCTTCTCCTCATATGAAACTGTCTCTTTAAAATTTGCAATTTTTTTTGTCTTCAGTAATCATAACTCTGAATGAGTTGCAGGTTTTTTGTGTTTGTTTTTTGGTTTTTTACTGTTTTCAGCTATTCTTTTGTCTATTTACCATATTGCCACTATCAGTTACGGTAACATTTAACTTTAGCCCATGTGTGGCGTAGTTTGATCTTCACTTTAAGCCATATGCTCTTTGCATGCAGATTTGGGTTGAAGTAGGAGTTAAACTTTCTGTAACTTTACACTTGTGTTGGCAGCAGATTGGTCTCAGTGAGCAGTGATGTTGTAAGTGCACAGCCTTCCCCCTTCCCTCGCCCAAATCTGCCCAGAAGATGGAGGGAAAAAAGTCTCACAGAATTATAGAATACACTGAGTTGGAAGGGAGTACAAGAATCATTGGAATCCAATTCCTGGCCCTGCACAGCACCATCCCCAGGAGTCACACCATGTGCCTGAGAGCATTGTCCAAACGCTTCTTGAGCTCTGTCAGGCCTGGTGCTGTGACCACTTCCCTGGGGAGCCTGTTCCAGTGCCCAAACACCCTCTGGGGGAAAAACCTTTTCCTGATATCCAACCTAAACCTCCCCTGACACAACTTCAGGCCATTCTCTCAGATCCTGTCACTGGTCACCACAGAGAAGAGACCAGTGCCTGCCCCTCCTCTTCCCCTCACAAGGAAGTTGTAACTGCAATGAGGTCTCCCCTCAGTCTCCTCCAGGCTGAGCAGACCAAGGGACCCCAGCCAGTCCTCCAACAGCTTCCACTCAAGGCCCTTCACCATCTTTGTAGGTCTCTTTTGGACACTTTCCAATAGTTTAATATCTTTCTTATAGTGTGGTGTCCAAACCTGCCCCCCAGCACTCGAGGTGAGGTCACCCCAGTGCAGAGCAGAGTGGGACAATGCCCTCCCTTGCCTGGCTGGTGCTGCTGTGCCTGATGCACCCCAGGACCCTCTTGGCCCTCCTGGCTGCCAGGGCACTGCTGATAGTCTTGTGCAACTGTCATTTACAGTTGGCTCAACTCTTAAGTGGCCAGAATTATGATTATTAATAATAATAATATTCACCAAAGTTGAGCTTTAGTGAGGGTGTATAAGATATTTTTAGATGTTTGAGTGAGGTCTGTTTGATCGTGCCAGGTAAGAACAAGGTAATGGTGCAGTATGAGAAACATATTTTTAAGTTTTGTAGAAGATGGATAGCCTGCACAAATTGAAACTATATGGAAGATGCTCTGTTTTTCCAAGACTGCAGTAGCAATACACATTTTGCAGGGTTTCACTATAAGGCAGGCAGGGTTCTTATGAACAGTGGAACAAAATCATGGTGTTCTCATTGTCTCATTGTGGTTATGTAGTTTCTTATCATCTTTGTCATGTCAAGTTTATTAGATGTCTGGGAGCTTGTGGCTGCAATTAAGGTGGCCTACTGACAGAGCTCTAAAACCTTTGTTGAGACAGGGTGACACAATGTATTAGATTCTTATTGAACTACACAGTCATGTAGAATTTGCTGACAGATGTAACACCGGTTGTACTGATTTGAAACTGCAATATGACAGAGGCTGTGCTTGGTCTAGCTGAATCAGTTTCTTTTAAGCTAAGAAGAGAAAATAAATGTTGGCTTTTTCTAGCAATAAGTTACTCTTTTGTATCTGCAGTTGCTATGAAGCGTTGGTCTGGAGGCACACAGGTCAATCTCTCTTTGTAATAACTCTCCCTTTGTAATAACTGTTTAATTCAGGTGAATACATAGATATGAGGTGTGTAATTGCTATATTCTTTTCCTTTCCTACTTTTTTCCTATCTTTCCTACTGATATGTGCCATTTACTTAAATAAGCTGCAGCTGTTTAAAAGTTGCCTCACAGACGGAAGAATTCTATATTACTGAGTTTTAGATAATGAAGTGGGTTTCCATGTGCTATAAAAAGTAGTGCTAGGTAAAAAGACAAATGGAGACATATTTTATCAACTACTACCTTAGAGCACAAAACTGGAGTTTTTTTCCCACTGGTTCTCTAATCTATAATAAAGAATAAGACAGGAGTAAAATTAAGACAATTACTATCTGATTTTTGTGTCTAATGTGATGTTGAAGACTAATAGCAGCAGGGGTAAGCAGCCTTTGTTCAAAAAAAGTGCTCTCTTGATGAAGGCAGATAGTTAAAAGTAAGGTATTATGAAGCCGAGAGACTGCTTTCCAGTCCAAAAGAGACTTCAGAATCAAAGTTTCTAACCTGTAGGGAGATCTGCACGGGAGACATATCCCTGCATAATGTAGGATTCCTTAACATAGTAAGGAGAGGAAGAAAAAGGCCCAAGGCTAAAAACAATCAGGTTTTTCAATCTGAATAGCAAACATGGTCTGTGCATGGGTGTCTTACCAAAAGCAATTAGGCACTGGAAAAAACTCTGCTATGAACTATGGAGTCCCTCTACAGTCTTTTGAAGTATATTAAAAGAGTTGAGATAGAAGTTTTTGGGTCTAAGTGCACGTAGGTATGTAAAATTACTTCTCCCAGTCATTCAGACAAGATGGAGTAGTGTGTTTTCTGGCTTTAAGATGCAAGTGAATTCTACACTGAAATCTGAAGCTGAAAAAGTACTTGGTGTCTTCTTCAAGAAAGGGCGTCATAGAATAGCAGTGCTGTTTGAAGCAAGGGCTATAAATTCATATATTGATGTGATTTAGTCTGAAGTATAAAGACTGAAGATTTAGTCGATGATCTGCAGAATGGCCTTCTCTTTGACTAAACACAAGCTTGTAAGCTGTTAGCTTCTGTGTTTGTCTACAAGTGCCTCTTTCAAGAGACAGTCAGCTTCAGCCTGTATTTTCTGCTGCAGATCTTGCAGTCCTTGCTTTTATCATTTTTTTGTCCTTTAGCTACTGTTGTAAGAGAAGACTGAAGATTCTTCACCTGCAGGATGGGGACTGCTTGCAAAATACAAAATTCCCCTTAGATGGGAAGACGAAGCAAAATATTGTACCCATTCCTGTGTACTTAAAACTGTTCTTTAATCACAGCTAGGATTCTGCATATTTCACTATTTTTTTCCACCAGTTGGAAAGATCAATTTTGTTATTCCCACAGCACTGCTTCAGTGCTTTGCTTTGGTTTGTGTGCGCTATCCATGGCGAAATGGAAATACGTCACTCTTGGCAAAACTGACCTTGCTGATAGGAAGAAAATCACATTTTCTCTTTCTTTCTCCTGACTTGAACAAGAACATCCCATCTTAGGTGATAGATATATCTTTTAGGTGATCTGAACTGTCAAGCTACACAGGATGTAGTTGTACGTCACTGCATCATTCTTTTCCTCATATCCCTGTGTAGCTTGAATGTTTTTGGTAAAAATGAGGGGGAGAGGGAAAATGGTACCCTGTTCAGGTGCCATGGAATGTTTTGTAGTGGTTAATTACTCTTTCTTCCTTGATTTTAATCTGTTGGTAGTTGCTGAACTTCTATCCAAATCTGGGAATCTTCTCTGCAGCTAAGTGGTCTCTACTCAAGAGGATTTTGAAGTTAGTGACTAAGTAGCTATTCATTTCCCTCAGGGCTAGAATATATTCTGTGCTTGTGGACACGCACAAGCTCTCTTGACTTAATTCAAGCCTCTGGTCTCTAACATTTCTTGCAATGGTTTGGGGTCTTTGAGCTTTCAGCTGATTCCTTTTTGTTTTGCTTATGCTGTTTTGGCTGTGGGGCTTGATGATTGGAGGTTCTGGTTTTTTCCAAGGTCAGAGTATGTGTGCGTGTGTGTGGCTTTTTCTTGTATTGGGAAGTTTATGTCGTTTATGTCAAGGTTAATACATTTAATTATCCTTGGAGGTTCTGTGTATTGATTTCCATTTGCTATAACAGGGGCCTGTACTCAGTGCCCCATCGTCTCTACTGGGTACCTCTTGGGCACCCAGAGGCTCATTGGCAGAATTGGTGTCTTGTGTACTCGAGGTCTCTGGAGCTGTGTCTGATCTGCAGGCAAAACAAGGGTACCTTGTGTGCCATTAGGCGTCATAACTTCACACTGAATTTTTCCCCGTGGCTGAAATACAAACTGAATGCCTTTGTGAGGCTTGCAGAGCCATGATCCAAGAATCACTGTTAGGCCAAATAAACACAGAGCGAAGACCTTTGTTCATCAGTTTGGCCAGCTGAGCAGCTCCTTCAGAAAGAATCCAGAAGACTGGAACTATGAAACTATCCTGTATGGTTAAAGGACAAATAAGCTTTGTGGAGAATGGTTTAAAGGAATGATCAGCTCCCAGCCTGAAGTTACCATCCATCTTCCACCTGCTGGCTGGTACAAATAGCAGTCTAGCTAACATTTTATGTCAGTAGCAGTCTTTTTAAATGCTTTTTCACTGCTGTGGGTGCTGATAAACAGTGTCATGTCTTTTTCAAGAGTCACTCTTTTTCAGGTGGTTCACTTGAGGATCTCAGGTCAAGAGTGTCCAGCCACGATTAGGGGAGAGGAGATGATCCAGGGAATGGGATTGTTATACCCAACTAGGCAAGGCTCTATGCAATTTCCTCTAGTTGATCCTGCTCTGAGCTTTGGGATTAGAGTAGGTGATGTCTGGAGATCCCTTCCAACCTTAACAGTTCTGCGATTTTTATGACCATGTTATAAAGTAACTGTCCTGTTGTGACCCTCCTAGGAGATGTGGTACTTACATGATGGAAGAGACTTCAAGTATTTAAATCCATTTGGATATTGGAAAGTAATTCTGCGCTAACAGAGATGAACTGAACATTTTAATGAAGCCTTGTCCATATGTTCTGCATGAGGATTATCATTTTGTCTGCTCTTTCTGTCCTTTTCCATTCTGCTGTACTATCTTTTCTTCTGCTTTAGCAGAAATAGCATATTAGCACATCTAGCACATGGAATGGTTTCAGAAGCAGTTCCTGATTCTTCCCGTTTTGGAAAGCTTCTGTTTGTAGGAGAGACAAAGAGACCAAGTAGGACAACTTGCAAGCTTCACAGAGTTCAGTGCTCCCGATGAGCACTGAAAGACAAAGTAAAGAACTTGCTGCCCAACTTCGACTTAAGTAGGCAGGCAACCAAAGGAGAAATGTGCTGGGGGTACTTACTGTGTGTATGGCAAGTAGCCAAAAGTATGTGGCAAGCATTCTCCACAGAAATGTTTTTGAGGAAGCTGTCGCTGGACAGGAATGTTTCTGATGTTTTTCAGAACTTAATTTGTTTAGTTATTCAGCATGCTTTTGTTACAGTCTGTAGTCCTAACTGAGTTTTAAGTCATGCTAAGTCATGTTTCCAACCCCAGAATGTTTGTAAGTCTGCAGTGCTATTTCAGTGTGTGTTTGTGGGTAGTCTGCTTATGTACATAATATGAACTCAGTCACGGTGTCAATTTAATACATAGGTGCCAAAAATGCATTTATTTGAAGGAGGCTCCTTACTCTTCTTGCAAAATTAGTAGTAGAAAGATCAGGGATGTTCACAATTTTTATCAGTAGCCAGAGTGTGTTCTGCATTGTATTTCTTGGAGTTGTACTTTGCTTTCTTTATGTGATGTCAAGCTCTAGAGACCTGGTATTTTTTCAGTTTTCCGATATATTTGTACTTCACTGTTTCCAGACATAAGTTGTCAAGAATTAGCCATGGAACTAGTTTGGTATGTCTTGTGGCTTGTTTTCATGTCTGAAAACACTGGCTTGTTTTTGTCATTGAAGAATTCCTAGAAAGACAAGTGTTACGGTGTTTCTTCAGCTCATCACACAGTAGGAATATTTTAATCGTGCTGCATGTTTTCAGCTGGAAGGTGATTTTTTTTTTTCTTTTAAAATTAAATTAAAAGCTTAATCAGAATCAGAGGACCACATGAACCTGTACAGTTCCTCCATCAGTTATGCTGACTGGAAAACATCGTCAAGAAATAACCGTATGTTTATTAACTTGACTATGCTATGGCTGTGGTGAGAGTAAGTCTAACTCAATTTTGAAACTCTGATCGATAAGATACATTTCTGGTAGTAGATTTTTTTGTTTGAATTTCCTTTACTGCTAATTTTCTGTTAAGAGGTAGCTATTTTTAAGGGTCCAAGCAGTTCTTACCAAATGGACTGATCTCTGATGCTGAATAGCACCAGGGACATCAGGTTGAGGAGAGGTTTTGAATAGGCAAGAACTGCTCTGTAGCATCAGGCAAGACCAACCTCCTGTGGTTGAGCCAATGCTTATGGATGTCACGCGATATCTTTTTTTCAAGTAATTGCAGCAATAAAAGCCTGTGGAAAGAGCTTTCTTTGTCGTCTGAAAAAATGTTTTGGTAGCTCAGTTCTGAGACTCTTAACTGCAAAGCAGAGTGCTGCTTTAGAGCATGTAAAACTGCTGAGGATGGCAGAATGGGTATTCCTCAGAGCCTAATTTCTTTGTTCACTGATACACTGGACCACTTTGTTCAAAAGGTTTTGGGCTGCAGGCAGATTTTTATTTTCTTTTTTATTCAGACTAGGGTATACTTAGGATCCCAAATAGTTCAAACTAAGTCAGTCAGGTTTTTTTGACTGTGTCGGGTCTAGGGATACTAAGCAAATTCTCAGAGGATACAAAACTGGGAGGAGCTGTTGACTCTCTCTAGGGCAGGAGGGCCCTGCAGAGAGACCCCAACAGATTAGAGGGGTCACCAACCATAGGAAGTTCAACAACTTCCTATGATTGCACCTGGCATGGGCCAGCCCTGGCTGTACGGACTGGCTGGAGAATGAGGTGCTGGAAAGCAGTGCCACAGAAAGGGACCTTGGGGTCCTGGTCAATGGCGAGTTGAACGTGAGTCAGCAGGGCCAGGAGCCAGGAGGGCCAAGAGGGTCCTGGGGTGCATCAGGCACAGCAGCACCAGCCGGGCAAGGGAGGGCATTGTCCCACTCTGCTCTGCACTGGGGTGACCTCACCTCGAGTGCTGGGGGGCAGGTTTGGACACCACACTATAAGAAAGATATTAAACTATTGGAAAGTGTCCAAAAGAGACCTACAAAGATGGTGAAGGGCCTTGAGTGGAAGCTGTTGGAGGACTGGCTGGGGTCCCTTGGTCTGTTCAGCCTGGAGGAGACTGAGGGGAGACCTCGTTGCAGTTACAACTTCCTTGTGAGAGGAAGAGGAGGGGCAGGCACTGATCTCTTCTCTGTGGTGACCAGTGACAGGACCCGAGAGAATGGCCTGAAGTTGTGTCAGGGGAGGTTTAGGTTGGATATCAGGAAAAGGTTTTTCCCCCAGAGGGTGTTTGGGCACTGGAACAGGCTCCCCAGGGAAGTGGTCACAGCACCAGGTCTGACAGAGCACAAGAAGAATTTGGACAATGCTCTCAGGCACATGGTGTGACTCCTGGGGATGGTGCTGTGCAGGGCCAGGAGTTGGACTCAGTAATTCTTGTGGGTCTCTTCCAACTCAGCTGATTCTGTGGTTCTTCATTCACCTGAGGAGGGTGTACTGCTGGGGTTCATTGGTTCCTGCTGTCTTCAGAAGGCTTGCAGTACATCAGGTTTCAAATGAGGACATTGTAATGTCTTAAGTGTCAATAGTGCTCTATTCCATTTTGTTATGGTTATTGGAAATTACTAGTTATCTTAAGAGATGACTTGTGTCAGTGCTGAGATACTGTGACGCAGATATGAAAACTTGGTGGGCAGTAAAGAACTCCCTCACTCTGCACCTTGCTGCTTCTTCCAGTGTCTGCTGAAAAGTCCAGCCACGTGGATGTTGCTTTGGTGAATCTGTCACTGTTCCCGATCTAGATATTTCTTTCTGAGCAAAAGAGATTTTTATCAAAGAATAACCTCCTCAGTATTCATATCCTCCAAGGCAGGCATTGTATTAGGTTGCTTTCTCAAGCAAAGGTATTAAAGATGGGGAGAGCTCCCCATGGGAATTAGAAGGAATGAATGTATCACAGCAGGTCTAGTCTTGCTTTCTGAAGTAGTGCTATTGGTGTGTATGAGTATAGTCCTTCTATTTAAAAAATGAAAAGGTGATGTAATTTGAGGGGTGAGATGACTAGGGAAATTAGATTTCAAGATGGGGAGCATGAAATCCACTGTAGTTATGAGGAGGCTGCTTTTCTCCACAAATTTGGAGATGTATTTGCCTATCTGGATTCATCAATATGTCGATGATCATTTGCTTTGGAAGAACAGTTCCCTCAGTACAAGTGCTTGAATGTTAATCTGTGTACTGGTTGTTGGTGTGCTGGAGTTAATTTTCTTCATAACAGCTCCTGTGGTGATGAGTTTTCTGTATTTGGGGTGAAAATAGTGTTGATAACTCAGGGATGTTTTTGTTATTGTTGAGCAGTGCTTACAGGGAGTCAAGGTCTTTCCTGCTCCTCATGCCGCCCCACTAGCGAGGAGGCTGGGAGTGCACAAGGGATTCGGAGGGGACACAGCTGGGACAACTCAGCCCAGCTGACCCAAGGGATACCCCACACCACAGTCATGTCATACTCAGCATATAGAGCCGGGAGAAGAAGGAGAGGAAGTGGGGGGGGATGTTTGTCTTCCTAAGTCAGCATTGTATGCGATGGAGCCCTGCTTTCCTGGGGATGACTGAACACTGCCTGCTCATGGGAAGTGATGGATGAACTCCTTGCTTTGCTTGTGTGCATGACTTTTGCTTTACCTGTTAAACTGTCTTTACCTCAACCCGTGAGTGGTCTCAATTCTGTCTTTCTGATTCTTTCCCCCATTTCGTGTGGGGGGAAAGTGAGCGAGCCGCTGAGTGGGACTTGGCTGCCTGTTGACATTAAACCATGACATTTAGTAATGGCTTTACTGGAGTTTATTAAAATGCCCCATTTTAATTAACTGGGGAAAGGACTCAGGATAAACCTCTTGGATAACTTGCTTTAGAGTCAGAGATCTGCAAAAGGCAGTTAACTTTGTCTCATTACCCTGGTTATTTCTGTCTGCTTTCTTCAACTGAGGAGAGTAATTGTGGATTTTTGTCTTCTAGCTGTAGACTAGGGAACCTTATGAAAAGAAAACACACAGTCACTTGTTTATGTCTGTCTATCTTGTAACTGTAGTCATAGCCCATAACAAAGCATTCTCCCACATCAGCATTTACATGAGAAAGCATGGTTGCCAAGGTACACTGGAGGTACAGTTTGTCTATCAAGGACTGGTGGTTCAAGGATGAAGGTATTTTTTTCAGTTGTGAAGTGATTTATTGACAAATTATGTGACAATAAAATGTTTTTCTGCTAAGCTGTAGTAGGATGCATTCTTCTTACAATTTAAGTTCTTTTCTCTTGGCAGAATTATTTTATTATGAATCTGTAGCAGGTTGCTTGTGTAATGTCCACAGAATATATACTAAATTTGAAGTTGCAGTTTAGATAATGTTTTTCTCCAAACCTCTTTTTTCCCACCCCCATATCCCTCAATATCTCCTTGACCGCATAGAATTCATAAAACTAGGGATGTTGCTTTGCAATAGATAAAAATTTTTATTAGTACTTTATACTTTAGTATAAAATGCTTAAGTGATTGAAATATACATGTATATATATAAAAGATAATGGTTTTGTTAATGAGTAGATTATTTGCATGTATTTCTTTAATCAAATGATACTTGCATTTAGCTAACTTGTAGCAGATTGTCAGTGTCGTCAGAAATGGGCCCATAAGAAGAAGAGGCGTATAAGAATACTGATAATTCTGTAGAAAGAACTAGTTACCATGTGTTTCTGCTGCTGTCTACTCCTAGTTTTTCTGTGTGATTAAATCATTGTAGCTTACTGATTTTAATGAGTAATTCAGCTGTGGTGCGTCTGTGCCAGAAGAGACCTGCATTTTGAGCAGCTTTATAACACTTGTATAGGAAGATACTTGTTTTAAAAATTAATGTATGTTTAATCTGTAAATGTACTGTATTAGTTTATTGCCAAAATGTAGTCAAACAGAAGACTTTAAATGTAACCTTGCTAGTGAGCTCTGTTGTTTTAAAGCTGCTTTTCAGACTCAAGTTTTGAACTTAAATATGTCATTTTCAGTTTCACCTGTGAGAGGTAGGGACTACTCAAAACAGACTTCCCTGGACTATGAGGGAAACTGTCTTGTGTCAATTAGTTGTTGGGGTTTTTGAAGTCTTAAAGTATTTTTAAAACAGTGCCTTTCTTCCTGTTAAAGAAAGTTTTCTTACCCTGCAGTGTTCTTGGCGAAATTACTGAAACGACTCTATGGTGAAACTTCATCATCTTCTCTTGTTCATACTTCAAGTAGAGAGGAGGCGGTGGTTCTTGAAAATCTGGGATCAAAATCCAAAGAACAGAATTTGGATAATGTTCAGATTCCATCAGCAGATGCTAGCACGTCAACTAATACTACCTGCAAATCATTTCAAGGTGAGACTGCATTGTCCTTTTTCTGATAATATGCTTTTAAATATAGCTGCTTTATTTCAGAACAGTATAGTATGTCGTTTTTTTCATCTATTGATACCAACAGATGAATTCAAATACTAGTTCTAGTGGTACTTAATACCTGAGACACTTGAAGTCAGTACATAAGTTCAATGAAAACCAGGAAATAGTCTTGGTGTATGTGCATGGGTGCAGCATTTAGCAGTAGAAAGTATGAAATTTCAGTGTAAGGTGTAACTGTCTTTGATATAATGTCTGTTAAATGGTGATAAAATGACTTCTACTGGTATAGCTCTGCTCAGCTGTTAGAGATACACACAAAGATTGGCAAGAAAACAGGATCCTGCCTTTGTGTTGCAACAGAAACCCCATGGGGAGCGCAAATCCAGCAGAAGGTAAATATTAATTCAGAGACTATGTTAGTCTCTTGTGAAAGAGCGTTATTTTGTGTGTGTTTATGCAATGAACATGGCACCATGAATGTTTGAACAGGTAAGTAAAAGTCCTTTTTTTTCAAATGAGTTGTAGAATGTGAATGGCGTGCTGAAAGATGGAGCTGGAAAATGAGGTAGCTGTGGTATTACTTGTGGGTAAAAGGCTCTGTGCACAAGTGTAGAATGGGTGTGAATTGCTTTGTGTTCATCTAAAACCAAATTTTGCCATAAGGGGTAGGATGTTAAACTGGCTTGAAATAGAAAGATGTGTTTCCCAAGAGTATTAAAAAGCTTTCTCCAGGGGAGATGCTCAGCTATCCTTACTTGCTCACAGGGAAGAATTGATAGTGGATGTGGTCTGGGGTAAGAGAGTAAAGTCCAGAAAGAAGTGAGCAGAATGAGTAGTAGGGTTAGAACCGTGTGCTACATAGCAACAGGTGTTTGTCTTGTTCAGAGATCTGCTTGGTAGGGTTAATTAGAGTATTGGTCTGAATTGCAGAGGACCTCTAAAGAGCTAGTTCAAGAATAACCTCTCAAAGCACAAGAATGGCTTATTTTGACATGCAGAAAACTAAGCAAATGTGGCCGGATACCTGACTGAGCTCCGATGTGTCTGGGAGAGCAGCAACGGGAAGGTGAGGGAAGGCTAGCTAGGACAAGGCAGGCACAGGAGCTGTGTCATCGCTGTGGAAGCAGTCCCACAGTGCCTGGCGAAGAAGAGCAGAACGTGTCTATTAACAGTAGCTAGGTTCAACCAACAGTCCACTGACACCGGGAAAGTTAATAGGGGCAAGGTCAAGCAGGTCTGAGGTCAAGCCGGTATGTCAAGTCTGTGAATCATTGTGTGCATCAGTTAGTCTGGAATATCCCTCTGGTCAGCTTGGGTCACCTGTCCTAGCTGTGTCACCTTCCAGCCTTCCACTCACCCCTAACTTCCTCACCAGTGTGGCAGTACAAAAGGCAGAAAAGGCCTTGGCTCTGTGCAAGCCCTGCCCGGCAATAACGAAAACATCTCCATATTTTCTACCCTGTGCTCAGCACAAATCTGGAACACAGCCCCATACCAGCCACTGGGAAGAAAATTAACCCCACCCCAGCCGAAGCCAGCACACCATTACTGTCATAGAAGATCGCATGGAAATTTCAACTTCAGTAGTTCTATTTGTTTTATACTCAATTTGGTTTTCTAGATTAGTACTTCTGGTACTTCTTTTGTGTAGTCAGTAATGAAAGGCATATTTTCAAAAGGTTGATAAAGCATTAAACTTACTCTGTACAATGATATGTGATAGCATTAGGAACTAATTGTCCTTTCAAAATAGGTAACAGGCTATTTATTTGCTCTGTGATAAAGGTGTCCTAAACATGCACAACTACAGAGTAATTTCTTAAGCTGAAACTGTCTTCATTTGTAGTGAATCTATACCATTCCTTATAAATTAGGGGCTGGCAAAACTCCCACTGAAATGGGAGGTGAGGGGGAGAATTTATTTTACCTTGTAATTTATAACTCCTCTGATTTGTTTATACCTGGTTCCTAATGCAATGTTCTTCAAGGTAGTGAAAGAAAAGCTTTTTATTCAGAATCCTAATACAGGGGAGATATAGCTTATGGGATAGGAAACATGGAGTAAAAAGAACAGGTTTATATTTAGGATTTTCACAGCAGAGCGACAAGGCTGTTTTTGAAATTACCAGCAAACTGTAACTGAGTTTGTTTTCTGTTGGAGGCGTGCAAATGCCACAGTAGTACAGAAAGGGTTCAGCCTTGATTCAAGTTCAACATGTAAGTACTTAAAAAAAAAAAGCCTTGAAGTGATAAACTCATAGGAAAAAAAAGATAAATCAGTTACCCATCTGAGAAACCAATAGACAACCATTCTTTTCTGGTTATGATTTTGTTTAAATTTAAGGAGCTCTTGCATTTACATGTGGTGATTTTATAGCGTTGGACACTGAAAGTTCATGTTTAGAGATAGGCTGGAAGGTTTGAGCTCTAAACTCTGTGGCCTCGGTAAAGGAAAAACATAAAAGCATTGATTGAATTTTTGGACCATAAGTTACTTCTTACTTACAGACCAAAGGTTATGGGCATAACTACAAGTTAGCTGATGATTTAAGTAGCAATAGTCAAAGATAGGTAATTGAAAGCAACAATGGAAAATGAGGGGGGTTTTTTTGTAGATATTAACTTATTCCTAGTTTGAAAGTGATTATTTCAGTCCTACAAAATACTACTAAAAATGATCTAGTGTCAATAAAAAATTGAGGATTTCTTTAAAATTAAATTGACTTAGCCTTAAGTATTTTCTGGCATTGAATAACAGGTTTTACTATAAAACCCATCACAATGTCCTATTTGCCTTTGACAGTTATTCTCAGATTGTGAAAATACCATTACCAGTTTGTCTGAGCTAAACCACCACCACCACCTCCCCCCTGTGAGATTCTGATCTTTATTGGAATGCAGTTTGCAGCATTGCCTTTAAATTTTATGGACATGTCTCTATTGTCCTTCCAGATGCAGGCTTTTAAGACCATACTTTTATATCCTGTAAATATATGCATTTACATGCCTTTTTTTGAGACCAAGTTGAAGTTGAGATGCTTAAGAAGATGGAACATCAGGACCTTTGTTAATGATTGGTTCTCATTTAATTTTGGATAATTGATAATTTAGTATCAGAAAGGGTTATCTCATAAAGCTCTTCACATAGTTCTGGAACCAAAGCTTACAATAAGACCCAGAATAAGTGAAGATGGAAGGCAAATTCTGAGGGACACTGTCCTTTGTGACTATAGAGAGGCCTTCTGAATGGTATTTGCATTTTCTTTTGGAAGGTGGTAGTTCTGTTAGGGATGGAAAAAACATGTGGAGATGTCATGCTTTTTCTGGGCCCCAAAGAAGGAGAGTAGTCTTATCTTTTTACTTGAAATTTTTATTTTTTAAAAACAAACAAACAAAACAGCACACAAAAAAACCCTCCAAAAAACAGATGACAAACCCAAACCAAAACAAAGCACTTGCCTGTGCTCAGAATCTCCATTCTAGGGCATAGATAGTAAGATACATCTTCTCTTTGGATTATTGTTGTCCTAAATCAGACTTTTTTCCCTTTTGTACCAAAATACTCACTGGGAAAGTGAATGTAACCAAAGTAGGGATTCCTATCCTCCAGGACAATTAGATAAGACTTTCTAAACATTTCTCTCCTTGAGGAACTTGATCCATCCATTGCAAGAGCTATAGTTTTTAATTAATAAAGATGTAGTAAGAGATTTTTTTCTTACTTCAGCATAAAATTAAAGAGGGTTTAGATTATCATCTTTATTACCTTAAACCACTTAAAAGTTACACACGTGTAATGAAGCTGAATCTTATGGCAGGCAAAGCGTTAAAAAGAGAGCAAATGGGAAGTTGAAAGCTCCTAAAATAAGAGAACGTTTTCCCTAAACTAAGCATATTTTGTGAATGTGCTTCCAAATGCTGTATTAAAAATGCTTTAAAACTTGCTGTATCACAAAAAAGAAGAAGTATCTGGCAAAAAAAAAGAGCATTTCAAAATACAAGTTGTTCACTTGGATATGGGGTTTGGCTAAATTTTGTCCCAAGAATTGGTTTTGCTTGGTTTTGACCCTTGTTAGGGCCAGATCTACTTGCAACAAGGATTAATATAATGAAAAATGTCTCTCATGAGATCTGCAGTCCTGTGATTTCTTTACTTTTTGTTGGTATTTTAAAACCTCAGTAATTATTTTTAATAGCTCTATAGTATATATTCGTAAGATGCATGCTTCTAACTAGGGATTTGCTAATTGTAGAATTGGCTTTTTCACAGAATCACAGAATGGACCAGGTTGGAAGGCACCACAGTGGGTTATCTGATCCAACCTCCCTGCTAAAGCAGGGTCATTGCAGAGCACATGGCACAGGATTTCACAACCTCTCTGTGCAGTCTGTTCTGCTGCTCAGTCACTCACACAGTAAAGTTCTTCCTCATCTTCAGGTGGAACTTCCTGTGCATCAGTTTCTGCCCATTGCCTCTTGTCCTATTGCTTGGCACCACCAAGAAGAGCCTGGAAATGTTCTCGTGACACCCCATGCTTTAGATACTTACACACATTGATGAGGTCCCCTCTCAGTCATCTCTTCTTGAGGCTGAACAGGCCCAGCTCCCTCAGCCTTTCCTAGTCAGGGGAAATGGCTTCCGTAGTCTCTGACCTTTTTCTTGGTGAGAATTATAACTACTTTTTATAAGACTTGGGATTTACTGATCAGTATTTAGCATCTTCCTTATAAAAATGAAAATTTCGGAGTAGCTGAAGAAGGATAATTGTGTTCAAGTGAAATATATAGTGTTCAGTTTGTTGGGATAAAGCATGCTGTGCCACTTCTGATTTTTGCTTTTTCCTTAATTCTGAAAAAGGAATTTGAAATGCAGAGAGCCTAGCCAGAGCTTTGGATCTTGTGGAGAAACCTTACTTGATCTTTTCTTCTCCTTCATTTATTTAAGTAAGAAATAATGAGGAATGTTACTAAGCTGTTGCTACTAACAGGTTTTAGTTTTCTAAAAAAGCTGGAATCCATGTTATGCTACGTAAATGGACAAAATGCAATTTACTCCTTATTCGTTAAATAAAAATGTGGATGTCTTACCAAATGGGACATTTCTCATCATTGTTATCCTATATGAGGAATTCATGTCAAAATTCAGTACAGCTGTGTGATTTTGTGCTCTCCTTCTTATTTGTTCCGCTGAAGTTATTGATGCTGACAGTGCACTGCATTTAAATCATCACTAAGACACCAGGACTGTGTCCTTCCTCATACTAATCCTGTCTTCTTGTAGCCATTCTACTGTAGAAAACTTAAGCTAGTGATGGAAATGCCTAGAAGACAAAACTTGTCTAAAAAATATGCATGAACAGCGCTGCCTTTTAGTTGATCAAATTGATGAAGTGCTTATGGTTGAGAAATTAAATTCTAGCGGTACTCAATGCAATAAATAACTTTAGAGACTTGTTAAACAATTCAGCTTCACTTTAGTTGATTGCTTTGAAAAGCTGTCTGTTGTGAATAAGGTAAAAAGCAATGGAGATTATAATTATTATACAATAAAGTGTTGTCACACACTCTTACAGTCTTCTCTCAAGGGTTTAAAATTTCTCTCGTTACATGGTATATTACGGTGCCATTATGCTGTGCAAATGGGACAGATGTATCCAGGAGTAGAGTATTTGGCTGAAGATACCAGCCTCTGGTGGCTGTGGTAAAAATGATGCCCAGCCAGTTTTACAAACCAATATAGCTACATGCTTTAGGGGAATGTAGAAATCTGGGGTTTAGGGGAGAAGAGAGAAAAATCCAAAACCCAACCAACCCAAACCCCACAAACAAACAAGAAACCCTCCTCTCTCTGTTCAGACTGAGTGAGCTTGCATCTTTAATATCTGTAACTTCTGTTTGTGACAGAAACAGTTCTGTTGTTCAGTCTTCAGTTCCTCTAGCAATGTTTTTGTGAGTTTTGGAGGGGTTGTTTGCTACTGGTTGTTGGATTCCTTCCTTTTCCAGTGTTCTTATGTATATATGTTAACTCATTCTTCTCTTCTACATGTTCATTTCAAACAGCTTAGCTGTCATAGGGAGAGCTGCTGGCCTCTGTGAGACCCCAAAGCAATTTAATAAGTAGCTTATCTGAGAGTATGTAGGGGTTGCTTAAGTAGAGTAGAAAATGCCAGCTTTAGCTCAAAATGTTAACAAGCTCTAAACCTAAACTAGTCAGCTGCAGGAAAACTGATTATCTTAGTAAAGTAAACGGGAAAATGGCTTGTTTAAGAACTTGATAAAATAGCCTTGTTCACCTAGAGAATGCCTGATAGTACTAAATTGAATCAAACTGCAGCATAATAATTGTGTGCTAGCGTTCCCACTGTCTGCCTTGACTCCCTGTTTGAAATAATTTTCAATGCATTGAAGACAAAATGGGTTGTGTGAGACGTCACTCCGGCTCCAGTTTACACTGGGAAGTTTATTACTCAAGCTGCCATTGTCAAAATCATAGTTATTCAGAGTGAAATCTCATGTTTTCTGCTTTTACAGAAGCTTACTTTCTGCTTGGGTTTCTTATCAACTCTACCCTCTAACAATTATTTGAAAAGTGGAAAAGTTTATCATGTAAGCTCAGTACTGAACTATGTTCTGAGCAAATAATTTTCCGTAATTTTTTGTGCTTTGCATTATTTTTTATGCAAAAACGAATGGACTGTTACCAATAACTTCTAGTTATGGAATAGAAAATGTGAGTTTAGAGGGGCAAAAGCTTTAAAATCTTAAATTTTGTTTGCTTTTAGTCTTATGAGGACATCTATTTATTTTCTGGTCTTGTTTCAGTTAAGTTCCAGTAATGTCATAATCACTTCATCAGTGAGGATAATTAAATAATTGCAACTTAGACATGGCCTTTTAGATTCAATGTTGTTGCTTTTTTTTTTTTTCTAAAAGGATCGACTGACAAGGTTATATTTGGCTTTTGAGAAGTGTGTTGAACAAATAAGATCTGCAGCAGGAGAAATAATTGAGCTGAGTACTAGCATAACATTAAGATAACTTTATGTTCCAGTTTATACAGCTAGAATTCTTAGACATCTAATGAAAATATTGCATATAGTCATATATCAGGGCATATATGGGACACATATACCATTTAGCTGTATAGTTTGTTGCATCATTCCCTCCTATATTCAACTTAGAGAAAACAAAAACCAGCAAAATTTTAGTTCTACCACCTGCCAGTACTCAGATTCACCTCTGAGAAGTGTCCTGTTTCTTGATTCCCTTGATCAGTGGTGTTTCCGTGCTTCACTTTCACTTTGTATTGTGCTTAGTTTTCATTATTTTTGCCGAAGGAATGTAGATATTTTAATGGTTTGTAGGTAAAAAGCAAAAACATCTTCCGCAGATAATGAGTGAGAAAAAGAGTAAGAAGGAATTGTAATTTTTTTTATAAGTTTTTTCTCTGTGGCAAAGAACATCTGCCACTCCTAATGCGGTGAAACTGAAGCCGAGTTATAATGGTAAGTGCTGTCTCAAATAAAATGAGCTATAATACAGCCTTTCTACATGTCTTAAAAAATAAACTAAGAGTTCGTGTACATGTGGGAAGTAGTGAGGGAAATGAACGTGAGCTCTCTTGTTCCTTGTTTTTTATTAATTTCCCATCCCAACTTTGGGCCTTGTAAAATGGATATATCTTTATTGACCTCAGTTTCCTTTTAAAGTTTTTGGTTTTCTTCAAGCTGTAGGAAAACACCATGATTAGGAAGTACTTCTGAGGATTTTCTCATTTCGTCTTCTTCTTTCAGTGCTCTAGTCTAGCATCCTCTGTAATCTAGACTCTCTCTTTTCAGTGAAGTGAAGGACTTCTGAGAATGTAGTGTCAGAAGGGAAGTTGTAATGAATGGCTTGAGTTTCAACATGCTACGAAGCACAAATGGTATACACCCTAAGAACTGGGAGCAGTCTTCTGTAATATGGCTAGGATTCTAAAAAATAATACCCTGGGAATGAAGTGAAAACATGGTTTGCTTGAATATCAAAGGATAGTAGACTTGTTTTTATGTAAACATAACTGAATAAAGTATCAGAAATTAAGGTCAATCAGAAAATTCAGTACTGCTGTCTGCACTAATATGTTGTGACCATTAGTATTATGAAACGAGGATTGGAATTAAGTGAATTGTACTGCTTTCCCACAGTGTTCTCCAACAGCTGCTGCTTAAGGATTTTCTGTGCGAGAGGACAACATGTATCTGTTAAATTATAAGACTTTTTTCTTTTATCACTTTATTGTTTGAATGTATGTAATTGTGCTATTTAAAATAGAACTATAAACTTTGACATTTTACTTGTCAAACTTTTACTTGTTAACTTTGACTTTTTATTTGTCATTTTACTGCTATTCCATAAAGAATAGCAGGCATCTTCAGAATTATAAAACTTAAAAATTCTGAACTTTGCAGAAATAAAAGCTTTTTCAGCATTCTGTTACATTAATTGGTGATAATAAAATATATGACAGTAATAACAATGTATTTGAGATAATTGGATATCCAAAAGTCATTCAGAAAACTTTTTTTGGTTTGTTGAGAAAAAGATGGAGAATCCTTGGAAGGAATATATATCTCATTTTCTGCCAAGAAGTGGCTTGAGTGACTCCCCTTGTTTATTCCAATGAAGTAAGGATGATGAGGTCTTAAAACAAGCTAAAGGTGTTAGACTGTAATAGTAAACTATAGTAGCTCTCCATAATTTTGAAAGGCAGGTTTCTACCTGCAGTGGTGAATTTCTCCAGAAGTAATTCATTTGTAATTCACTATTCCAGTCACCCAGCAAAGAAGCACAGCATTTCCACTGTTGTGTGTTGTTGTGCGATGGTTATCGTTTGAGTAAAGTAGGTGACCAGTAGTGACTGGTAGAGTCTGTTCTCTTTTTTTCCCATCCAGTGTAACTTCTCTAGTATTGAGGGAGAGAATGCTGCTGAGGACTGTGGTCTAGCAGAAGGAATTCCACCTCCAAGGAAAAGGACTCTACTTTCTGATTGGACAGAAGACTACTTGAGCTAAAAGCTTCTGTCTTTATGGAAAGCACTCCAGTGTGTGTTTTCCTGAGACTGAAAAACAAGCCTGTATTTAGTTAACCTGGGAACTGAGGCTGTTTGTACATAATGTAACACCTCATGTCCCTGAGGTTACTTTAATGTACCTTATCATGGCAGATGTTCAGGGACTTGGATATTACCTGAACAAAAATGAGTATATATTGGGGAATGGGTGGGTGGATTCATGAACAAATTCACTGGATTTGTTCATGCTCTTGAAGGAAATTTTGATGTCTTCATGTTGATCAACTGGAAAAGTACTTATTTTTCAGTACTACAGTTCAGGAGGACACTCAAGGTATGTACAGTTAGTCACTGATATCACCTTTGGTACACTTCAGTTTATGAAGGTTTTTGAAGGAGACAACTCTTGCCCAGGATTTGTATGTCCTGTCCTTATAGATGCTTGCCTTGCTCGTCAATGAAGGGGAAAGTTACTGTATACAGATAATGAGATGTATATGTGCCTTGGGAGTTGACAAGAGTTTTGGGGTCATAGTCTCACTTGTATGCAATAAAAATGATGAATAGCTATAACAAGGTCATATTCTAGCTTACATAATAAGTAAAATCATGCTTTAATACAAAATTTTAAGGGAAGTAACAGACCTCATCCGAGCCTTATTTTTGTCCAGGCTGTATCTACTGTAACACCACACAGAAAATGCCTACTACCAATAATAACTTTTGTAGAAGGTGTGATGCTGAACTACTCAGACCTTGTATTTGATCCAGCATCAATTCCTTATTTCCTGTGTATGATGGTTTAAGAATGGTACTCTCAAATTTAGTACTCTCACTAAAAAGAAAACCACCAGCTGCTCCCTCCCCTTCTCCAGTGGGAGACAAAAGGCAGAGATCGTAGGTCAAGATAAGAGCAGTTTACTGGAAACAGCAGTGAGATAAGAAAACAAACATTAATGGCAACAATGCTAATAGCAATAATGTACAAAGAGAGGGTGACTTACATGCAAAATGCTCACCCCAGCCCAGGACATTGAAAAACAATTGCAGACCGCTCCTCTGCCTCACACACATTCCCTGTGACTAGGAAGGAGCACCTTTCTTCTTGGAATCAAGCATCCCTTTTCCCCAGCCCCTGGAAGTGGCATAAGGTGGTGCTGAGTAACGCTGGTGTCTTGGCCATGTCCTCTGGGCACAGCGCAGTTTAGCCCAGAACTCCTGCATCAAGCACTCAGCTGGGCTCAGCCTCCGCAGCAGCTGTGACTACAGGCATGTGCCACTGCACCTGGCTACTGTGAAGAATAATTAACCATCCTGGCCAGAACTCAGACACTGTGCTTTTCTATAAAAGCAATCCCTATTTTTGGGGATGAACTCTTTACATCTGTTTGGAGGAGTGATAACTGGGTGTTTCCAAGGGGTAATTTTGTGGAAAAGATCACAATCTTGGTAAGATTGGGCTAGTGTACAGTTGTTTGGCAGGGGAGCTACCGGATTTTACAGCTTGACTTGAGTCCTCAAGATGCTTTTCCCTACTTGGTGCACGAAGTTGAATTACATGCCATGAGTCTCTGTGTGGGGACCATGAACAGAAGACAAATAGTTTCAAAACATTTGCTCTGTGTTCTTGGTTTGCCCTAAAGAGTAATGTGTGCTCTTTTTTGGACATTGTAAATGACCTTTAGCTGTTAGGGCTTTTTTTTTTCCATAAAATAAAACTTCAGAAATTGGATTCATGACTTTTAACTAGTAAATGGGGAGCATTCTTTAATATCTCTTGTATCTGATTACTTTCGTTAATCAAAAAACCCTCTTTATTTCACAGTTTTATAAGCTCAGCAATTTGCTTTGCAGCAATGTTTGACTTTATTACCAACCTATCTCTTGACCCAAGGAGACTCTGGCCCCAGGCTGCAAAAATCTAAATGTAGATAAGGTAACAGTTTGATTTGACACACTTGAACAGGATTAGCAAAGACTAATGCTTGATTTATGAGCTTGCAAACTTCTTAAACATGGTGTGAATAAATACGTAATTTAGAGACTCCCATTTAAGGAGGTAGAATTAAAAAATTTTGAGTCATCGTTCATTTCCACAGTAAGTTGTTACTGTTCTGCTTTGTAGGATGTGTGTTACAGAAGATCCCTCAAATTCTATTATGTGTAACTATTTTGTCTGGGAGGTTATTATCCCAATGTAGTTACTGCTTTTATGATTAAAAGATTTGAGTTTTTCAAGACTGTTGTAAATTAAGTTTAATGTTTCCCCATTCATCTTTTTTCCACAAAACTGAAATAAAAATGGAGAAAAAGGGGAAACTTGAAATCCTTCAGAAGGGAATAACTCAAACATTTATACATCCTTTTAATTTAAAACTGTCACTAATTAGCACTTCATCATTAAACAACCTGGATGGGGGTGGGGGAGAAGTCAATGCTAGTACTGCCAGGTCAATGATTTGGCATCATCTACATGGAAAGGATCTGCTGAAGAATTATTCCATGTTAATTTTTAATTGATTTTTTCCAAATCAGATAGTTGCTCTTCATCTTTCTGTATTATTTATTTCTTTCCCTTTATTATCCCTTAAAGTAAGTATCATCAATACTTACTGGAAATTTTCTGGCTTGTTCAGGAGAAAACCAATAATATTCTAATGTGTTTTCAAAGCAAATTTATTCTGTCATGATGACAACAACTGTGGTGTTCTCAGAAGTACTTTGAACATTCAGAAATGTACGTTTTCATCTTTGAAGTAGGCTGTCTGAGAAATGTCAGTGCATAGTTAAGTTGCGTATTAGAAGTATAGAAGTAATTCTTGTTGGGAATCCTACCAGACACAACTGCATTTTAAATATTCAGGAATTAGTCCAACTGTAGTTGCACATAGCTGCACCTCAGTGATAGACTTGGATCATCTGGGATTTTCTAACATGTTTGCGGTGTGTGGAGGTTGATTATGTCCACCTGTCAAAAATGTTTTTATTATATATCATTTTAACAGCTCTGTCTGTGTTTTAAAGGGACACATTGCCCCCAAGAAGGGAAGGCTAGTGCTGTGTCTGTGCTGGCTTATGGAGCTGTCTGAGTGTGAAAAAACCCAACAAAACAACAATCAACACGACCAAAAAACCCAACAATCCAAAATTTAAAAAACCTCACACTGAGCCATCTAAAACTACATTGCAACGTCTGGAGACACCGTGACACCCTGGTCTTCTGGAAAAGCTTTTTTCTCACTGTGGTTGATCTTTATTGTTGTCACTACTCTGCGCAGAAATATGGTCTGGTTTTGTGTAAGTGGGGCAGAGATGTGCCTCTGTCACTTCTTGTCTAGTGGACAAATGAGAAGTTTCTACTGCTGCTCTTGCCTGTATTTTTAAATACCTTTCAAAGTGGAAAGAAATCGTGCTGAAACAGACTGCTGCTATCACCACAGATAGTTTCCTATGTAATGAAATAGTTGGAAATCTGGCCCTTGGCACTGCCCCTCTTGCCCCAGAAAGAAGTAGAGCGGGATTAGGAGGTGAGTTCTCTTGGGCAGGCACTGCTGAGGCTTGGTCAAGTGTGACTTTCAAACTCCCTTTATCTTTGCACCCTTCAGGGAAGTCTGGACTGTGATTTAAAAAGTCTGCAAATGGGCAAACCATAGTTTTGTGGTTCTTCTGTTGCTTCTGTCACTTCATAATAAGCTTGTATCTCTCCATCCGTCCATCTTTTGCGAAGCAGTTCTTAAAGAAATAGTGTCTGCTCGTGCTGAATGGGGAAGAATGTTTAGAGACTCTCTTAAAGTATCACTGTAAGTGGAAGCTTCTTCTGAAGACAGGGGAGAAGATTTGCCTGATACAATGGAAAAAAATGCTTCTGGTGTGAAGAACTAACCCGTGGAGTATTTGTTTTTTTGTAAAAAAAAAAAAAACAAATTTGAAATTTGGTGCAGTTCTGTTGGCCATAGGATGACTTCAGTGTTCCGCACCTGATGCTCTGTAAGGATTTTCACTTACTGCTGTAGTTGGGAAAACGTTTGAGAAGATCTGTAGTGAGACTGATATTGAGCCAGGTACTTTGGATTTTGTTTTGTAGGTAGCGATGATCCAGTTGTGTCTCCAAGAAGAATTTACACAGTGGATCTTCCTCCAGAGGGTTATGTTGCAGTTGCTCCAGATGCTCTTAGTAATGCAGTTTCTGAAAACTCAGGCAGTAGTGCTGACTCAACAGGTAAGTTTGTAGGGTTGTTACTGTGATGAATTTTTCTCAAGGGGAGCTTCTTAGTAGCTCTTATCAAGTAGATCCAGACTGCAACAGTGAAGTATTTAAGCTGTTGCTGCCAGTGGGTGTCACTGTTTTGCAGCATAAGCAAAATGAGGATGTACCTCCCTGTGGGTTTATTTCCATTGTTTCACGTTTCTAGACTAAATTCAACATTTGGTGATAGCCATGCAGTGCCACAGATCTTACTGAAGTTACGTAGACTCTAACTGAGGAAAAAGTCTTTAGCTCCTCCCAATCGAATGACATATCTATTTATATTATGCCTGCTAACAGTCATTTTTACAAATAAATGTTAGATAAAGCTGTTTTACTAAATCTACTCTTGATGTTCTGAGGAATTGGGTAAAGGCTTAACAGCCTTTCGAATTTGCCTCTCTCAGAACAGATACTCATCCTTGGAGTTGGTAGAGGGGAGATATCAATCCTTTAGTGTTCAAAGACTTTCTGATAAGAAACTATGATCCTGTAACTTCAAAAACAATATTTGATGTTGTCAGAGGATACAAGAGAAGAAGCACAGAATCTGTAAAGTGAGTTCTAAATTGACCTCAGTTAAATACACGGTTTTCTGAATGACCTTGCCAGACTTCTGTTGATTCTGTCTGACTTTAGAAAGACGTCCTAAGCTTAGACACAACTAATGAATTTAGTTTTTTCTATTGCTATATTCCTGTGAATGTATGTTTGTCCAAAATTGTGTTTCACTGTCATTGGCTGCTAGGGACATTCTACAACAAAGAAGATACCCAGGTAAGGCAGCTAAAGTAAAATACTTGATAAGCAGCACTTACTAAACTACAGTATCAGTTTCACCCTGGAGATTGCTTTAAATGCAAGGAAAACCTGAGATAAAGCTTGCTGATATAGAAAGGCGAATTCTGCTTGCCTTTGCAAACAGTACCCACAGCAGGGAATTTTCAGCTTTGAGACTGGGTCTGCGGTCTGTCCTGAGCTCCAGTCAGAGTCTGAATATAAGTAAAGCTATCAAAGTAGCTCAAGGAACTGAAGCAAAATACAGCATGACTGACGGCACCTAAAGAATGTTCTTCCTTCGTGTGCAATGGTTTAAAGACCATTTTTCAGTGACAAAGAAATAGCTTTATCAGAGTAACATAAGAGTAGGTCTTGATAGTTTTTGGATTATGACTGGAAAGATGTTCTAATTTAGAGCTTCTAGGCTGTGCTCTTCTCAGTTAGATAGGATTTGTGTTTAGAATCCAGAAGCTGTTTCTAGGCTACCCTTAACTTTGTTTATTTGCAGAACTGTCTTTGGACGATTCGCTGGGTTTCTCTTTCCCAGTGTGTCAGATTCAAGATGCTTATTCTGATCCTGAAGCACCTTTTCTCTCTCCTTCCATGCCATATAATTTCTGTTTATTATTTCATGTACTTTTCTTTCAGGTATTAGAGGGATGCTTCTTCCTCTTCTGTGTTTTGCTGATAAGACTAAATGAAGTCTCATAAATACTTTGTAGGTAAATTCAGTTTTTTACAGGGACTTAAGTTGCTTTTAAATAAAACACTAGCATACAGACTGAACACTGCTGCAACTGAGATACATCCTTATTAAGGCATTAGCATGGAACTTTTGTGGCAGATTTACTCAACTCCTGTTCAAACTCTATGAATAAATCAGATTATGTGTGGTGCATATTAGATGTTCATATACTGCAAAGCAGTTAAGCAGAACAGATTTTAAGATTAAGTTATGTTGTCTCCTTTTAGAGTCGTATAAATACCTGCCTGGTTTTACAGTGGATAGAATATTGAACAAAGGCTTTACTTGCTCATTTTGTAGATTTACTATTTTCCTTTAGTATTTCAGAACAAATGTATTCAACCATGATAGCAGTAAGTAGAGTTTTGATGTTGCTTGGTGACGGTATTGACTCTTGGATGGAGAGTCAACTCTCTTAACTGATACCAGTTTCACTGTTCAGGAAGAGTAAGTTTGGGGCTTTAGCCACTTTTTCAACAGTTAACATAGGATCTGATATTTTGGGAGGCTTATTTTTGGATTGGTTTGTTATTTGGCTTTGCACTTTGTCATGGAATCAAGAAAAAATCAGTTTGAAGTGAAGGTTTTTCATCTGTGATTCTCCTTGCAAGGTAGGTTTAGCTATAGATGTAATTCTTGCCAGGTATTTGCCTAATTTTTTTTTAAAACCTTCTTTGAGGGTTTTTCTGATATTCTGTTTTTCACTTGCTCTAATGTTTCACTACCCTTTAATGCTAGATCTTTCTTGCTGCAGTTTAGACCCTTATTGTTTGTTTTGTCTGAATAAGGATTGCAGAATTGGAGGTCTGTGCTAATCTTGTGAGGTTGGGGGATGTGGTTGACTTTACTCATGTGTGTCATTTAAGCAGACACATAAAATCTATTGCAGGATGAAGTCTGTGATTTCAGGCAGTGTTTGTAAAATATAAAAGGAACATCTTAAGCAATCACACCATGGATTACTTAGTTTTCTCAGCTAGATTTAGTTGTATATCCCTTATTTAGGTCTGTTTTGAAGGGATAAAGGAAAGCTCCAATGAGAACCTTTGGCACTGAAGGAAGAAGAGGGCACATGCATGACTGTATGTATGAATATTTTATATGTGTAAAATAAGTCTGTTATGTTTAGAATTGTCCCAGATTCTCCCAAAGGACCAGCTCCATAAGGTGAAGCTGAGATCTGGTGCATGCATTATTTTAATCCTGACACTATCTATATCATATATTTTGTATGGCAACAGGTAATTTTCCACTGTATTTCCTAAAAAATTGAGCATGTTGTTTATGTACTGGGTAAGAAAAGGTTCCCGTGCTATCCTTTTCTAGTCTTTTGGCCCAGAACTAAGAGAAATGACTGATGTGGAAATTAAACAAAAAGAAATCTGACTCAAAAAATAATTTCATTGTTTATCAAACTTTTCTCATGAAAATAATATGACTCTATTTTAGGATTTAAATTTTTCAGTTATATGTCGCTGTGATTTGCTATGTCTTCTCAATAAATTAAAGAAAACCAAATATGAGTCTGTCTGAATTAGTATAACAAGATCGCCAAGATGTGCCATGGCTGACATTTCATTGTGTTAAAATTGTCTGGAAGAATGAAATATTCAGTCACTAAAATATGTATTTCAACATCAGCTTTTTTTGAGGAATTGTTTAAAAGTTGAAGTTAAATAACACTGTAAAATAATTTCATGTCAGCTCTAAAATGTGTTTGGGTTTGTCCATTATTATTGTTGTTTAAACTGTGAGATCCATTATGGTGATACTGACAGGATGAAATTAATGTTGTCCGGAATAGCTTTTGAACAAAAAAGGGGAAAAAATTTGGGTAGCTTCTTACCTGTCTGTAGTGTCTTGATTCACTTAAAGGCAGCCATTTCAGGAAGACTTAATGGTGCTTAAGCTTATGTTTGTTTTTAGGAGATGCTACTATGAATTATATGTTGACTACTTATGTTCTTGGCAGTTGTTGGGAATGTGGTACATTACAGAACCGATACACTCAGCACACCAAGGGAACAATATGTTTTAAGCAGCTAAGGTCAGCAGCAAACTTTTTTTGCTGGTAGGTAGCACCAATTGTGAAACTCCAACATTATGAATCTTTTTGTAGCCTTCGAAGCAGAGGAGTCATTAGACCGTGTAATTTAATTTTCTGTACCCGTTAGAGAGGTCTTACCCCATGTTGAGCTCAGCACTTTGCATTTAAAGGAAACCAGACCAAACAAAAAAAAAAGCTATTTCAAAGATGTCACAGAGGCTCCACTACTTTCTAGTGCTAACAGTTGATTGGTCTCACTCTATTTCGTAAAAAAAATAAATTTGAAAATTGCTTTTTTCTGCCTCCCTCCATCGAAATGAAAGGTCTCCATTAAGCAGTATTTTCTTCCCACAAAGAAGCACAGTAATTAAGTCACCATCAATCTTTTTGATTAAACAGGTTCACTTGTGTATTGCTCTGAGATATTTACTTCAATCTTCAAGTCACATTTGTAGCTCTTTTAGGTATCACCCATTTCACAGCATCTTTTTAAGAATATAAGCTCTACTACTGCATGTAGTATTTATGTTTCTTTACCCTTGAAGAAACTAATAATGTATCAGTGTTTTAGATATGTTTTCAAATTAATCAGTGGGTGTGACAGTAGACAAAAGTTACAAGAAATAGTTCATTTAAAAACTCTTCTGCTTCTAATTCCACATAATTTCATTCATGTGTACAGTTATCTCAGTGGTATTATAATAAATATTTTTGTGTAGGGTTTCTTAGCTGTAAATCAAAATGTTTAACAGTATTTAATGACTATTATCACTTATTTTAAATAAAAGAGTTCAGGAAAAAACTCAACATGAAATAAACTCAACTCCTCTTGAAAACAAAGGAGTTTAAGAACACTTACAATTGCTTTTCTGAATCTTATATCTGAGAGAAAAAGCTATGAAAAAACCTCCTGCGAATCAGGTTGTCTTACAGTGCCTTCTGTCAGCTGTTCCTGCTTTGACTGTCCAGAGTCTTGTGGCAGCTTCTGTGAGAATATCCAAGGCAAGACAAACTGAGGGAATTGTGGCAGTTTCAGAGTAAGGATTCTGCATTTGCAAACTAAAATAATAAAATTCTTACCAGTTTTGTTCAGTTTTTTAATAGAATAACAAACTTATTAAAGGATTCTTATGAACAAAAATCCTATCTAATTTATTGCTTCATTAAGTATGTGATGAAATTACAGGTGATAGCATTCTGTAATTTAGCTTTGTCCTTGCAGAAATTAATGTATCGCTTCCAGTTTGTGAATGGCAGATTTTTCTGAGCCATCAACAGCTTCAGGAATTCTCATGTGTATGCCGTCATCAGAAAGCAAGCTGTAGCAACGATGACACCTCTGTTGAGGCTGTTACTATAAGCTTTTTCGAAGTGTTGTGGTGTTTATAGATTAATCAATAACTTGGAAGGAGAGGTGTCTGTGAGGTTAAGGAGCTTTCTTCTCTACAGCCTGTTGCTTCTTCAGCTTAAGTGCGCTTGACATTTTGGAATCAGTTACCATGAAAGATGCCACAAACAGAGATGTAGGACAGCTGTAGCTGAAGAATTCTGTACTTCAGATGTCTTTTCCTTCAATATCCTCTTGGCAGTCCTTGTATTTGTTGATAGATTCAATGACATTCCTTAACAGAAAAAGTCACCACAGTTTTCTTTCTGAAACTGAATAAGAGTAAATGATCATTTTTATTTTCAGAGTTCAGATAAAGTATTTAATCATTTGTTAAATCTGGGTTAATTTTTAAAAAACCAAAAATCTAGATCCAGTAATGTTTGTATTTACACTGACATTGTTATGGGTCGAGTGCATCACTGGAATTATATTAAAAGTTAAAAAAGACCTGAATCAACTTCTCTAATACTGCTTTGGAAAACTTCTAGTTCCTTTTCTCTCTGAACAGAAGATTTCCTTTTGAAGTGACACCTGATTAAGAGTTGTCAAGAATTCTAGTTATGTGTTTAACTTTTATCATACTTAATTTTAGGGAATTAAGTGTATGCTTTAAAGAAGATGCTTTGCAAAAGCTTACTAGTGTGAATCCTATCTTCTTGGAAATATTTCTAGTGTACTGAATGTGATACAAATTATAAACATTTAAGGCGTAGCTTGGGTGGACACTTAGAGGAAAACATCTCCAGACTACCAGTGTCCTGGAGCAGTGCTACAGGCAAATTCCATGCTCTGTCAAGCAGCCAACTAGAATGGAGTAATCACTTCTATTGATTTCATAGCAAACAAGTCTGAAACTCCTGAAGATGAGTGTGGAATTTACCAAGAAACTCACTGCTGTCCACTAAGGGTTTTAAACACAGGACTGGGCTATCAACGAAGCTGTAAGGATGAATCACTAATTTAGGTTTATATACGATGTAGAAGCCAGTCATTTCTAACTACCACTATCTGTAACTATTTACATCATCTAAATGGCAATATATTCACAAGCATATGGGGCAACTGCAGAACATGTGGTACAAATTAGGAGGTTTTAATGTCACTGAAGTCTTCAGTATTTCTCGTGATAGCTTCTAACATTAAGATGTTGGTAGACCCCATCAAAACAACAAACAATGAAACAAAACAAACAAACAACCCTTCCCCCCCGCCCCCCTCAAACCCCAAAAAACCCTCTGGAAAATAGTTTTGGAAGCTAGATGGCAAGGAATTCTGCCCCAAATATTTAGCTCAAATTTGTGTGTGGTGTCAGGAAGGGGTGTAAATGCTAAAAATGTATTAAGGAAAAAAGAATACATGGTAATGTGACACACTGGTAATGCTTTACTTTAGCTGTAGCTGCATGTTAATAGTTTATTAAAGATCCTTGATTTATATTTTTGTAACTCCTCCCTCTCCATCTGCATTGACCTTGGTGTCTACAGAGTTGTTCTTCTCACATGTTTTCATCCCGCTCTTCTCTGGTCACAGTTACACCTGTGCAACAACTTTTTTGTTTCGATTTCTTCTTAACCCTATTAACACAGAGGCATTACCACCATTTCTGATTGACCCAGCCTTGGCCAGGGACACGTCCATCTTTGGAGCCACCAGGGATTGGCTCTGCTGGACACTGAGGAAGCTTCTAGCAGCTTCTCATGGAAGCCACCTCTGTAGCCCAGCCCCACCACCAAAAACCTGGCTATGCAAACCCAATACACCTAGCTTTTGCCTTTACATTTTAACAAAGTAAAGAGCATGCTGGGCTGGATCCCAGAGGAGAAATGTGTGCTTAAGCAGAGTAAGAATTCACTAACAAGTGCATGTTTAATGAGACATGTTGACTCTCATCATTACCTTCACTTTCTGTGGTAGTTCTTTGAGCTTCAGCTTTTGTTCTCCTCTGTGTTACAATTGGTGTCTCAAACTGAATCTCTTCTTGCCACATGTCCACAAGTCTGAAAGTAATTTGGTTAGAGTACTGTAGTCGGGTGACAGTGTGTGTAGTAGAAGGAGAGGGAACTAGGGCCATTATCTCTGATTTCTTTTTTCTTGCTTTTTGTTTTATTTCAAATTTTTCAATGGAGATAAACATTTTTTTTTTTAGCATCTTGTTCTAAAGTAGTCTCAGAGAAAGAAGAGGCACTGTGGCTTTCTATTTTCTCCTCTTTCCCTACTGCACATCATTTTTCCCCTCTTGCTCCCTGCCAGCTGAGTCACTTCACCCCTTTCAGCTGGAGCATGCTCCACCTTTCTCCTCCCTTGCAGCTGTCTGACAGGCTTCCTGTTGTCATAGTGACAGTAAGGCACTGATGGGAAAGGAAAAGAAATAGACAACAGCACCAACAATGTCTTTAGATCCCAGCAAAAAAGCCAACACTGTTATAATTGCTGCCTCATTTGAGCAGATACCCAACACTTTGGAAATCTGACACTGCCTGACTGCTTTCACCTCCTTGTTTCATAATGAAAACATAATCAAGACCTAAGCTATTGTAGTTAAATCTTCATGGAGTAGCAGGGTCAAGTCAGTATGGAGCGGGATGAAAGAGAAAGGCAGTAGACAGCTGCGTCTCTGCAAGTGTTTTATGGTTCTGAATCTTAGTTCATCATGTTAAAGCAGGAAATTTAATTGGTTTGTAGATCTTGGGATACTTCTGGTCACGTGATATTTTCCATTTGGTTAATAGCTGTATAGTTGATTGCATGCAAAATTCTAACCTCCACTGCTCTGCTATTGCCTGTGAACCTTTTGGTATTAAGCCACAGCAAAATGTTGCTGTCCTACATGTTAAGACTCAAATATCCACTTGTTGAATATTAGGTGTGAGAAGGTGACCCTGGCTCATCCTCTTGCTGTGGGGGCCCATGTTACTCTTTCTAAGACTTGTTTCAATGCAGTATTTTCGATTTTCGAATTGAAAATAAAATAGGGAGCAGGGGAAGAGCCTTTTGTAAGAATAAAATGCTTTTCTGCCTTTATATTACCTTGGTGTTAAATGATCTGGACACTGTAAAAACAGAGTAGAAATCTTGTTTCTAACATGAAGGGATTTAATGTGGCTGAGTGGACAAGGAAAATGAAGACAGTAAAAAAAATGTGCGTAGTACTAACTATGTCTTTTTTTCTTAAACAGCTTTCTGCAAGTACTTTGTATGACATACAGAAAATGCTGCTGTCTCATGCTGGAAGTCAGAATCAGGCCTACCTCACGATTGCGTTTTATTGTTATTTTTTTTTATAGCAGTAGTTGTAGTTTATGGCAACTTGTAGTCTTAACAGCCACACATTGATACAGCTTCCAGTAGGCTGTCTCCATTCAGTCTCCACTGGGGAAACTTCTTTATCTCGTATCCTTTGCCTTTGATTACTGCCCTCTGCAAAGTTAACAGGTAGCAGTTTGAAAGTACTGAGCAACCCCCAGTACAACTGTAACCTGTGCCAAGGAAGCTATGAAAATCATCTTCCATCAATCTCCCATTCGTGGTAGTTTTGCCAAATAATTCTGTTAGTTTCGTTCTTTTTTCCTTCCATTTTATCCCTGCGAGTGGAAATTGGCTCATAAGTAGAGTTCAAATCACTAACAGGGCCTACTCCATCAGAGCCTTCTGTATTGTAGACTGTTGGAGAGAAAGGAAGCTCCTGCCTTCACTGGAGGCTCAGGATGGTTCACTATTACAGGCTGTGTGTTGCCCATGCCATGCATCAGCCTCACTCACCCTCTTTCTTTCCAGCGATCTGTGGAGGGCTGAGAAAAATGGATTTTGCTATAGCAAAAGACAGAAATACCAATGTACACAAATGTATTGCTGTAATCTAGCCAAAATGCAGTACAGGCAATCTGAAGTGCATTCCAAGGACCCCAGTTGCTCTGAGCAGCTTATAATTGAACAAAGCTGCTGCATCTCTGTACCAGTAGTTCCGTTTCCCAGCTGCCTCGGCTGTCGCAGGTGTGGAGGAGGCATTAGGGCCAATAGGCAGCCTTCTCCTGGCAGAAAGCAAATCCCTCCCAGCAACTGCACCTCTGGTTCTATGTGGCTGATCGTGCTGCATCTCACCCACTCCTCTCCTGAAACCTGAATGTGCTCATCCTCTGGGCTGGTATAACCAGCACAGCTGTGCTGACGTCTGATTCTGCTAGTTTGCAGTTAGCTGTGGGCTCAGCCCCGTAGGGGTGTAGTGGGGAACATGGGCAACTGGCCTTCACTGACTTGTGGGACACTGCCAGCATCTGACGCTTCTTGATGTAGATAGTTTAAACAATAGCTTTGAACAATAGCTTTTGTCCAGTCTTGCTGTAGCTGGTCTAATGACTGGTGAAGTTTTGTGTGAATTCATACCTGTTCTGCCTGCTTTTGCACTATACCATAAGAACTGGGTGACCTTACTTTCTCAAAGCTCTTTGTTTCTGGGTGTGTGGATGATATTTGGGAAGGACTTACTTATATCTCACCCAGACTCTCTCTGCATCTTGCTGTGGAGAGAGTAGGAGAGAGCGCACAAACTGTTTTATGCAACTGTTTTTGCTTTTTTTAGGATGATGATACCAATTTTTCATCAGTCTAATTGAATGAACATGAATGAAAGGTTTCTTCAGTTGCTTTCTTAAAAAAAAGAATATTTAAAAGCTGAATTCATAAATGTTAGGAACATTGAGAAAATGTAACATAAGCTAGTTTTCTGGTAAGTCCAGCTTTAAGGTGTGTAGAACAGATTGAAAAATTCCATGTGCCCTAAAGTCCTGACTGCTAGAAAGAAGTTCTGCCATTCAAATCTTTTTAGTACTCTCAGTGGATGTTGTGATGGTGGCGGTTTTGGAACAGGACCGTGGTGCAAGTGTAACTGGATATCAGCATCCTTGCACAGCTAACCACAAAACTAAATATATTTTGTTAATTTTCTTTTCACTGGCAAATTGCCATTGCACTATCACGATGCCAGATACAATATTAGATAAAACATTTGTTACGGTAGCTTGAATAATGGGTTAGCTAGATGCAAAAATCTGAAATACAATGCAACTGTAATGGTTGCCACACCTTAAGGAGAGCCTAGCACACATGTAATAAAAAAGATGCATCTTAAATGCACGATGACCTTAATTCCTTTCATGCTTCTGTCTTAAATTCAGTTTAGCTACTTTCCTACCTGGATGGCTTAGGTTTGCAGTGAATTCACAAAGCATTCAAATCTTTTTACCTTTAGGTATGCAGTCTACTTGAGTAGTATATCAGCATTTCTTGAGCACTTAGACATGGACACATCTTTTATCTGTCTGGACAAATAAAGAGCTCTATCCTATTTTTTGGTCCCTGTCTGAAGATGAAAAGTTAAAAGCTAATACTGTCTACTGCATGTCTTCTCACATATAGAATGGTTTGTTATTCCCATTATGAAATAACATGTAGGATGAATTCCCAAAAGTGACAAAGGCATACAACATTCAATTGATGAAAAACCGATCTGCAGTGAAACTTTATGGGAAGTGGCTACTAATAAATACAGGAACTGTGTATCTGGTTACTCAGCTAGCTTTCCAGAGGAAGCAGCAAATACTGTGAAGACATCTTAATGCTCAGTTATGACGCATATTCTTTTCCAGCTTTCATTCAGTATACTAAAACCTTAGTTTGTAACTGACAAATTTAGATCAGTTCTCCGTTAACTTTTAGACAAGGTAGCAGAATTAAGTGTGCACCTTTATTAAGGGTCATTCCTCAGAGAATCTGACTTTCTTGAATGCTCAGATCAAGGCACTTCTCGTATCACAAACTATGTAAAATAGTAAAGATTCTGCTGTGGAATCCCAGACATACAAAGACATGAGCAAAAATGTGCATATAGTAATGTTGATATTGAGCCAGTGCTGATAGATCAGCACAGAGAGGCAGCAACTGCGGCAGACTCCAGGGCTGCTCTGCAGGTCTGTAACACTTCATACCCTGAACTGCTGCAGTACAACATGATTGTGCATGGATCTGATTTTTTTTCCACCTCTTCACTGAAGCATATGAGAATACTCTACTAAACTGCTTGAATAATTAGAAGAGTGGGGCACCTAGTGATATTACAGTAAGTGATGATAATAAAGTCTGTCTAGGATCAAACTTTCTGTTTGGAGGAGCCTGTCTCTTTTTATGTGAGCCCAGAAAGGGGAGTGAATATTATGGTAGCTTTTACACGGCACTTAAATACCTTAGCTGAACTGTGGCATTTTTAGTGAAAAAACATAATGTCTCTCCTTCTTGTTCTTCTGCCAGTATTGAGTCTTTGTTCAGTACTTTATTTAGTATATAGGTGAACACTGTAGGGGAAAGAAATACTAATTTTTATAGCTCCTTAAGAAATAAAAATACATAGCCTTACGGTAAGTGGGAAGACTTAAAGTAATAAACCAATGATAGAGCTCTTCCACTTCCATCTCAGGATATGTATTTAATTTTGTCCTTTTTTGCTAGCTTTTCTCCTCCTGAGAAAAAATGCCAGATTTTCTTGGCATCCTTCTCCTTTGTGGCACTTGCCAATGAAAATCTTGCATCTACCTCCTTGTAGTGGGCTGACCCCAGCTGTATTCCAGACACCTACCAAAGCCTCTCTCTCACTCCCTCTGCACCTGGACAGGGGAGAGAAAATACAGTGAAGAGTAAGGTTCATAGGTTGAGATAAGTACCAGGAGAGATCACTCATCAAATACTGTCACAGGCGAAACATTCTCAAAATTTGAGGTTATTATTTGAATTTATTATTTAAAAAATCAGGTCAGGATAATGAGAAGTAAAAACAATCCAGGGGGGGATAGGGAGACGGGGAATGGGGTTTATGGTCAGTTCATCACAGGTTGTTTCTGCTCCTCCTCAGGGAGAGGAATCCTTTCCCTGCTCCAGCCTGGGGTTCCTCCCACAGAAGATATTTCTCCATGAACTCCAGCATGAGTCCCTCCCACAGGTAACAGTTCTCCACTACTGGGTCAGTCCCTCAGGCAGAGCCTGTTCCAGTGTGGGTCCTCCACTGGGTCACAAGTTCCACCAGCAAACCTGGGGCTCCTCTCTCCACAGGTCTGCAGGTCCCTGCCAGGAGCCTGCTCCAGCNTTCTCTGGCTGCAATTACAACTGTGCAATAGGTTTTTTTTTATTCTTAAATGTGTTAACACAGAGGCATTACCATCATTTCTCATTGGCCCAGCCTTGGCCAGGGGCATGTCCATCCTGGAGCTGTCTGGCATTGGCTCTGCTGGACTTGGAGGAAGTTTCTGGCAGCGGCTCACAGAAGCCGCCTCTGTAGCGCTCACACTACCAAAACCCAATACACTCCATTACTGTCTCTTGGGCTTTTGAGGTTTAGTTTTGGGCACTTCCCCCCCTTCATGTTTTCTGATACTCCCTTTTTTATTTTTCTCTGCTGTTCAGTGATTCTTTTACTACCATTGTCTATGACTGTTTTAGGGCATACAGGTGCGTGGTAAAGTAAGTACTCGTAGGCAGTTCTGAAATGCTGCTCTACTAAATGTTGCTACCATAATCTTGCATATGCGATTGATGGGTGGAGCCTTTAGTACTAAATATTATACAGCTCTGGAAGGAGATTCTTTTTTTTCCTCTGAAAGAGAAGAAGAATATATCAAGGAAAAATGAAAGATTATCAAGTATAATATGCAGTGTTTCCTTATTTCATATGTTACTTATGTGTGCGTGTTTCTAATTTCAGGTTGCAAGATAGTTTACTGATTGCATGAAATTTAGATGTATATTTCAGTAATCTCAAGGAAAAAATCTGTTGCAGTATTTTGTTTGACATATATCTAGAAATCATAATGGTATACAACATTCACTACTAATCAGAAATCAGCATTTGAAAATAGTCTTCACAGTTTGTTTAGTATAAAACCATATTTACTTTCACAGAGAACTTCAGCAAAAGCTTTAGAGATAGCGTTACACGTTCTTCTGGCAAAAGAACTTGTACATATGCAGAAAAAACTAAGCAAAAGTACGATGATTAAATTATTTGAATGTGTTCTGTAGTGACCTACAATGCTTTTCCTTTTCACTCTAACTCTGGCATTTTTTCTTCAATTAAATACATTCTTACAGTAATATATAAATTCTATTCAATTGAAGTTCCTCTAGTAGTTACATTGCAAGCTGTATAGACTTCCATTGTGTATTAAATATCTATTAGTTCAAATGTATTTACAAGATTTTTATGCTTCACTTTTCTTATACCTTTACTTTTAATGGCAGTAATTTTGTATACTTAAACTTGCTTGCAGTGAAATGCTTATGTTAAAAGCCACGTAAGTGGAAAGCCCTGAATAATTTTGAGCTGTTTGCAGCCTGTTCTCTGATGATCTTCTGCCAACTTTTTGTGCCACCATACTTGTTAGTACAGTGGAAGTTCTCTCTACCTGCTACAGTGTAAGATAATGGCAGAAATGAATCTTACATAAAATCCTGATTAGCATGTATCTCCTTATGGGAGCGAGTAATAAAATAGCAGCTGCAGTTTCCCTTAATGCTGCCCAGCCAGAGAAGTAGCCAACACCACAGAGCCAGGCATCTGCTGTATCCATCCAGAGGGTTCTCATTCCCAGTCCTGCTTTCACAGAGGTCAGTGCTCTGGTCCTTGTCTTCAGAGAACCTTAAACCATTCCTTAGATTTATTGATTGTTTCACCTACTGCAAGATTTTTGTGAAGACTTTAGTATTAAAGAATGAAAAAAAGTCCTGTGAACGCAGGACCTGGCTACCAAAGTCAAAATCCCAGTTCTTTGAAAAGACAGAAACCTGTACTGTGTGGCCTCTTGTGCCACTTGGCAACAGATGACTTTTATGAAGGAATCAGGAGCGGACCTGAACAATCATTGCTTGTGATTTCAAACCCAGCATTTCAGTGAAACCTTAAGAATCTTGAATTTGCTAATAAGATGTGCAGGTAGCTTGTAACCTTACTACAGACTTCTTGGACTTTATTTTTGGTTTAAATAAGTGGATTTTGATCAGATCTGTCCTGCTTTCTCTTTGCTCTTCACTGATGTATAAGAAAATGTCCCACTTTCTCATGACTTACTTTGCATATCCTTTGGAAAAAATCAAACCAGAGCTGAGCTGTGCATATACCCCTTGATTTTTACGACTTCTATAGAACGTAGTGCATTGGTTTTGGTGGTTTGGTTTGGTTTTGACTTTAAAAAAGCACCTTTTCATACAGTAAACAGCCATCCAGGAGTCTTTATAAAACATAAATGTTACTTTTCAAGGAGGCAGTTTTGGTGACCTGTACTCCACGGAAGGTACTCAGGTTGATACATATGCAATAACTTTTCATGTGCTTCATGTATAGCATGTGATACAGCCATGAGAGTAAAAATGGCATTGTGTAAAAGCAGTTGGATAGTTTGTACACATAGGAACAGCAGCAATCGTAATATGTATTTCTTACAGAAGCACACAGATCTCTTTAAATTTATGTTACCTGCTGAACTAGCCTGCATTGTCTAGTCAGCTATAAAAATGTGTGTGTTCTCAAGAGGGAAAAGGCCGAATGAATCTATAGTCTATGAATCCAGAACATTTGGATTTGCAATGATACTTTTTTTTTCCACCAGACTTGTGTTTCCTTAATTTTAATGAATTAACAAACTGGTACTGCTTAAGCAAATCGAAAAATTATTCTCGGGTCTATGTTCCTTGCATCTAAATCCAGCATCTTTACTTTATGTAGCTGACTTACAATATTGGGGACGAGCTCATGCCTGGAACCTACAAGAAGGCTCTTATTTGTTCTATACAAGTAAAATGAAGAAACTTTTTTTTTTTACATTTTCTTGTTTAAATAAAATTATGCATTATGCCTGTCAACAGGCTCTGAATATATTCCCCTAGTGTCAGAAAATTTTCTGCAGTGTAGTAGCTGTTTTAAGGAAAAGTGAAATATGACAGTCATTTAAGAGTTGGACTTGATGGTCCTTGTGGGTCCCTTCCAACTCAGGGGATTCCATGATTCTGTGATATCATTTAGCCTGGACAGAGACTTCCTAGACCCAGATTTATTCCTCTTCTCACACACTTCTTACCTGCTGCTCAATATTTCATTCAGGAAGAGCATCCTGCCTATAAGTTAATATTGTGGTTGAAGTTAGGTGCTTGTGGTAGGATAAGCTCTCTTTATTTGTTCCCTAAAGGAATGGCATTTTACACCAACGAGGAAATTTACTTGCATCCCAGCTGGATTAATAGTTGTATACATCAGCCAGCTCATAAAAGCAAGTGAGAGATTCATTTAGTAACGAACATCTAAGTGCATCAAAGACGAAAAAGTAGCATACTATGGGTAGTCTATGAGTAGCCTGTGATTGACAGCTGTTGATGCCTAAGGTTCTGTGATGTTGAAAAGAAAAATTAAACCAACTTTGTAGAAGTGTTACACAGTGCACCAAGTACAGATGAAAAGCATTAGCTTCACACTGATCTGGGTTGGGGGTACAGTGTGTGATGCAAGAAACTGCATTCTGCAAGCAGATGACAGATTTTAAAATTTGTATGAAATACAATCAGGTGTAGACAGATGAACACATTTCCCTTTACCATGGCAAGGTTATCTCACAGATCATGTCATATAAGTGAAGAAGAGTAACAATGTCACTCTTATTTTCAAGGGATGATATTATTCTTCAATGAGATGCAGAGCAACTCTTACTTTTCAACAACTTAAATGGGAACTAAAAACAATTTGACACTTTACTAAGCTGAATAGACAAGGTGTTATGCTCCTGTTGCCATTTTAAATGCTTTACTTTCAGAAGCAGCACAAAAAATCCTGAAAATTATAGAGAGTGATCCATGTTATCCCAGTAACATTTTACTGTGCCCAGAAATAGGGGGTCTGATAGTGTAAAGATGATGTACAACGGATTCAACACCTGGGAAAGTAGAATGTGCATACTCTGTGATCTCTTGTTGAGAGCATGTGACAAAATTATTTCAGTCACTTTGCAAACATTTATTTTTGTAGCTGATGATTTCAGCTGGGTTTTGTGGTTTGTTTGTTTGGTTTTTTTTTAATTTATTACTATGAATAATGACATGTTTATGTCATATATCATGTTTTATTCTTTGAAAATCTGTAGCTGCTTAGTACAGAGGCCAGGATGGAGCCCTTATGAGATGAGGAGACACAAACTGAGATGGAATAACTTTATAGAATGTGAGGGACACACAGGCTGTAGAGGAATGATGGCGAAGGAATAAACCCTCTGTACAGCAGAGAGACCAGAAGTTTGCTGAGAACAGTGGGAACTCAGGCTTCAGAGGGACCCAGAGACCCAGAGAGCGCTGTGCAGACTGTTCTGCAACTCTGGAAGTATCTGGTGTGCTGAACTGAGAACAAGCCTAAGAAAAGAGGACTGATTTATGAGGATGCAGAGGGCAAGGTGGAGATAAGTTTATGTACGTATAGGTTTGTTTTGGTTTTCTTCATTTTGAGTTTTCCCCACCCCCAAAAGAGAAATCAGCTGTTCTAGTGTCTGTTCTAATAAAACTTAGATTTCCTGTTAAAAAGCTGATTTGGAATGTTCACTATGGAAAAGTTTGAGCAGTGTGACCACACAGTTTTGGGCAGGGCAGGGCCTGCTGCAGCACAAGATGCAGTCAAGAACAAACCTGCAGCACAGGGAAGACTGTGGCACCAGGTTCACGTCTACTACTAACTGACAAATTGCCAAATTACAGTTGTTCTGGGTCTTTCCTGTGGCATTGCTCGTTTTTCCAGCATACCTGCCTGCGTGTTTATAGGTATGATTAGTTCAACATAGAGCACTTGGTCATTAAGAAATTACTTCCTGCTTCAATACACAGTTAATTTAGAATGTGATTAATACAAGTAAGCTTAATCCATGTCCCAAAATATTCCTGTTTTTACAAAGTTGCTTGGAAACTGTGTAAGTAAATTTAATTCAAATCTAGTTTAAGATCCAAAGATAAATGGAAGGAGGAAATAGTTTAAAATAAAATACATGGAAGTTCTGCATTCTTTCAGCCTTTACTTTTCTGGAGTGTTTTGAAATAGGATTTACTGGAAGAACCGTGTAATAAATTGCAGTTGTGGCATCTTTTTTGTATATGGGGTTAAATATAATTGTTTATTAGATGCTTTGTAAAAAGTTAAGAAATATTGCAAAATATTTCAAAAAATAGAAATGAGGTGTAATCTGAAATACTGAGGGGATAACTGACCTAAGTTGGGGTTGAGGGGTTGTTGGTGAGTATCTTCATTTTGCTGTGTCAGTGTCTGTACTTTTATGTAGCTCTTCTGTACTAAAGATTGTACTTTAGTTTAGATCTACTCTTAGATGCTGTTTTATCACAGGGGAAAACTACATATCTGTTTTCCAGTAGATAACTTGTTTTTCCAGTATTTCCCATTTTCTGGTCTGTGTTCCTATTAATAATGTTTAAACATTTTGTGCTATTTTAGCTGGTATATTTGAAAAGAACGTTTTAAATGCTGCACAGGATTTTAAGATTGCAATGTTTCTTATCATTTCTGGCGTTATTCTGAGCAAAGGGAGAGCTTTGGATTCTTTTAAGTAACCGTTGGTTGAAAACCATCTCTGGGAAAAAAGGCTTTGAAGAAAACTCTGAATGTGTGTTTGTGTCCTGAAAATTGAAGGAAAGAACAAATTTTTAAAGTGGAAATGTGACATTAGATGTTTAAAATGTTTCCAGTTTTTTAATATAAATATTACAAATCTCCCACTCCATTCATAGTGGTGCTATCTGTTCCAATACAGAGATGTAATCTTACTTAACCAAAGACTAAGAAGATTTCTCTATTTAGTAGCAATTAGTCTTTGTGGCTGCTTAAGATTCTTGAGCATTTCTGATTTAGTAGCCTTCAAAATAGATACTGGTTGTCATTGAATCTCTCTTTTTTCTTTAATGTGAATATGCTCGTCTTTGTGGTTTTGCTTTATTTTCCTCACTGAGTCAACATAATTCTCAGTGGTTTTGGGGACCACAACTGAGCCCATTTAGGAAGTGCCGTATGATGCCTCTAAATAATGGTAACTGAATCTGACTGCACATCACCCCAAAATGCCAAAATGAATGAAGACAGTGAGTTTGAAAATTAAAACAATAAAAGATCACTGAAAGGTCAAAATACTTGCTTTCATTTAAAAATGTCATTGAATGGTACAGAATTTGTATCAGAAATGCTGCTATTTAAGAAAGTTTGGGGGCTTCATGAAGTATAGCTTTCTGTACATAGTGGCAGGAGGCCCGAAACATTACTGCTAAAATTAATTTATGCATTAAAATAGTGTCAGATATCTCCTGGATGCCTTACATCAGTGTGTGTTTGGACTGAAGGTACGTATCAAAAAGCAAAGCAAGCTTAGAGTCTGTTTCATCATGTATCCAGCTAGGATTGGGAATACTCAGTGCTGAAAGATCAGAGAAGCAGCAGAGAGAGCAATAATGGGATCTTTGGTTTCTCCATTAGTGTCTCATCAGGATGTTGTGAAAAGTTTCAGATTTTAGACACAGTCAATAAGCAAGACATTGGTCAGTGGAGCTGTGAGGAGAAATGAGACCCTTCACTTTATCCTGTGTAGAGTTTGGTTCACAAGAGGCATGTCACAACAGCAACCATTGAGTTCAACACACTGAAACACCAACAGGAAACAAACAGCAATCCACAACAGTTCAAGAAAGAACACTACACAAAAATAAAATACTTACTAAAAAGAACCTTAAAAAGGTCAGCAAAGAGAAGGAAGTTGTACCAGGCGGTATGGAAGCTACTTAAGGACACCATATGTGGTATTCAAGGCCAGCACCCACCACCTGTCATGAAAGGCTTGAGAAAAAGCAAGAGAAAGACAGCAGAGCCAGACAACAGAGTAAAGGAAGTTGTTAGAAAGAAGTAGGTGTCTTTTAAAAAACTAAATTCACACCCAAATGATGTATTAAACATATTTAAATGTAAGAACGTGGTAAGACAGGCGAAGGACTGTTTGAGCAAATGTTATACAGAATTATAACTGGCAATAGGTCTTACTTCTGATGCACCAGGAGCGATGTGTCTGCCACTCTTTCAAGCCAATGGTCGTGGTGTAGAATGAGTATTTAGAGAGGCCTGTTTCAGAGAAGTTGAGTAAATCCTTTGCATTGATGTTAGCTGTGGAAAAAATACTATGGAGAATCCCATGATGCAGCACTTCCTCTTGGCTTTTCTACAAGGACATATGAAATTGAAGTAATTTAATGGTTGTGCAACAAAATAAATTGATAAAATAAAATCACAAGTACCAGATTTTATTCACCTAAACTTTCTAAAAGAATTTAAGGAAACAAATTGCCCACATTACTGACAATGATGCATAGATACTTGCTTTTCAAATTGCCTTGTTGTCAGAGACTTTGAGGTTAGATACTGTGAAGCCAGTTTTTTTAAACAGTTCTTAAATCATCCAGGGAACTGCAAGCCTGTAATCCTGTTGTTTGTTTTAGGCAGTTCTGCACAGACTATGATGCAAAATAATATTTGTGGATACTTTATAACCTGTGATCTGAATGGGACAGATCAACAGAAGGTTTGCAAAGGGGAAGTATACAAACATCTTGGAATCTTTGAAGACATAGGAAATACATGGATAAGGATGCTACAGCTGATGTGGTTTCCTTGAATTTCCACCAAGTTTTTGATAAAGCCCGTCTCCGAAGAGGGCACATAGACATAACATGAAAGGTGAAGCCCCAGAATAGATAAGTAGATGAAGAGGATGCAGTAGTTCTCAAAACACAGAGATCACAACTGGAGGCTTGTGTTCAATAAATGGTCAGGTAAAAAGTGAACAGTGATATCAGAAGGTTTCCTGATGGCTACATGGATATCGACTGCACTAAAGGCAAGAGTTTGGTGCATTGTAATCCCAGATTGAATGATTTGTCAAAAATGACAGATGAAACACATCTTAGACAGTTTTCAAGTGAGGTACTTAGGAAAAAATAACCAGTCAAAATTCACCTGCAAAATGGTGAGCTCAGAACTGATTGTTACCAAGCAGGTTAAGATTTTATAATATGATGAATAACTGTGAAAACAGTATTTTAGCACTCAGCAGCAATCAAAAAGCAAATAAAATTATGGCAATTATTAGGGTAAAAAGTGGAAAAGAACGGCCATCTTTATACCTGTGTGTGAGTTCAAAGTTCACATTTTCTTGAATGCAGTGTATATCTACTGTTTGATACAGAATATAGAAGTAGGTAGTTGTTTGTTGTGACCAAGTATAGTTCCTCCTATGGCAGGAATTTGACTTAGGAGTAAGAGAAATTTATTTATATATACAGTCATGTGAACATTTACAACTGAAGACTTATGCAGAAAGTGTTATCTACCTTTAACTCATTATTGTCATTAGTGTTAATTGGATTTGCTTAAAATCCAGGAGGTAATACTGCTTTGTGGTAGGCAGCACTTACGCAACATTTGCCAGTTTTATGTGAATTCTTCATTTGTCAGCACACAAACATAGTATAGTATGAATGAAAAAATAAAAGACAGTTCCTATCCTAAACAGCTTCCAGTCTTTTGCAGTTTTCTACAACATCACAAGTGTTGCACGTTAAAGTTTTAAAGGTTTTTAATTGGTTTTCTTTCTCTGGTTTCAAATGATGATTTGATACAGTTTTCCCAAAAAGACTGAAAAAATAATAACATCATTTTGTGTGCTTGAGATCTTTCCAATATTGCTTTTATTCTAATGAACCATTCCATTGTGTTGCATTCACTAGCCACAGCTTTTCACTCTTGGTCAAATTGCAGCTACAGATACCTTAATTGGCACTAAAAATAACTTTGGTTTTTTTTCTTACAAGATCCTGAACCAGAATTAAACTCCTCTGCATTGACTGCATGGTACACCATGGAAGATTCATGCAGTATCAAGGAGAAGAAAAGAGCTTAAACAGGCTGAAAAATCAGGAGGGGCTTATGTCCTGTTTCATCTGAGGGAAAAAAAAAAACAACACAAAAAAAGCCCAACCCAAAGCCAAAACCCAACAGAATTACAGAATTACCATGAGTGGCATCCAGACAGCCAGCTGTGAACAGGAGAGCCAGCTGCCATGCTTGAGTCATGATGAGCACATTATATGGATTCCTAAAGCTGAGAGGATATTCTTTGACTCTATTTTCCTCAGTCTATTTTACATATTTTTATCTCTCTTTTTTTTTCCCCCTGTTCCAGAAGTTTGTTCTAATAATGTTGAAGGACCTGATTTTTAAAAATCCCTAGCATTCAAAAATCCCAGCTTATTCTCAGAGCCAAACTTCATTTTGCATACTGTGGAACTTCGTATCCCTTAGACCTGCAGACACCTAAGTAATCAGCCTCCCATTTTTTATGGTCTTATAGGATGCTGTCTCACAATGTTTTCATCTAGCATTGTCTGAAGGAACTGAAATAGTAAAGATAAACTGGAGGAAGCTTATCTTTCCCGTCGTGGAGTTGCCAGCAGTGTGTTCATGCTGGTGGTTAGTCTGGACAGAAAGAAGTCAGCTGTTGCTCTTAGCCTGTGTTAAGTTTTGTATATAATCTCGTTGTGTCTCCAGCTGCTCTGATGATGAATACAAAGTACCTTGCTGATATAATAGAACTTAATAATTAGCTTATTGGGAATCTTCATGTCAGTAATTTTTATTTAATTTTTTAAAATTTTTCCTTGAAGATAGAAACTGGCTGCACTGAGTTTTCATTATCACGGTTCAGTAAGGTGTATGTATAAACTGAGTCCTCTTATTTCATTTAAAGTCTTTTTTTATACATTTCTGCCTCCGTTCTGTTAAAGAAACATGTAGTTTGAATGGAGAAAACATTTAAGTTTTTCAGACAAGATAAGATAGGCTGTTAGAAAACAACTTTTTCTTTTAGTGCTGACTTACGATCTGAGGCTACTCATTCCCACTTCCATATCATACTGTCAGTCAGGATAGTGTCACTGCACCTGCATGGTAAACTGCATCTAAAAAGCAATCTATGCAAAAAAAAAAAAAAAGAACTCTGAACAGTTCTTGAGGAAAGGGTTCTTATTAAGGCTGAAAGAAATGCCTATGAAATTATGGCTATGACTGGAAAATGTATGTGGGCATTCCATGTGGAAGACACTTTGCTTAGTCTGAAAGAGCACCAAGTGCAGACTAAACAGGTTAGAGTAAATTGCGCTTGGATAATTGGATTATGTGATCAATTAGGCAACTTGTGGAGCAGGGATAGGTCTTAGGAGGGAGAGAGGCGACAGGCCATTATGGAACAGGAGAAGAACCATCAGCTCTCGTGGAATTAGAGCAAGCTGTAGCTATAGTTGTGGCTAGGGTTAGTGTTGTTCAAAAGCTGTTCCTATCATTGTTGCTTAAGTACTTACTCGACACACTGAGATTGCTTGCATAGTGTATATTCCCTTCATTTGTTATAATTATGCAGCTTTGACATAACAAATGTCTTCTGTCTGTGGGAAAAATTATTAGAACCAAATTTGTATCTATTGAAATTTTATCAGACTTCCCTGCTGCCTTGAAATGTACAGAATCATTCAAAAGTTAGGTCCTGTTTGGGGGGTTTTTTTATACAACAGTGGATTTTGTTAATTAGTAAAAATCATCTGATGAGCAGACTCATGTTAAGAAACACCTTCCTGTGTACCAATATTTTTTGTAAAAGAGACTGATTCTTCCCAGTTGTTGCAAGCATCTAGTCAGAATTCGTCATCTCAATTTCATTTGTGGTTAATGGAAGGAGAGAGAGAGATGAAATCCTTCAGGTTGTATTTCCATCCCTGCTGGTTTAGGATGAGATAAACTGCTTTCTGAAGATGCAAGTGTCTTTTGGGTTATGAGAGGGAGCACAGGTCTAAGTATGCACTAAGTATTTTCAGGCAGCTAAAGCTGTGGGAGGCAAATCCCACTGAACGTGTCATTTGTTAAGGTCATTGTGTGGGCTGTGAGATAAACTTTATGGTGTATGTTTCTTGTATAACTTTCATTTATATTTTACAGCATGGCTGTTGTAATCAGGTAGCCTTGCTGGCTATATGAACAAGCAGTTCTCTTGGCTCCTCTGCATACCACACACGTGGGAAGTCCATAGCAAACTGTACCCTTAGTGAAAAAAGGTTTTACTTTCTTCTATTAGCTTGTGAAACAGCTCAGATTAATTGCATGTCATCTTGGTTTTGCATGAGGAGGCAGAAATTAAGTCTATTTTGTTACTCTTTCAAAAATCATACAAGTCTTTTTGGTTTCTTTCTCTGCTAACTTCTGTGAGAGTCCTACTTTGGCTGCCAAAATCTTACTATTCTGGAATTATGCTGAGAAACACAGCATTACAAGCTTGAACAGTACAATAGGTTTATATAAAAGTTTTGGAATATTTTTCCTATTATTTTCCATCTCTTTTCTTATGTATGCGAACAAGGTGTTAGGTGTTATGGTTGCTGATACCAACTGAGCAAATGTTTTCGTTGAGCTTTCTATGCTGATGCACAGGTATGGTTTTTGTTTTTCTGGAGCTGATAACAGCTCACTTTACCCCTACCAGCGAGCTGTTCAAATTAATCCCTTTTGTGTGCATTGCTTTGCATTCATAAGCATCTAATTTCACTTGTTCCTGATGTTGAATCACTGGTAGCTCCCACACATGGAACAGTAGATATTACACAGGTACTAGAACACAGGGCAAAGAATGACAAAAACTGCTGAAGGACTGCCGCTCTAGCTCCTCCAGAGAACTAGGTAGAGTCTTGTGTTTCTTTCCTGTGTTGGAGGAAAGTCAGCATAGTCTGGTTTCCTTTCAGTCAGGCCTTTATCTTAATACCTACACATGGGAAGACTACATTCGTTCTGCCTTTTGACAGCTTCACCGTGGACTCTTCAGACCTTCTGCTGTCCTGAGGTACTTATGATAAGGAAAATTTTGGATTTGACTCAAAACATTGATTATCTTAAGCCCCGTCTGGCTTCTGCCTTGTTTTTTTTCAAGTGATTTCAAACCAAAGAAGGGTGCTTGGCTGCACAACACACTGTTGTTTCGCTGAGATTTGGGGATCTCAGATTCTTAAAGAGCAAGTTAGGCCGCTTTGCTGAGAGCATAGATTAAAGTAGTGTTATTAGCAAACAGTGCTGTTCAGGTTAACAGAGGGCTGAGAAATTTTGCAAAACAATGTATATATATTTGCAGTGAAATTCACCTATTATAACACAAATACTCCCATGAAAATCCAAATTAGATCTCAAGATGAAACACTAATGTTTTGTTTATAGCATCTTTCACCATTCATATCTGCCTTCAGTTCTGATATTTTATTCCTTCAGGATGACACAGACGTTATTTTTCCCACATCCCATATGTCCAAATCACATATAAAGATATTTAGCTCAAATACCATGGGTGCAAAACATTCCACACTGTGGGTCCAGGGTGACGTTTGGCGTGTCTTTAACATGCTGTGGTGTTCAATTACAATGCAGCAAATTTATTTTTAAGCAGCGTTCTTCATTGGAAGTATGGAAAATTGCTTTGCGGTGAGTCACTGACAGCTAAAGAACTAAAAGTCTGTAGTGATATTTAAAGAGAAAGTGGCTCAGAGCTGACAGAGTTCAAGAAAGAAAAAGAAACAGAAATTAAAGAGAGGGCCTCCAACCATGGAGAAAATAGTGACAAAGACTGGTTAGGGGGAGGAGTGATGAGAAAGCCACACAAGCTGAGAATGTCAGAGACAGTTCAGGAGATTATGCATATCATTCTGAAACAAGCATTAGGCTTCAGATGTCTCTCCTGTATTACACCAGCCTTAGCCAGGCAAGGTTGCTTTGACCCTAAGAGAATGGTGTAAATCCAGATAAGTACGAGTGCTAGGCTCAGGGCACTGTTAGGAATTTAGAAACATGCAGGTAGGGGTTGAGGGAAGGATTAATGTCTTAACTTTCTAGAACGAAACATTAGAATGTGGTGTTTTGCTGAACACCAGGCACCCACCAAAGCCGTTCTATTACTGTCATCCTCAGCTGGACAGGAGATAGAAAATATTACTGAAGGTTCACGAGATAAGGGCAGGGAGAGATCACTCACCAATTCCTGTCATGGGCAAAACAGATTCAGCTTGGGGAAACTAACTGAATTTATTACCAATCAAAATTAGAGCAGGATAGTGAAAAGTAAAATCAAATCTTAAAAGCACCTTCCTGCATGCCACCCCTCCACCCCACCCCACCCCATCTTCCCAGGCTTAACTTTATTACCAGTTCTCTACCCTCTCACCACCTGCAGTGCAGGAGGATGGGGAATGAGGGTTACAAGCACTTCATCTCCTCAGGGAAAGGAGTCCTTTCCCTTCTCCAGCATGGAGTCCGTCCCATGGGAGACAGTCCTCCACTATGAGTCCTTCCCACAGACTGCAGCTCTTCATGAACTGCTCCAGCATTAGTCCTTTCCCGCAGTGTGCAGTTCTTCAGGAACAGATTCCTCCAGTGTGGGTGCTCTGTGGGGTCACAAGTCCTGCCAGCAAACCTGCTCCAGTGTGGGCTCCTGTCTCCACAGGGCCACAGATCCTGCCAGGAGCCTGCTCCAGCGCAGGCTTCCCCTGAGGTCACAGCCTCTGTCAGGCTTGCACTTGCTCAAGTGGAGGGTCCTCCACAGGTGGATCTCTGCTGCACCATGGATCTCCACGGGCACAGCTGCTTCACCATGGTCTGCACCACAGGCTGCAGGGGAATCTGCTCTGGCACATAGAGCATCTCCTTCTGCATTGACCTTGGTGTCTGCAGAGTTGTTTGTCTCACCTATTCTCGCTCTGCTCTTCTCTGGCTGCAATTACTTCTGCACAATAACTTTTTTCCCCTTCTTAACTATGTTGTCCCAGAGGTGTTACTACCATCACTGATGACTTAGCCTTGGCCAGCAGCAGGTCCATCTTGGAGCTGGCTGACATTGGCTCTGCTGGACATAGGAGAAACATGACAACTTTTCACTGAAGTCACCCCTGTAGCCCCTGTGACCAAAATCTTGTCATGCAAACTCAGTATATAGAAGAAAACTGAAGTTCTGCAATCCATGATGTTTAAATGTGTGAGGATTTTGTTAGACCATGAATGAGGGAATTATTAGTTAGACAGGAATTGTTATAGACAGGAAAATGGACTTCAGCAGCACTGCACTCAGAGGGAAGATGGGGTGTTGACTTCTGGCCAAATCATGCTTGGCTAGTGCCAGAGGGGCTAACACTGGGAAGTTAGTGTGTGGGAGGAGCAATCAGTTCAGGGTCACAGATTACTTTAAAACTCGGGCTTTGTGTACAGGGATAACATCTGGGTAAACAAGCACAAAAGCTGTATTGAAGAGCATGAGGGACTTATTTCCTGTGACATTTGAGGCTTTTGAAGAATTAGGTAGTAAGGAATTTATAATGTAGCAAGGGAACAACAGAAGCAAGGCAGGCTGTTAAAGAGATTGGAGATTACTTACCAAGGTCACTGTTGCCTTGCATGCTTTTCCTATAAAGTTGATGTCCACAACTGAGCTAGCAGTAAGATATCCCAAAGGAGGAGAATGTTTAAGGAGGAGAAAATAGATGAGTCAGAAAGAGATGCCTGGTGTTTTTAAAGCACAGCACTGTCATGAATGGATATCATCAATATAAACACTATCATCTTTTGTTGTAAATTATGTACATTCTTCTTGTGTTCTTGGTCAAGTCTACCAGCTGATGGTGTGGGACTCTTTCGGGAGCTCTCTCATGCTGTGTCACCCAGTCTGCCCGTACTGGTTTTTGCTCTGGGGATTCTTTTGACCTTACTCTGTATAGAACCATATTATCTGCCTTAAGAAAGTAAATGAGATGTAAAGTATGTAGCATGGAGGAGAATACAGTCTTTATTGAGGCAGAAGGGAAAAAATCTTGTCTTTTTAATGCATTCAGAAAAGTTGACTTTGACATTGTAGTACTGAAAGACATTGTAAGCATAAAAGTAAGGTTAGAGCCACTCAGGTATCCCAGAATTTGAAGGGTGTCATATTTCATTGTATGCAGTTCTAAAATGTTTATTACAGATCTTCTTATTTACAGCTCTCATGTCTCTTTTGAATCCACAGAAGAGGAATATCAAGGGCAAACCAAGAGAAAGCGCATTCGAAGGAAGAAACAAAAGAGCAGTTTACAAATCTCTAATAATTTACATGGAGAACAAACAGATTTGGGAGTGCAAGAAACTGTAGTTCAAAATAATTTACAGCTGCAGCAAACAGACGGTCCCAAAATAAGCAAAAACAAAAGGAGGAAAATGAAAAAGAAGCGACAGAAAGAAAAAAAGAGAGCAGCTGGCTTAGTAACAAAAACTACTGGTGTGGATTTTACGTATCAGCCTGACAAAAACAACAAAGAAGAAGCAGCAGGCTTAAAAGACATAGATGAAAAGGCAGATAGCCTTCTGGACTTCCTGCAGGCAACACAACAAATTTATTTTGCTGACAGTATGTACCTCTCTTTCTCCTTTCTTTTTATGAGTACTGCCACACAGGGGAAAATGGTTATGCATTTATTACTGCATTTTATTACATAAAATGAGACAAATCTACTAAAGAAGTGTCTCTCTTGAACTCAGTAAGTCATGTGAGTACCTAGTATTTGTCCCACTTTATGGTGTGTGCATGAATATGTAAGAATTCACATCAATGGAAAAGACCTGTCGTCCTCTGTCTTTAAAAATATACATGGTGTTCCTTGCTCTTCTCTTAAACATTCCAATGCCCTTGGGACAAGAGGTTAAAATTCTTTTTCCCTCCGAAAGCAAACACCCAGAAGGATTACTTGCTTTCAGAGAACTTCAAATGAGGACAATTGCTATCCTTAACTACTTTTATGCTTAGTATCTCTGAACCAATCTACTTTTCAGAATGTTCTCCTTCCCAGGAGGAGATTTATTTGTATTCTATAAGGAAATCTAGACAGACAGCATGTTAAGGAACAGGAAAGATACTGTTGGCACTGGGAAAGTATACTGGCATAAAATGCTTTTGAACAAGATGAATGGGAACTGATGCTCAATGCACGTTCCATAGTACTTTTAAAAGAATTGCATGGATTTATCCCTAATGGGCTGTTGAATGTTACCTGGTCACTGTGGAGCTGAATGGAGAATATTAAATAGCTTACCTGCCTGTATTAGTCCATTTTAAGTCAGAGCTGTCAGCTACTAGTACCATAAAATTTATCTTTTGGTTACAGAATTACAGTACAAACCTTGTTAAGATGACATCAGGGATTTCATGTTAATTTTTTTTTCAAGATCTATACATAGAATTTTCTTTGCATAATGTTAAATTTTTCTGCTCTATCAGGTCTTCATCCTAAGCCTAGCATTTGAAATCTGTCCTAGTTTCTGGCTAAGGTATTTCCATCACCAAAATTAAGAATTCTACTACTTCACCATATGGCTAAATAAATGCAAGCTAAACTACATGCATTTTCTGACTGAGCAAGATTGAAATTCTTCGAGTTCTGGTGTTAACACATGACCCAGAACAGAAACCTGATCAATTGTCCACAGCTGTGTTGCATGCTGAGTTTTAAGAAAGACTGTTGTTGAACCCAGCTTTCCTGCAAGTCAAGTTCAGGTCTTGGCAGTTTTTGACAGACTGACTGGCCCTAGTTTCAAACCAACAGATCAGAGTGTTGAGCCAGTGAGGACCTTGGAAGCCACAGAGAGGAATTCTTAGGTGAAAGGAAGTTCATCTGCAGATGAGATATGACATCTATAAATCAGAGCGTGACTAACTTTCTTGTTAGGCAAATCCTAGTTTATATATAGATCTGATATTATGCTGTTTGCCTTTTCTAGTAGAGTTACTTTAACACTCCCTATTTTTTTGGATAAAATTGGAAGCCATTGCATTTAGCAGCATTTTCAAATGGTCACATTGGACTATACTTCTAGTACATATATTAAAAATCTGAATCAGGAAAATTCTGTACTTCTCAGGTGTCTTGCTAGTAAAAAACAGAATTAAAAAAGCAGAATTAAAGGGAGTTTGGTTAAAAGGACAGACAACACATTGTTACTGGAATAGAAGAATGAATTTATGGTTTAGTACTGTATAAACAGTTGTATTGGGTATGGCTGAGCTGGAGTTCACTTGCACACAGCAGCGCCCACAGCATTTTGGAAAGGTGTTGATAACACACCGGAGTTTTGGCTACTGCCGGGCAGCACTGGCATCAGCTGATATAGCTCTGTCTCTCCAACATTCCCCTCCATCAAGGGGAGTGGGCAAGATCCTGGGAGGGGACACAGCCAGGCCAGCTGACCCAAATTAGCCAAAGGGATATTCCATACCAGATTACATCAGCTCAGATATAAAAGCTAAGGGAGGGAAGAAGAACTGGGGGTATTTGTTATTTTACAGTGTTTGCCTTCCAGAGCAGCCACTACATGGGCTGAAGCCCTGCTTCCTGGGAAGTGGCTGAACATCACTCGCTGTTGGGGAATACAGAACAAACCTTTTTTCCTCTATAATTAAGTGTGTGCGAACTTCCACTAGTTTTGGTGGGGTTTTTTGTGGTTTTGGGTTTTTTTTAGCAAACTGCCTTATCTCAACCTGTGCACTGTTTTTCATCTCGTTTTCTCTGCCCTGTCCCGCTGGGAGGGGGAGTGATAGAATGTCTTGGTGGGTGCCTGGCATCCAGCCAGAGTCAACCCATTAGAACAATATATGTCCTTCTCTGCTGCCTTGCATGCTGTAATACTTGCATTTTAAATAAAAACATAAAGGTGTAATACCAAGGTAATTGTTTGCCTCCAGAAGTGCTTTGCAGTAGTTCCACAGAGTTGTTCCCTTCTCCAAATGTATGTGCAATTTATAATATGTAGTCTGTAGGAAACAAAAACATAGTGCTTTGGCCACAGTACAGTTTCTTCATCATACCTTCTTCCTCTGCTAACTTTGGAAATTTGATTCCTCCTGCATTCCTATCATTATGAATCCTATTGTCCTTTTAACTTACTGAATTTTGTAGTTTCACCTTACCATTGTTTTTATCTTTAACAAAAAATGTTTAACAAGCCACTCTTTAGTACCTGATATTTGGTTGTCAGTTGTACTAAAAAGGAAGATGCTGTCTTAGAAAAGAAAGTATAATTAGGAAAATTCTCTGAGCTCACTGAATATTTTTAACATAGTTTTCTGACTTCTTCCAGAGAAATCAGAATGCAGAGATGTTGCTGTAAATTCAGCAACTGCCCAAGAGCTCTTACAACGTCTTGAATCTCACACCATCTCTTCCTCAGATGTGACTCATCTGCATCGGCTGAAATCCCTTGTATTGCTACAGGATATTGAGAGATTGAAGGATGCTTTGAAACAATTCCAAGAACAATCCATGATGTCTCCTGGTAGGTACTATTCACTCATGTTCATACAGTGATATTTTTTGTGTTATTTAAAATACACATCACTTTATTTTTTTAATTTGGAAGCTGTAAATAATTATATAATAGTAAATATATGCTTATACAAGATATGAAAGCATAATTCCCACCAAAAATACAGTGATTCCCTATTTCCCATTTGTTTACGATTAAAATGGAAGCTTTTCTCACTTTGCAGCAACTACAGAATACAAGATGATTCAGGGGTTTAAACCAATATTTTTTAAATCTGAAATGTTTTAAGATGTAATCATATTTAAAGCATATTTTTAATGCGTTCCCATGATAGCCTTTTTAAATTGAAGGAATTAACTTGTTTATCTTGGAGATTTCACTCCTCCAATTAAGGATTAATTTTACATGTGTAAGAATCAATAAAACCCATTATTTTATTTCTTCCTGGTCACCACATGGCTTCTTTAATACACAGACTTTGCAAGCTAAATTTTGATTTACAGTTTTGGTTTTGTTTAAATATAAACATCTGGTTTAAGTTTCTAAAAAATACTGTTGATATTGTAAAAATTTCAAGTTACTCTTTATAACAAATGATATTCTGAAGTCATTCATAAAAAGAAAAATTGCTGTGTTGCTGTATCTTTTCATACCTGAGGCACAGGGTTCTTCTGTTCTTTACTATAAGCCCTCTAATTTTAGTAGACTCTCTTGTTGTACAGTTAATAGTTCTTCAAGTGAATGTGGGATCAGCATGTATTCCACATAAGGTATAATGATTCATTTTCCATGTAGACTTCATTTCAACAGTCATTGCTACTAGTCATTAGAATTTGTGTTGCAGCATCAGACAGAAATCTACAAGATGTGCTGAATTTTCTTGTCTCCCAAAGAATTTAATCAGAGTTGAGAGCACTTGGCTATGGCATGAGGGAATCTCAGCCATTTTAGATTGTGCTTCAAGTCTTTTGAAGAGTAACAGCACAGATGATAGTAGTGTGGGAACAGTGTAATTAAGATCATAGCCACGAGAGGCTTAGCAACAGCATTCAAAGAAGAGACATCTGCTTGTAACTTCATTAAATAATTTACAGCATGATAGTGGCTAAAGATCCTCATCAAGACTGGAGCCTCCTGAATGCCATGTGTTGGACAGAGAAAAGAGAGAATTCCAGCCTATGGGGTTCAGAGCTGGTACATTTTGAAAAGGGTGCTCTTAGAGAGGTACATAAGTATTTTTTTAAGGGTAGATACGGAGTATGACAACCCTTAAGGTTCTGATGGATGTGAAGTATTGACATACACATGGAATGAAATCCTTCTGTTCATTTCGAGCCTACAATCTCTGATCTTAATTATAATCACATTGTCTCGTTGGATGTAATACATGTGTGCAAACCAAGTAGAGCTCAACAGGAATAGTGAAAATGGTATTGGCCCTTTACTGAATGAACTAATTCAGCTTTTCTTGATTCAATCCAGATGGAATTGAAGTGACAACATTCAGGATATTCTTTACAGGCCTTATCTAACTTTCATACAATACAGTTGGAATTCTGTTGAGTTTTGCAGCCTTGAGACAAGTTGCTTTGTTTACTTTTGTATAGCAGAAATGTCAGACTGAAGAGAGAAAACAGAAGCAAATTAAACCCCCTAATTTTCCAGTGTACGTGTTCATCACTTGAAAAAGCAAAAGACAATTTTGTGGGTGATTTTTAAAATTCATTAATGTTTCTGCTGGTACATCCTGGAGTTGTTTACTCTTCCAGTTGATTTTTTTCCCCAGTAACTGCTGTCACTCTGGGCTCAATTCTAATCTCATTCCAGGTTTACAGTGGTGTAACCATAGTAGTTGATTTGATATTCATGAGGTACAACAACATAAGAAAGAGGAAAATAGATTCTTATAAATTATTAAAGGATAATTAAGCACCTGCTAGTCATTAATTTTCCTCAACAGACTATAACAAATACATTCTATTTGTAATTCAGGAAATTCAGTGAATGAAAACATAATGCTCTGAAATTTTACTTTGAATTACACCTTTAATTATACTTCTTTTTCCCTACATTTGGCTCAAAATCAGGTTATCTTGTCCAATGTGGGCTTTTTACGTTGTAGTTTTCACTCCCAATGAACAGATGATAAGAGTTATTACAAAAACCTGTTGTCTTAACAAATTCAAGTTCTTATTATAGAAAAACAAGTTAGGGCTGTTTATGAAGGTAAAAATGCAGAGTACATAATAGTAATCTCTAATTTTTTTATGACTTTTTCTTATTATCTTGTCTTTTTTCTCTTTATTTTTACTGGGGTGCGATGTACTAAGGAAACGCCATTCCATATTAACATGATAAAAAACTTGATTTTAGGAAGATGTATCATTTTTACAAAATAAACATTTTATTCCATGTATTTCAGGAAATAGCATGTTAACCCTTTTCCCCATGGTTATGATTCTACTTAAGATGCCATCATCAATGAAGTAAAGATGGGTGCTATGTTTTGTTCAGTTGTATCTTTAATTCCACGAAGGGAAGCGTAAGAAAAAAATGAGAAGTGATGCATCTCTTCAAATAAGTGCACATTCTCCATTAGTAAAATTTACAAATTATACGTACCATTATGTCTTTTTTTTCCTCATATATGTATGTTATGGTTTCATCCGACTTTCCACTGGGGTTACTAAGTCCCACTTGGCAAGTTTATGCCTACTGGTGATAAATGTGCTTCAGAATAAAGCCCTGGGCTGCCCAAGGTCATCAGATTACAAATAGAAAACCAGTGGTTCAATACCACAATTTGGTCACATCTCTTAGCATGTTGCTCAGATTGGAAATCACAATGCATCCAAAAGAAAAAAGAAACAAGAAATAAGTTTCTGTTTTATCTTAAGCTCTTAGATACCGCTATTTGCAGTCATATCAAAGAAAGGCCTAACAAGGGTGATGGTAGGGTCTGATAAATTTTGCAGGAAAAGGAAATACTAAGGAGATTCAGACACAAAAATTATCAACAGTAGTTATTATCTTTTAACCCTTCATTTAAATGAGGAAAAATACTTAAGAAGATCTCTGTGGTTCAGAGGTACTGGTTGTACTGTTTAGTTGTCATCCTCCATCAGCTTACCTTGTACTTTGTGCTTCAGATTACTCCGTCAAGTTACCTTTGACTTGTACGTGAGTGATCAAAGTTGAGGTTGGTCAAGAGTGTTCGTGTGAACATGGTTATTTAGAGAGTCATTGTTCTCAGTCTGTAAAAGAGAACAAAATGCCCTATTACTATTTCCATTTATTTTGTAGTCTTTAACAAGAAGTACTTACCTCTACCTAAAATGTTCTGTAAGTTCAGGGAAGAGAATGCTCAGAAGTCACATAGACATGGATTTCTCATGATGGGGGCTTTGCTGATCTCTATTAGCAAAAGGAAGCCAGAGACCTTCATGATCCTCCACAGTGCAGTGGGCAAAGGAGAAGAGCTGTGACTGGAAGTAATGCTCCCTTTGGTGGTTGGAAACTAGCTTTTGAAATGAGAGCCACTTAATTCCCCTTTCACATCAATTATTTAAAGCATAGGTGATCGCCTAATTTTAAAAAAAGTCATTGTCTCCTAATTTATGAACTCATTTAAGAACTTCTACTCATCAGCTTCATTCTATTATCTATTAACATTTTCCCTTTGTTGGTTATTTGAGTTTCAAATCTCAAACATACTACTCCCTTGTTGCCTAGGAAATTATCACTCGTGGCAGAGCTAGAAGGTTCTTCTAACTGCCTTTTTTTTGAGAATTGTCATTTATGTAAGTCTTCATTGCAGGGGGAGGTACATTTTGCAGACCAGAATTAATACAGTTACTGTGTGCCAACAATGCAGAGGCTGGATATACAGAGGACTTAAAATGATGAAATTTACACTTCCTATTTTTGAATGAATGAGCATTCAAAGAAAAGGAAATTTGAAAACTGTATTATCATAATGTTATGGAATCATCTTAAATGCGATTATTATGTGATAAGTACTGCACAAAGTCCTATCACTAAAAATCAATGAAGTCACATGGATAATCTCTGAATTAAGACAGAAGCTGTAGCATTTTGAGGCTTTAATGCAGCTATCTGTACAATATGACTCATTCTCAACTGGGCTTTCTAGGTACTACTGTAAGTTAAATAATAATGTGTGAAATTACTCTCCAGACAGAAAGAAGCCTTGGCCATATGATCCTGTCATTTCAATCGCATTCTTTTCTGAATTATTGAATCATAACAAATAGGAAATTTCAAAGTGTATGAACAAGGTTGTTTCTCATACAAATGACTGACCTCCTAAAATAAAATGCACCTGCTTATATAGAAATTAATATGTATTAGTCTTCAAGCTCCAGTATCTGCATTGGTTTTACTGAAATGTTAACATTGAATGGAAACAGATGTTCACACAAGTCTTTTTCTTAATGTTCAGAAATGTCATGGAGGTATTTCAGGAGGAATGTGTTTTCTTTGCTTTCAGATCATGCCAAGGTAGCCGCATCTCTATTTCACTACTGGATTACAGATATCCTTCCTGTGAAGAACAGGAAATAAAGCTTTGCCCCTGTGTCCATATGCACAGGATTAAAACTTAATATACAAACTCTTAACCAAGTAGCAATTGTTCAGCAAGAGCAGTGTCAATACACATTCTACACCTTCAGGTAAATGAATTATTTTTCTGTGTTACAAATTCCAGAAGACAATAAAGGTATAACTACAATGTGACTTTTGTGATTGGTTGGTCAAGAGTGTGGCCTGAGTCTTCAGATGCATTAATATATACATTTCACTTTAGGATAAGGAACTTTACAGGAATGATAAACTCTCTATCTGGTATTTTGTTAAAGAAGTATAGTATTATCTTTTTGGTTTGTAAATATATCATTCCTTTCTGGAAGTTGTATTTCTTGGCTTTTTTTTTTTATTTGCTTGCCTAAAACAGAATTATATTTTTTTATCTTTAAACCTAAGCAACAAAATGTCTGAGGAATGTATTTTTGCTGAATAAACTGCTAAATTGTGGAAATAGATACATTTTTACATGCGGGTCATGTAGGTCCTGTTTGCAGTTATGCAGAAACTTAGATGGCATTTTCAGAACTACTCCATGGCTCAGCCTGTTACAATCCGGTGGGTTTCACTGACTGCAAAGATATGGGACTGGGTTCTCTCCCACTGATTACTGTGTGATCTGTCTACTGCTGTGTAATATTTCTGCTATTGAATTTATCCAACTGTAGATACTACAGTAAGTAATATCCATGGTTGTAAAATGTTTTGGAATCATGAAGAAAAACATGCTTTGTGAGAGGCTTTTCTCTCAGCTGTACCATTCATTGGATAGGTGATTTAGAGCAAACCATGTTTTACATCTAGGTATGTTAGCTTTGTCATCAGTAAGATAGGGGCAACATATTTAATTCCCCCAAGATGTGCTTGGAGATAAGACTACTGATGAGACTGTACAAACATTGCATGGGTTTTTTTTGCTTTGTTTTTTCTGTTTTATTATATTGTCTGATACATCCTGTTGCAAGGCACTGGTTTAGTGATGCTCAGAATTTGTAATAAAAATACAGTCATACCTCTTTCTTGTTAACTGAAAAAATTAAAAGGGGTTTGGTAATACACCAAATGATTGCACGTGCAGAAAAAGCAGTCTTATTGCTAAGAGAGCTTTGTGCAGCTCCAAGGAACTTGAGTTTGGTCTGTACCTGCTAGGAAAGGTGTATAAACCAGCCTTTGCAGCAGGGAAACTAGTAGTGTGTTCCCTGTTTTAATGCCCCTGAATTGCTACCATATAGGCATTGATCTGTATCTGTGACTTTTCACTGATATCCTGTGCCTCAGTGCCACATCTGGAGAAAGAAGAAAACAGGACTCGAATGTGAAGCACCTAGATACTCTCTTAACTGACTCATGGGAAATGAATCACTTCATTCTCACTTTAAGGTTTGACTGTCACACAGTAAATGAGGCCTAGAAACTGCAAAAAAGTATGCACAGCAACTTATTAGGTAAACATCATCTGTCCTAAACACTGAATATGAAAAAAATAAACAAGGTCGTGTAATTTAAGACAGACTTTTGAAACACTAGTACAAAACAGATCAAATTAGGACCACAAAAATAGCTGTACTATGTGCATTTCCTGATACTTGAGTGACTGTGCTGAGAGATGTTATAAGGCTGCTGCCTTGGGTAGATCCCAGGACCTGGTGATTCCTCCTCCTTTGTTGGGGTGGGTGAGCTGGTAGCGGTAGAAGCCGGGATGCCAGAAACCCCTGGTTCAGGAGACCCCCTGCGCTGGTGGGTCGACTCAGAAAGTAAATAGCTCCNGCCTGGGTGCGGGGCTGTGTCTCGGTGCCATCCATCGGCACGGGTGCTGGAAGTCGGCCTGCGAGGTGCCAAGCTGCACCCCCAGGGCATCCCTTGCAGGGGATGCTTTTGGGTTAAAGCGGTGATTTCAGCCACCCCACAGCACCCTGCATCACTCCTTGTCCTCTGGATCCCAGGTTGGTGTACCTGGAGATCTGGATGTCAGTGTAGGTGACTCCAGTTTCTGTGTTTCTAGGTTCAAACAGTAGCAATGCTTAAGCACATAGCTGAGGGACACACACAACACTCACCTGGGTGACTACGCAGCCCTTTGATCCCTTGGATAGCAGGACAGCCACTCTCCTATCCCTGCCTGGACTCTGGGCCCTCATGCCTGCTCTATGGCTCTCCTGCACACCTCTTGGTCCAGCCTGGAACGCAGGCAGGAACTACCACACGTTCACACACTCATCTCACAAGCACTCATGCACTTGTGTCACAGCTTTGTTTATTGCTTTAATTTCTCTTACTTATTGTTTCTCTTTCAGTGCTTGGCCATTTCTCATAATCATAGAATGATTTGCGTTGGAAGGAACATAAAGATCATCAAGTTCCAGCCCCCCTGCCATGGTCAGGAACGCCTTCCACTAGACCGGGTTGCTCGATATTAAAGTGATTTTTAAAATTCAACTGAATTTTGAGTAGCTGCGTGTAGATGAGCAGATTTTGATATCTTTGCCAAACAGAAATATTTTCACAGAATCACAGAATGGGTTGTGGCAGGACATGTCTACCCTCCTGTCTCTACCACAGATAGCTGGTGCATATGCAAGAGATAACTCTGGTGGGTCACAAGCCCAGCATGAAGTATCTCTGGCACCAAAGAGCTCAGGCCAGCAGCTAAGAGTCAGCATCTTAGTGGAGGCAAATGTGGAAAGAGATGAAAGAAATACTTTGACCAAAAGACACAGGTTTTACACCTATAAAAGACCCCACAAATTTACACACAGCAGAAGTCTCTTACACCCTTCTTGAGGATGTGTGAGGAGATTTCTCCTTGGAGCTGGACGCAGCTTCAAGTCACTTCTCTGGAGATTGAGGGAAAGGCTTTCTCTGGGTCTACCCCTTTGAAGACTGGTGGTAAGACACTTTGAATCCTAAGTTATACTATTTCTTCGCTAGCTGTAATTCTAATGGTACCTTTAACTCCGCGTGTATATTACTAGTAATCCCCTTATTATTTTTCCTGTGTAGTAAGAGTCTGTTTTAGGTCTTATGTCTGTTAATTTTGTGTCTATTAAATAAATAATCCATTTTATAATAGACTGGATCAGCCATTATTAAAGACCCTGAAAATCAGAGTGGATTTTGGAGTGCTGGCCACTCCAATACAGTGACTGCGTGTTGCCAGAGGCCTAGGCAACATACAGGAGCTGATTCAAACTTACATCATCCATTTGTAACAGTGGTAAGATTGGAAGGGGCCGCAGTGGGGTTATCTGGTCCAGCCTCACTGCTCAAGCTGGATGAAATTTTGTACTATTCCAGTGAGTAAAAGTTTGCAGGTCAAAAATGTACTGTGCTTGAATTGGGTAATAATGGAAAAATTACTTTCAGTCTTTCTTTTTTCCCTTTGCTTTTTGTACTGTAAGAGCCTTATATTCTGTGCAGAAATCGGCTGGCCCCAGCTAAGCAAGCCCGGGAGCAGTTTCTGAGCATTGCCAGTTAGTCAGTGGTATCTGATGTCTTTGCAAATGACCTGCGATAGGAGCTGAATCTTACACTTACCAAACCTGCTGCTGTTGCACTAAGAGGGTTTATGAGGAGGATAAAGTATGCTAAAGAGTTTAGAAAATTGGACCAAATTCAAGCAGATAAATTGTAGATTGTCATTGCAGATAAATGCAATTGCATAAGAGTATATTTGTTTCTGAAACAAATGTGCCAGACAGTGGTGTGCTGAACTGCAACATGCCTGAGGGCACTTAAAAGCAATGCACAGAAGAACAGAGCAGAAAGATCTAGTTTAAAAGCAAAAGAAATGGACATTACTCATAATTCAAATTAGGCAGTGTGCTAAAAATGGCAAGGGGTTCCATATTTGACATCTTATTTGCAGTCAAAAAGATTTCATACATCATGATTTTAATACCTGGTCACTTTTCTGCACTGCTTTTTTAAAAGAAGTTGTGCTGAATCTCCTTACACCTTTTCAGGTTTATTTGGGCAGTGGTGTAACAATGTGGCTGAGATACAAAAACTGAAAAATTTAAATTAATATCCACCAGTGAACACTGTTTTTCATTTCACTATACATAGTTCCTTCAACATAGGAATGAAACGTTTATCCTTTTAAATGTTCATGCTAAACTTATAAATGGCAAAGGAGATGGCCTTGAATTTTTGTTTCTTCAGCATCATTCAGTTTAATGAATGTGCTGCATCATGTGGAATTTCTGAAACATGGAAGAGTTTTTAAGGTGGATTTTGCATCAGAATACTTCTGGCTAAACTGTACACACACTACTATTAGCATATTTTAAACTTCCATGAAGACAGAACTTTAAAATTTTGGGTTTAAAACCTTCATGGACTCAAAGAATAGGAAGAATTTAAGGATTAACTGGAACTTAACCTGCACGTGTCTTCACAGGTTAACTTTCTAGTTTACATAATTGAACAATGCACAGTAAGTAAGGAGCAGCAGCACGGTGTCAGAGAAATCAGGCTCTGAGAGGCAGTGGTCCCTTACCAGCATGTACAAGGAAGACCACAGAGGCTGAAGTCATTTGAGGCGTCTGTAATAGTGAGTAAGCTAGTCACTGCACTTGTATGAAAGGGTATGAGTTCAAAGCCATTATCTCTATATATAGGTACATGTTTTATTCTTAAAATTGCTTGTAAGACCCTAATTTTTCTCTTTTGTGGAAATGTAAAATGGAAATCAATCTCTAATGTTACAGATTTTACTGCTTTGTAATTGGTGCAATATTTTATGTAGTGCTTTACAATCGTGTAGTGTTATAAATTCCTTTATGTGTTTTCTATGACAGCTGGCTTTGCTCTCCTGCACCAGTGTAGGGAGTTACTACTCGATAGGCTGAATGTCTAAAATGACATCTGGGGGAAAAAAATAACTTAAACAAACAAAACAAAAAGAAAAGAAAAAAGTGGTGAATGGCAGCATGAAGGCAGAAGATTTTCAAGCTGTCTTTCACCAAAGAAAACTTATTTCACCCAGTAATACTATGTATATCATAAAACCAGTCCAGAGACGTAGAGTGGAAGGAGGTGTGTTATGCATGTACAATATGCTACACATTGGGCGTATTAACATAGAGTGGTAGTGCAAAAGCTGGCAATCTGTAGGATTGGGAAAACTTATTATATTTAATATTTAGGGAAACCTCAGGTTATAGCTATGCAGGTTTTGTAGTTAATTGCTTCAGACTTAGATTGCTCCTAAGGAGGGCTGTATTGCACATGTTTATGCAGCTGATTAAGCTTCAGTCTTTACTGTTTTATTGCATTGCATCTGAGTAAATTTTGTTTGTTTTAAACTGTTAGAAGTATGCAGGACTAAGGGGAGGGGAGGGACGTATGTATTAAAAAAAAGCAGAAGTTTAGATGCTGTATTTGTTTACTATCTCTAAGAATCTAGGAAAAAACTATATATTCTATGATTATTTGAAACTGCATATGCACCATAGTCAGTGAAGGTCAAATATATAGCTTTAATAAACTCTAATATTTAACAAGTTTTAATATTTTCTCTAAGTTGAATGCTTAACTTTGTGGAATTAATAGTCTGTAGTAATTTTAATTAATTCCATACTCTGGTAAAGTGTATAACCAAGCTGTAGTTCTCTTTCACATTCTTACTGCAAGGCCACATCCTATTTTAGGATACATCATGGACAAAAAAGAAGGGTAATCTAAGATTGGAGAGGAGTACACAAAAACAGAAGGAATGAATCTTTGGTTCAATACTTTCTTTTCTTTTGCATCAGCTCCAGGCTGCTATAGGTTGCATCAAGTAGGGACTGCTTTTCTTCACTTTCAAGGTCTTGGCCAGTCTTCTCCATCTCTCATTCAGTGCACAGATGATTCCTCCATCCCTGTCAGCCTGTAGCATTAACTTCCATCACCCATTTGCCATACTTGCAGATTTACGTATTTGTGCTTTTTCTCCACAGTGCTTTCCGCAACTCTGCAGTGCCATCTTTCCATTGTCTTCCTTTCCTTCTTTAAAGCTGTCTTTTGCTGTGATCCTGCTTAAAACCTTGGCTATAGCCTGGTCAGTATGGTGCTAGGACAACTGCCTGCTGTGCTGACTAATGTTGCCTTACTGTCTGTGTCCTCCCACATGAATCTCTCTGTTTTCTCCTTTCCTAAACAAGTAGCAGTTTGATGCAGGATTTGCCTTGCTGCACAGCACCAGCACAGCCAGCTGCTATCACATCTGAGATGACAGTGTGCTCAGGGGATGTAATAGACCTATCCACAATGGAGAACGTGCTTGAATATGTGGGCAAGGCTGATAAAGTGGCTTCATAATTTTCCATTGCACACACGATCAGTTTGGAGGCAACGTTCTTCTGCAGCTTGCTAAGGAGAGCTTGGAGACATGCAGGGTGGGATTCATTTCTCTTGACTTCAGATGTCTGCAGTGTAGCTTTTACCATCTGAGCTGCCTATCCTAAAGAACTTTCTAATCCCTGGGATTAAATAGCCTAATATAACTGACTGCTGCTAGACATCTATTTTAGAATTGGAACAATGGTACCGATGGGAGCATTTAGGGCTTTATGTTGCCTGGTATGGAAGCATAAATAGGTAAGTCATGAAAACATCTGCATTGCAGACATCTGGATCTTGTTAAAAAAAAAAAAAAGAAGGAATGAAAAAACATCATTTATTGCATCTGAGAAAAGGACAGGAATATGTGTGTTGTATGACAAGAACATCAATCGCTCCTGATGCTGGTCTGGCAGCGGCAAGCTCTTTCAGCTTGGACAGGGCTGTGACCTCCTTTCCTTGATGCTTTCATGGCTTCTTTTGGGAAGCTACTGCTTGGGAGTGGTAAAAAGGAAAAGGAGAAGGGTAAGGAGCTGTTGAACACCTGTGCCTGGACTTCACCCAACACAAACTGAGGAGATGCTTCTGCTGTTCTTCTTGTTCCCTTCATGTGATCATACACAAAGCAACCTCCACCATTTCTCAGGTAGCCTCAGTAAAAGCTTGCTGTGTGATTCATTCCTCCTCCCAGTGACAGTAATCAAGTGGAAGTGACTATAAATGCACAAAGAAAGAGTAACCACTGCTAGGAATACCAAACTGATCAGCCATTACCTGGATTCTACGGAAAGTATCAATACCAAATGGTTTTTTTTCAGAATCACAGGTGTAATCACTGAACTCTGTAGGCATAATGATAACTGTTTGATCTCTGTTTGGCATGTGGGAGCTTAAAATGAAGGTCATGTTCAAATCTGATTGGAATTCAGGGAAAGCTGCTTGGCTTATTACCATGACTATAGTGCTGGATTCTATTTACATTGGTAAACAGTTTAAAATACTTGACATGTTATTCAATTAAATCTGTGATTGCACACTGACAGACCAAAGTTCATTGATTTTTCCAACCACATTAAACTAAGTACATGGCACAGTGTTTCATTTGGCCTGTCTGCTTAACCCTTTCACCTTAATTCAATTACCCAGAATAAAATTAATGTGTAAAATATTAAATAACTCTAAATTTCTAAATTAGAAGGCATTGCAAGAATACATTCATCTCAATGGCTTCTGACATATATTTATTACTGTATGATTTACCATCTGCTATGGATCACATTGTTATCCAGATGGCAAAAGTCAGAAGGGTTTTTCTCTATACTCATTCAGTAAATTGATAGATTCATGGAAGGTAAGACTGAAAAGGACATGAGATTATCTTCTCTGACCCTATCTAGATCCCTGGTCATAAATTTTCACTTTACTTCAGGGCGAAGACCAGTCTGACAAAGGCACAATTTGTGGTTTTTGCTAAAGCAAGTCATGTTCAGAGACAGGCCAGCTTGATTTAAAGACATCAAGGAATGAAGACTTAGCCGCTTCTTTAGTCATTTATTCCAGTACTCAATCACTTTCATGCTTAGAATCATGTGCCTTATTTTAAATTTGAATTTGTCTAGATTTAACTTTCAGCCATTAGTTCCTGGTGTGCTTTTCTTCACTACATTAAGTAGTCCCTCACTAGACACTGTTTTCTGCCTGTGAAAGTTTTTGAACACTGTAATTGAGCTACAAGGCAACCTTCTTTTTGATACCCTAAGTATCATCTCTTTGAACTGTTTGATTCAAGGCATTTTATATAGCCTTCGACTGGGTTTTCTGGCTCTCTCATACATTCTCTCCATTTTCACCCCACCATTTAGGAAACAAGTCTGCTGGAACTGAACATAGAAACTTAGCATTCGTTTAAAATCTCAGCAGTGCCAGCTTTTGTACTCACTCTTTCATTGGTTTTGGATCAACTTTTTGCCATAGGATTGTATAGGAAGTCTATGTTGAATTATTTTTAATAGTAGACAAGTACTCTTGAAATTTATTGCTTACCAGGATTTAGTCCTTGGTTCCATACTTAATGTTCGTAAGTGTTTGTCTTTCTGTTTTGGCTGTATTAACTTCAATTTTTTTTACTATGTCTAGATTAGTAAATTATGGGTCATTTTGTATGCCTGTACTGCTTTCATTAGTATTGACTATCTGCTAATCTTGGTGACATCTGCAAATTTTACCAGCAATGATTACGTTTTCTTCCAGATTATCAGTAAAAATGCTGAACGTGTCAAATTCTAGTATTAATCATTATGGGATTCAAAGAGAAATAACATTATTCAGTTATGACTCCCTATCTGTACCTTCTTTAAAAAAAAAAAAACCTGAAATAATCTAGTGGATTTCTAATGTATTTAACATGTGTTTATTGTATTATATGCTCTTTTTGTTTTGATCAAAAAGTCACATGGCTCATGGTATAATAGTTGTCAACAAATATTTCTTCAGTTTTCTACAGAAACAAGCTTAAAGTTTTTCAGATAAGGATAAGAATCCAAACTAAAGACACTGTACAAAAGACTCTCTAAAATTGTGTTTTAAAATATGTTTAGGGGGAAGCAGAACAACTGAAACGTATTCAAAGTAGATAGCCTCTCAGATTCATCTTAGGTATTTTCAGTTTGTTGCTCTGCAGGGAATGATTTGTGTTAGTTAAAAATGATTGTTGTGTAAGATTCTTTATTTTTAAACATCAAGGGGAAATTCATTTTTTTTTTCTTTTCCTGCAAGATTTGATCCGTAGTTTTAGTTACAAAGGTGTCTCTTGTTTGTATTATCTGTTGTGTTGTGTTTCTTCTATCTGGTAATTGAAGAAAGATCCCTGCAACAAGTTCATTAACTGGTGATGAATACAACAGGTTTGAGATGTAGAAGTTTGCTTATGAAGTCGCATTCACAGTTTCATAGTGGGATATGTAAATTTTCCGTTTCTTACAGAAACGGTTCTCTGAGCAGATTTCTAGGCTGCAGCACAGGCAAGTTAACTGCCAGCATCAGCATGAGGTATGTAAACCCTAAGATAAGATCAATGTAAGGATTTATCAGAAATATTAATTGAACTGTGGTTGTGTAAGCCCCTTCAGACAAACAACATAGAGCCTACGGCTCCAAGGATCTGGCTCGCTGCTAATACAGAATGCCTTGCAGGATTCCAAAAGTTTCCTTAACTCTCCCCTGCACTGGAAGTCTTAGGGGGAAAAAAGCAGAATTTCTGTCAAAATGTCCTGATACTATCCTTTCTTTCAGTGTGATTCCTTTATGCATAAGCAAAAAACATCAAAGTTCAATATCAAGCCAAAAACAGTTCAGGTGTCCTTGTCAGGGTACCTGAGGCACAAAGATTTTGCTGACTGTTGTGTTTCTAAAAGTCCCCTCTCCATCTACTTTTTCCATAATTTGCAAGGCTTTGCAAAGTGAAAAGTGGTCTCAGTCAACCTTGCAGGTACCACAGAGTGAGAATTTGAACATGGGCAGATCCTGGGAAGCAACTGGTAACAGTGGCTTACTGAGGTGAACAGGAGGGAAGGAGACACAAGTGCAGCTTTCCCCTTGTAGGTTGCAGTGGTGACCCACAGACCTGTTCTGCTCTGTGCTTGACAGCGTTCTCGTGGGTAACCTGAGACTTGCATTTTCAAATGAGAGCAGTGGAAAACTTGGGAGACAAGTCACAAAGATGAGATGACACTGAACAAGTATTTCCAGGAGGATCATTAGTCTTTTGAATAGCAACTGTGAGACCTCTCTGTCAACCTTGGTACAGCTCCAGTTGTCCAAGCTGATCATAGGAACCACTGGTGTCCTGAAATCATAGTTGCTTTGTATAGCAGTCTCTTGAATGGCATTTAGCTTGAAGCTAACCAAAGAAAAAAGTATAAAATTATACAAAAACCATAAAGCTATCTTTTAGAAATACAAACTAGGCCAGTCTTTGCCACTTTTTTTCTTGCTGAGCCCATAAATTGTTGTCATTCTTTGTGAATAGCCAGATGTTGTGGTTTAACCACATTCAGCTCCTACTCACCACACAGCCACTCACTATCTCTGATATCATGACAGGGGAGACAATCGAAAGAGCAAAAGTGACTGTTTAAAAACAGTTTAATAGGTAAAGCAAAAGCCACGTGCACAAGCAAAACAAAAGAATAAATTCATCACTTGCCACAGGCAGACAGGTGTTCAGCCATCCCCAGGGAAGCAGGGCTCCCTCACATGTAATAGTGACAAACACCATCACTCCAGATGTTCCCTCCTTCTTCCCCCAGCTTTACATACTGAGCATGACCCCATATGGTATTGGATATCCCCTGGATCAGTTGGAGTCAGCTGTCCCCTCCCAACTCTCTGTGCACCTCTATCTGCCTCACTGGTGGGATGAGGTGAGGAACAGAAAAGGCCTTGATTGTTGGAGCAATGCTCGGCAACCGTGAAAACATCCCTGTATTACTGTAGCGGGTTGACCCTAGCTGGATTCCAGACACCCACCAAAGCCTCTCTCTTGCTCCCCTCCTCAGCTAGACAGGGGAGAGAAAATACAACTAAGGGTTTGTGAGTTAAGGACCAGGAGAGATCACTTGTCAAATACCATCACAAGCAAAAGAGACTCAACTTAGGGATAATAAATGAATTTATTACTAAAAAAATCAGCAGGATGAGAAGTAAAATCTTAAAAACACTTTCCCCCAGCCCTCTCTCCTTCCCAGCTCTGCCTCCTCCCCCAGCAGTGCAGGGGGATGGAAATGGGGTTTATGGTCACAGGTTGTTTCTGCCACTGTTCAGGGAGAGGAGTCCTTCCCCTGCTCCAGCCTGACGTCCTTCCCCCAGGAGACAGTTCTCTACAAACTTCTCCAACACGAGTCCATCCCATGGGCAACAGTCCTCCCCAAACTGCTGCACTGTGGGTCTCTCTGCCACAGGATGCAGTCCCTCAGGAACAGGCTGCTCCAGTGTGGGTCCCCCACAGGGTCACAAGTCCCACCAGCAAACCTGGGGCTCCTCTCTGCACAGGTCTGCAGGTCCCTGCCAGGAGCCTGCTCCAGCACGGGCCTCCCACAGGGTCACAACCGCCTCTCAGGCATCCACTTGCTCCAGTGTGGGTCTCCTCCATGAGCTGCAGGTAGATGTGGATCTCTGCATTCCTGTGGTTCTCCATGGGCTGCAGGGGAATCCCAGCTTTGGTGCCTGGAGCACCTCCTGCCCCTTCTTCTATGCTGACCTTGGTGTCTGCAGGGCTGTCCCTCACATATATTTTCACTCTGCTCTTCTCTGGTTGTAATCACAGATGTGCAATAACTTTTTTTGTCTTCTTAACTATGTTATTACAGAGGTGTTACTGTCATTCCTGATTGGCTCTGCTTTGGCCAGCAGTGGGTCCGTCTTGGAGCTGTCTGTCATTGGCTCTTCTGGACATGGAGGAGGCTTCTGGCAGCTTCTCATAGAAGTCCCTGCTGTAGCCCCTGCACTAGCAAAACCTGGCCACACAAACCCAATACAATTATCAGCCCTGTGTTCAGCACAAATCCAAAACAGCCCCACAGCAGCTACTGGGAATTAACCCTACCCCAGTAAACCATCCCTCTAGGATATGCATGCCACCTGAAAAAACCCACCCAACAAAAGCATTCTGACAGTTCTTTCTCTTCTTTGGGTTCAAATCTGAGTCCATGGACCTGAATATTATCTCAGTGCATGGAATGGTGTGCTGGCAATGCATTATGCCCTGCAGCATTATTCATTCTCCTTCCCAATCCAACAGCCTGTGCTTTTGAACAAGAGTCATTACAACCAGGCATGCTGTGCTCTGGGATGCCTTAAGGCAGCAGAAATGTCTGCAATCCAGCTCTCAGCTCAAGAGTATTGTGCACCACAATATTAACTGTAAAACTGGCAATATTGCTTTGGTGCAGAGGCTTCCTCCAGGCACCCACAAGACAGATGGCTTTATCAGTACACAGCCATTCACCTCTGCATTGCAATTGGGAAGAAGTACAAGCAAATTTCCACTATCTTTGCTAAGCAATTTTACAGCTGTCTATCTGAAATTAAAGCACCCTCTCTTGGTTGTGCTTTGCATTTTTATAGTGACTAGGAATCTTCTTTCTACAGTGCTACACTTAGCCTTCCGTTGGGTTTCTGATGCTCACAAAAATATGTGACACTAAGTTAATGAAGATGAGTGCTTCAGGCTGTAGGCAACCAAGCAAAGGAGAAATCTGTGTAATCTGTATAATTGGACACTTCTATAGACAGTGTAGAAAACAAATCATCTCTAGCAGGGAAAGGCTTTTGTGTACAAGTTCATAGGAATATATTGATCTGCACCTCATGGAAAGTCTTTGTAGAGCCTATACAAAGGGCAGCTTCCCACCCACAGCCCATCAATCCGATTCCTCCTGAACTGAACTGCACAGGTCTTTGGATAGGCATGATCCAAGGGCTGAAGCAGTGGGTTTCTCGGTAACTGAGTCTCGGTCCCACTCAAATGAGAATCCATGGGATTCCATGCACACATCTCTTAAGTTGGAGTGATTTTCCATCAGACTCGAAACTGTTCAGAGGTGAATTTTAAGATGAAGCAATCAGGGCATGTGCACTCCTGGCAACTGTAGTATCTATGCTCCAGTTTTCAAATGAAGTTGACTCCAGCTCCGCATACGTGAGAGGTAAGAGTGAAACATCCTTAAAGAGTAGTACCACCTCTCCATCAGGGAAAAGCAGAGGGAGGGCTGAGATTCCTATAAGCTGTGAAGTGGGAGTTTACAGTCAGCTCTGGAAGTAACTTCCAAGTGGGAGAGTCTGCCACTGGAGTTCTTAACTCACAGAGAAGCTCTGCACTGAAAGCAGTATCTGCATTCAAACCAGAGAAGTCAATATCTGATAATCAGTAAAAATCTTGTTGACAAGGCTGTGGTGCAGGAAAGAGGTAAAAAACTCAATTTTTTTTTAACCTTTGTATATTAGTGCAGTGACTCCACATTTGTTTCCTGCCTTGGAGAAGGAATATGGGAAGATGGAAGAAGCCCTCCATCTAACTCTGAGTTAGAAGACAAAATCCCGACAACTTGTGTTTTGACCCTGTGATTTGTCTGGGAAGACTATGGAAGTTTTGATAAAAACACAGGACTCCATAAAGAGGAAGGAGGGAAGTAAGGAAGAAGAATAGGACACATACAGCTTGAAGAGGCCTGTTTGCAGATTCTTCATGAAGAATCTTTTCTTACTTTTCTTTGCACCCTTTTTGCCCTTTCCTGCAACTTTTCTAAGTCTACTTCATCCTTTCAAAGATGAGAGAACAAAAACTGCCCACGTTATTAAAAATCCTGGTTTGCCACGCATTTTTTGAAATGTGCTCTGGTTTGTTTTCTAGTCCTTTTCAAATAATTTGGTTGCTTTTTTGACCCCTTACTGGGTATGGAGCGGACATCTTCATGGTATTGTTTTTTAATTCATGAACAGACCTTATCAGTTTATGTAATTATGTCTGTCATTTTGCGATATCCTACATGGAATTTCATCTGCCATTTTATCTCAAGTTGTCCATGAGCATAGTGCCTTTCTGCAGCTTTGCACAGTCAGCTTTTGATTTTAATCCCTGCCGTAACTGTAATGGAATCAGCAGTCTCTGTTCTCCCATTATTCATCACCTTTTCCAGGTCATTTAAGACTTTGCTGAGCAGCACAGATCCTGGCAAAAAGTCCCAAAGGATTGTGTTGGTGATTTCCTTCCAGTGGGAAAACTGCATTCCTACTTTTTTTCATATTTTTTAATTGCTTATTCATTCAAATGCGGATCTTCTTAGCCCATGAGGCTTCCTTTTTAAGGGCCTTCTTTTTCTCCATTTAATGGTGAAAATGCACTTTAATACACCTTGTTTGCTTATTTGCCAATTCCTCAAAAAAAAAAAAAGCCAGTAGGCTTGTGAAATGTGTCCTCCTTTTACGGATGCTTAATGGAGTGCTTCCCAATATATTTTTCCATGTGTCTGCTCATTCTGTTCCTCGCAGTGGCTTCTACTGATTTGCTGAACAAGGACATCATGTTCACTCATCTGTAGTTCCTCAGATCACCCCTGGAATCCTTTGTAAAAATTAGTCATTTCCCCACCTTCCCATCCCCTGACACAGATGATTCCCAGGGAGAGGCTACACACTGCGACTTGCAGGGGTGTTATTTCATCCTTTGGTTGGTTTAGAGATCTTAGGAGAATTCCATCTGGTCCTAGTGAGCTCTTAGGGTTGCGCCCTGGGAAGTGTGATCTCTGAAGGGAGAACTCCATGCTAAGTCCAGGGGATCGTACATAAGTGCAAGTGCTCACTGCTCTGACCCACATTTTGTTTTCCACTCCTAGGTAATTTGAATTCTGTTCTAGTAATTCCTGCTTGGCCTAACAAGCAGATTATCCACAACATCAGAATAAAGACCACCTAATGAAAAAATAAATGTTATAGAAGTGGTGCTCTTTGGATTAATGTATTTGTCTTGCTTTATTTCATATTTTTTGCATAGATTGTTTTACCCTCTTCTTAAGTTGATGGAAAAATCTTGCAGTGTTCAGCTAGAGAGTTCACAACATATGATATGTACCTTTTCTAGGATTATGCCTAATAATAGACTACCAATAGTGTTAAATAGCCACAACTATGCTGGTACAATGCCATGCCAGAAGTGATAAATTTCTGTTTAAGGGATTAGAACATTTAAATTGGAAGACAGACAGTAAGGAATGGGAACCATGTGCGATCAGCAATATGAAGGAAATTGCAAGGAACTAAAACAAGAGAACATACCAGAAAGCATGCAAGAACAAAAATTCAGCTAGCAAGGTTCCTACTAAAGCTATGTAATTTAATTTAAAGCTTTGAAGGATTTTCTGTCATACTTGAAAAGCTCAAGTAATTTATATCTTCTTATATTTCAGTTTAAAGTCTTACAAGGGAATTTACCGACCTTTTGTGGTTTTGGTGGACTAATTCACTAGCCTGTTGCATTGGAGACACACAGCATTCTGCAAAATACGTTCAGGATGAATCAAAGCATTTACAGTTTCTAAATCAGAAGCGATTTTTGGATGGTACAGACCTAGATATCTATTGCCACTAACTGTAAGAAAATTTCCTAGGAGACCACTATGGAAGACTTTAGAACCTCTGGATGTTTAGATACATTTCCTAATTCAGGAATTATAAATGTCAGTAAAATTGTACATTTTCATAATAGCTCTATGTTCATTTTAACTGTGATCAGATGTAGAACAAGTTCCAGCCCTTCCAAAAAGAAGATTGTACAGTGTTGTTTAGAAGGTGGAACAGGTGCTTTTGTAGAATTCATGACTCACAATTTATAAAGCCATATGGAATATAGTAACTTAGACATTTTGACTGCGTGATAATTTTGTTTGAAAGGAACAGAGAGGTACCAATGAAATGACTGGCTGAAGTGGTGTACTTCTGTTGTATATCAGTGCTTTAGAATCAATCAGAACCAAAATAGTGGTCATGCTTTGAATGTATCTGTGTCTTCTTACGATGAATCTTTTTCTATTCCAGAGTCCTGGTACCCCAGATATCCCCACTGCAGCTATAATTTCACACTGTGTCTGTGTTCTGAAACAGATGAATCATGTCCCTAAGTTACAGAAAAGCACAGCATGCTGTATGTTAGGGTGGTTCACACACACAAAATACGGCAGTTCTTTGCAAGCCATCCAGTCATGCACAGGCATTGTAGGAGATCTCACAGCCTCCTACCCTCATCTGCCATACCCAAATTGCTGCACTTCTGGAATTACATGTCAGAAGGCTGCTTCCTAAGCTCTCTCACTTGTGTGGTCCTCCAAGACTTGGCATGTGTGTAACAGAATTGCAATGTGGGAGATACACGAGGAGAAAGAACCCTGTCCAATAGTTGGTTGCATATGCATCTGCTCATGGGCACAGTTTTACTCATGAGAAAGTTTCCCAGCAGCAATACAGCACTTTTGGGAATGATCTGTCCAGCTTTTTACAAACAAATTCAAATTCCAAAGGCTCTGAGCTGTGTGTGTATGTGCAGTGGGCAGGTTACAATGGTTACACAGGTCAGTATCTATAAGCTGTGTATCAAGATGCAAAAGATATCTGGGGTGCTGTGATGAAACCTTGCATGATTTGGAACCTCCTGCAGAAGGAATGAGGGATGCCCATGAGGACACAGAGTATGCCAGTCCAGCTTTTAGTCTCGTCAGTCATAGAAGCAGCAAAGGACTCAACATGAAGAGTTCTCAGCACAGATTGTAATAAAATTTCTCATACCAGCTCTCACAGTGAAAAACACCCACTGAGGATGGCCAGCCAGCAACACATGTTCAGCCTGGCATGGGAGCCAGTATCTGGTGAGTGTCTTGATGTAGACACCCATTTTAGTGGACTTTGGGGAGTAGAGCAGAATGAGAGAACATGCCTTGCTTCTTAACAAGCTTGCCCCTCTTTTCTCCTAAACAGATGGGAAATTGCAGGCTGTTCACAGGAAAGAGCCTAATGCCTTGTTTCTGTGCAAAATAGCTGCCATTGTGTGTCACTCCTTTAGAGCAACAAATAATCTACTGTAATGATTAATAACAGCTAAATGGTACACACAGTCAGAGGAGTGCATGTGCTCCTAAGTAATGATGTGTCTTGAGACTCATGTATCCACATGCATCCACAGGGGTGCCATAGGCTTCCCACATCAGATCGGCAGTGCCTCGGTAGCTGAGAAACAGCTTTATGTAAGGGATGATCCCCACCTCCACAGGCTGTCAGGACTGCACTGCATGTCCTTCAGTGCACTACCTTGCTTATGGAGTGCATGCTCTGAATACTGGGACATAGCAGGACAGGGCATTGCACTTGTGAGAAAAAGGGAACTCTGTAAACAACTGTTTCCAGGGTTAGCTGGGACTCTGGACCTCTGCTGGGAGTCTGTCCACTGCCTGCCAGATACGAGCCTTACCAGAAAAATGGCTATAGGTAAGTCTGTGCAGCAGTATGCACCCAGATGATTGTCAGGTCAGTGAGCACAGCTCTCAGGCCAAGTGTTGCAGCTTCTCTTGTAGCATGCTGTGCTGGTTGACCTCTAAACCCACTGCAGAAGCAGCAGGGCATAAAGTTATTGCTCCAAAAAGACAGTTGTAATTCTGCTGTGCATTTTAAACTGGACCAGGTCTCCAGGACTGTGTACTGAGATAACAGGGAGGTGCCTGTGTTTCAATGTCTTGCACAGCAGAGGCAAGCTTCTCTCTGCCCATATCTGCTAGAACAGTTTTCTGTTGCAGTCCAGCCTACAGATTCTGCAAAATTGTACAACACATTAAGATGCACCCAAGCATCAGAGCAGCCAGTGGTTGGCATTGACTTTTCAAAAGGTGCTAGCTTCCATTAAGGTCTTCAGACCTTCAAGATTCTATATCTCTGTTGATGCCCATTGTTTCTGTTCTTGGGTTTGGGTTGGGTTGCTTTCAGGTTTGTTTTTTTTTTTTTCGTTTTGGTTTTCAGTTGTGAAAGGAATAAATACATCTATACTAGTACACATCTGAGCTAGAGAAAGATGACAGCAAGTTTGCTCATCCAGCTGATGGCTCATGGATCAGTAGCTGTCAGTTCTGTAGGGCAATGACTCTGCTGGGACATTGGAGATCATCTCCCTAAAGGTGCTGTAGTTGTAAATCAGGTCAGATAGTAACTGTTTATGCAAAGCCTTAAATTCACTCCTTCTCATGTGTTGGCTTTTCTATGGCCACTTAATGTTACTAGTGTTGCTTTCCCTTTATGAAGACCTCTGCTGAGTGAGGGGAGATGAAGCTTGGCTGTTGACCACATCCAGAAGTTGGGGAGTGAGGCAAAACTCAATGTTCAAGGACATCCTCACTGCTTATCAGTATCTGAGAGGAAGGGTTTCATGATCCTCCTTTTGTGAGATTAAACATAGCTTCTTGTAATATATATTTTTAATTTTCTTTGGTCATCTTAAAAGCCATTCTTCATGACAGCTTCATTTTGAATTGTCCCGCTGTATTCAGTGGGGTGCAGTTTGTACCAACTCACTGCAGTATTGTCACTTCTTGCCCTGATCTTAACATAAACATTTGAAATAGGTAAATTAGAATTGGAATTTAGCGCAACTAGTTCCAAGGCAGGCATCTGTGTGAGCCTTATCTAGGGTTAGGTGAGAGAGATCCAGCCCTACTTGACAGAACTGGGTTCCAGGTAAGCTCTGGAGAAATAACTTTGTGCTTTGACACTAACGCTTACCTACCTTTGCTTAGGAAATACTTCTGGATTTCTTCCCTGCTGTAGTTTCTAACATATACAAACTGCAGCATTTTATGACAAAATTTGCTTTCATGAAAGAATTTCTCCTTTCTCCATAGCCATAATGAACTTGATTTTTACTATTTTTTTGCTATTACATTTTTGTCAGTTTCTATTCTTTTGTCCCTCAATGGCATCAAAGCACTGTGGGCAGGCAGACTGCAAACACATGAGTAACTGTTTGGCAGTGGAGCTGTGAGAAGTGCAGGAGTCAATGCTCAGCAGGAAATAAATGAATAGTTTAAGCTACTTCAATGGTAGCTCCATAAGCCTCAGCAACACAAATCTCTTGCTGCTGTGTATCTGTAACCTTAGATGACTTTGAGGACTGAACTCTGCAGTCTATGCCTTAGCTCATCTACACAGCATTGCAGTTTTCTTTTATTGATGGCATTTCCTACTTCTGTCATCAACATATTCCAATACATCTCCTTAATTTTGTGCATTGCTAAGGTACCACTGTGTAACGCAACAGTACAACCAACATTGTTCCTGTTCCTTGCCTCCCTTATCATCTTAAAATCCATTTACCACCTTCACATCTCTCTTTTACATTGTGTTTTGCTGCAATGCCTACAAAAATTTGGAAACAGTCTGACTGTAAGTGAGCTGAGAACGTCGCCTCACATGCCATCCTATATGTTCTCTTTGTTTCCCTGTGCGCCTTCAACTGGTGGCAACCATCTGCCTCCCCACAGATTGTAGCTCTTTGGGGCAGGACTGTCTCTTCCTTCTATAAGGTGACAGTGCCCAGTCCTGTTACCCCAGCAGAACTGGCAGTTTAGTTACCTTTGTTTAAGCAAAATTACTTTTAGCTTAGCTCTAATTTTTGAGTAATGCACATAATGACTTGAAAGGACATACTCTCAGATCTAATAACTGTTAAAGTCAAAAAGCCCAGGATTAGTCATACAGTTGTGTGTTGAGGAAGATTTGATGGTTTGTTTTCTATATATGGTCTATTTTATTGATTTGCCTGCGGTGACAGCACTTTATGTTTACTCCTATCCTGCACAAAGGGGTGTAGTAGAAGCTGTGGGTAGGTTCAGAATTCTGCCCCATATACCTGCAGCCTGGACTCTTTAAGGATGATGAATTTTGGAAATTACTTCTTTAGTTAAATATCTGGATTGTTTTCAAAATTTTGACTTCCAAATGTCATATTGTTCACCAGGTATAGAATGAAAATGCTGTACGCTTTATGGGAAATCCTCTTTTAAAATTCTGTCCCTGTATCAGTATAGAGAGCCTTGAGTAAATCAAGCTTAATGGCCCTCAAAGCCAGCAGAGAGTCCTGCTTTAAACCAGTTTATTGTTCAGAAATGTGACTGCACGTAGGCAGCGCCCTGCAGTGTTCTGCCTGCAATCTGTACCCGTCAGGTAGGAGCAATAACTGCGAGACATCAGCCCCAACTCCCTGGGCGTGTGATGGGTCACAAGAAACTGATGCCCATCAACATGCACATGTGTCATCTGCCTGAGGTGCCTTGGGGCTGCCAAGAGCCTCTTGTCTGCAGGTGTGCAGCTGCCTTCCCCTGGCAGTGAGGGCTGCTCGCCCCAGCCACCCGTGGGTATTATTGTCCTCTCTTTGGTGTCACATTCTTGCTCTCACATTGTCAGCCTCGTGACCTTGTCCCAGCAAAGCCAGTAATGTGACTGTGGCAGGTTCCCTTAGGAATCGAGTGCGGCAGCAGGAGAACCACCTGCCTTGCCCCTGCTTTTCCCACTGTTTTTGGGGCCCAGGCCATACCCGTGTGTGGGTGTGGCAGTCAGTGCACAGGGCAGCCCTGGCCAGCATGCACAGCTCAGCAATATCAGCATCACCCACAGGACTCACCACCAGCAGTTCGAGCAGCTCGCAGGGAGGCTTGTGTCCTTTCTGCAGGGGTGACCTGCCTGCACTGGAAGGGAGGCCTGAGGGAGCTGCTCATCTGGGCACCTCCACCACCTCTTCCTGTGGTTTAACTCATGCTTCTGAGCTTGCCTCACTCCTCCCTCCCTCTGCTGCAGGATGGATAAAGTTTTTTTCAGAAATAGATTAAAAAAAAAAAAAGCAATGAGGGAAAAACGAAGCAGAGGTAGATGTAGGCAATGGGCACCTGTGTGTGTGGGAGTCAGGGCCTGCTAGCATCCAGTCTGAAGTGCCATAGGCCATTGCTATTCCAGATTCCACAAGGGTCTCCAAAGGCAAGAACTGACGAACAGACAAAAGCAGTATGGGATCCTCTCCTGAAGAGAAATTTCTGGTGCTAAAGCTGGAATAGAGGGAAGTGTTGATGTAGCGGCCCTTTTGTTGATATAAAAATAAATATGCTAGGATGTATGTGGGAAAATGAGCTGGGAAAATGGGATGGTAAATAAGAATCATTGGATCACATGGAACACAAGAAACAAGGAAAACTGGGAAGTTGAGCCTGATTTTAAGATAAAACATTTTTAAGGATCTGAAAGAGGATTCTTTTGATGGGGGAATCATATAATCATTAAAGCTGGGAAAGACCTCTAAGATCACAAAGTCCAGCTTCCAAGAGAAGCAGCTGCCTGTGAAAGAGAACCTAATGAAGTCTGGGGCACATAGAGAAAGTGACAAGTCCATGAATGATTACTGTCTAAATATTTGAGGCATTTGTCTGAGGGTGGTGAACAGCACAGGCTTCAAAATCTGCCAGAAGAGCATGGGCCAGAGTCCCGTGTGCTGTGCTTTCCCTACACTGAGCTGATGTGGGTGATGTTGTCATGAGAGTCCCTGCTCCAGACTCTGGAGAGTCAGGGACATGATCACTGGCAGCACGGAAAGCTTTTTGGGGAGTGCCAGTCAAGAAGGGCCTTTAAAGAGTGTGAAAAGAATTTATTTCTGTTGGTTGATTCCTGCTGCTTCTGGGGAAGCAGCCCTTGCTGGTCCCAAAGGCACTGGATTGCAGCAAAGGAACTTGTAATTCCATTATTGATTTCTCCTCCTAATGGAAATAGAGCACAAGGTGGTGAATATTGACAGCTGAGTTCCAGGTATCCCTTGTCTTTAATATTGGGGAGGATGTCAGCATATCACTTGCATTCTTAGCTGCTTGATGCCTCCATCAAGAAGTGAAGGCATTAGCAGATGAATGAAGTGAGCAGTCTGCCCAGCACGTGGGATCCCTGTGCTTGTGGCAAGAGAGGCCTTTGTGGATTGTTGTCCGGTCCCCGGCCCAGGAGGGGCACGTTCATCTCTGCGTCCTGGCACTCGGACTCAATTCTCAGAGGCTTGGACTTCAACAGGAATGGAGGCAGCCCCTTGTTTGATCAAAGTTCTCCTGAAACGGCCTGGGATGGTTATTCTTTCAGAGTTCTTGGGCTCGCAATTCAGATTTGGTAACACCTGCAATTTCAGAAAATACTCTACAATTCAGCTGTGCTGCGCATGGCCAAGAGATCTGTTTTAAAGACAGCTGTGTCAGCCAAAGCATATTCTTTCCTTTCCCTTTTATTTTCCACACCAAGAAGATTGTTTGGAAAGCTCTCCCTTTCTGAATACCATGTCACTGGAATCTCACTGCCCTTCTCCAAATGGAAAGAGTTACACACAAAATGGCAGAAATTTTGCAGCTCCTAACACTCTGATACTTCAGTACAGAGGCTTTTCTTTAGATGTGGGTAAGGCTGGAAATTTAAAGGAAAATCTCAGTGTTCTGTGTATTCCCAGGAAAAGGCAGACTCTGCAGCAGTATCCTTGTCCAGCTCTGGGCAGCAAGCACTGGCCCTCTCCTGATTGTTTGGGAAAGGTGGCATGGGGCATACTGTGAGAAACAAGAAAAAAGCCTTTGACTTTTCATACTACAGGTTTTCATCCTTGCATTTGGGCAGGTACTGATAGGCTTCCTGTTAACTTCAGTCAGCTCCCAATTTTATATTGATTACTTCCTGTTAATACAGTGTTTCCTATAGCTGAGGGACACAGCACAAAAGGTTTAGCATGGGGTCACTGTGAAAATTGCATATTATAAAAAAAAGGAACCAACAGATTGGCAGGTTCCCAGTCTCTTGCTTTTAGTGCCCAGAGAAGTTGTGGAAATATTCAAGGCCAAGTAGGATGGGGCTTGGAGCAACCTGATCTAGTGGAAGGTGTCCCTGCCTGCGGCAGGAACTAGATGACCTTCAAAGGCCCTTTCCAGCCCAAACCATCTGTGATGATTCAATGATGATGATTTAGATTGACACTATAGGATGCATTCAACTCAAGTTATCTTTTTTTTCTTGAATGAGATATAGCTCTGTTGGTGCCAGTGGGGTTGGTGTGCTACAAACATGGTGCAGTGAAAGGAAAATGAGAACTGCCCATTGTGTTCTATGTAAGCCAGAGCCTCAGAATAAAACAGAAGCATTCCTTTGTGGAACATTAATTAGGCATCTGCTGAAAGGAAGATGAAGAAGTGGTATCATAGTGGAATACCTGTGGAATACCTGTTGAATACCCAGAATAGAGTATTTCTCCAAGTAGAATTATGTTTCTGCTCTTTTAAAGCAAGAATATTTCTCAGAGTTCTTTAAGCTGCCATAGCAGAGACTATAGGGGTGCAAGTCAGCACTGATCTCTGGAACACTTGTCATGAAAACTGGTGTGGACTCAGTGTGCACATTGGTGCTATACTGACTTACAACACCTGAAGATTCTTACCCTGCATGTTTAGAAGTAGGACTGCAACTGGAGTCAAATTCTGCCTTGCTATCTATGTGCAAGGTTGCAGATACTGAAAATGGGAAAAAAGAGGTTTTTGTAGATTATATTTTACCACCATTTCTGACATAGTGTGCTATATGACTTCAGGAATAGAATTGAATTCAAGTTCACTACAGTGAAAAGAGATCACAGTTAACAAAACATAGTAATAACAGTAAGTATCAGATTAGGTACATTTAAAGATCTAGCAATAGAAAAATGCACAAGACCATGCATAATGTTGAGTAAAAGGGAATGCTATCAGAAAACAAAGCACTTATTTTTAAATGTGCCTCTAAATAGCCCTCCAAAGGATATTAGCACATCCTTTCAACTTGGGTCATGGTTGCATTAAGCTTCCTACCCGGTCAAGTCATCCTGTGGGTATAAATATATGCTTTAAGTTATATAAACACCATCCAATCCTATTTGCATTGTCACTCTGCGACACAAAATGCTATAATGACCTCCTTTTCCTATGTCCAGTACTATCTATAAAACAGGCTTAGGTCCTTTTCTTATTAAGGAGGTCAGTTCTCTTAATCAGCTTTAGGCATTCCCAGAGAGTTTCCCAATATTGCAGGACATACCTGGCCCCAGGCGGGACGGTCCCAGCCCTGCCAACACCTAAGCAGTGCAGACAGATCCCATGTGACAGGTTATACAACAGAGCAGGGCTTTATATACCCTGGGACCTAGAGCATGGAAAGGGCTCGAGGGAAAAGAGCATCAGGTGAGCAAGAAATGTTTGCATACTGTGTTTCTTGGGATGCTTCTGGCACTGTAGCAAACTGCATTAGGCTTAATCTTATGTTTCATTGAGAGATCAACTTGTAAAACATCCCTGAGGTTTAGTAATGTTTTGTGTGTTTTAGAATTGTAGGGGCTGAAATTCTACGAAGACTCAGGAATCATGGTAATTGCTCTCCGGAGAATGACACCTGGGTATATAAGGTTGCTGCAGGTATGATTTTTTTTTTTTCTGCTTTTAATTAATCTTAAAAATACCTGTATTTCTCTTGATTGGGTTGATTTTATTTCAAATTATTGCATGGAAAACCCAAGAGAACACTGGTTTCTTGTGGGATAACTCGCATAACAACTCAAATATTTAATCCTCTGCTGAAAAGCAGACGAATTATAACATTTCTTGGTAATTGGTATCATGCTGGAGTACCAAATGCAGAATATTTGGAAGGAGGTAATTCTTCTGCAGTGCTTAAACAGAAACTGCTTCTCCATAATTTTCTTTTGCAATGGCTTTGTGTGTTTGGGGCACTGGGAAAATGCTAATGGAAAGAAGGATACAACTCAGCTGACCTATCAGTAAAACACTTCAGACAGCTTCTGTGGCCGTGATAAAGGAACCTCAATCAGTATTGACTTTGGAAAAACAAATAAAAGCATATATAGAAAACATTTTAAATCAGCTGAATAATTGAGACTAAAGCAGCTATAAATATATATACATATATATATACTAAAGTAAAACATCTTGTGTATTGAATTCCATATTTTGATATTTACAGAGTATCCATCTTTTCTCTGGAAAATGTCGCAGCTCTTAGCACTGTGATCTGCATCCAGAATCACAGACTGTAGCAGCTGAGAGGGGATTGTTGAGTAGATGAGAGGCTGAGATTAAGATGCTGGTTTTCAGTCCTAGCCATGAATTTCTTTCACACCTCCCTGCATATCTTTTGATATCACCTTACACAGTAATTCTGTTTGGAATTTCTTTTGTCTTTATTTATTTTGTGGCTGAAGTAGCCACAGTCAGACACATTTATCAAGGTCAGAGCACTCAGCTCTAATTCTTTAAGCTCAATAAAAAACCTAGAATCTGGAAGTGAAAAAGAGGCTCCTTGGAATCTGTTGCTCCTGTCAGTGATGCCTTGCTTTTCATCCATGGATTGCAAGGGAAAGCATTTTTTAAAAAAATCATTATTTGAGGCCTAGTAATTATTTCACTTAAGGAAACCAAATACAGCAACTAGAAAGACACGTGCTGTGTTTTAACTCGAAGTGCCTATATGTATAGGAATTTTTGTTTTGCTGTCTAGGGACTCCATTTAACCGTGTCTCTGCCTCTTGGTCAGTGTATCATATGGACTAGGGAAGCAACAGTAACTTAATTTCTTTTCTGATTGTTATTCAGATAGTAAATAAGTAATTCTTATATTTACTTAGCTTGGCAGTTCCTGCTTCTTCACTGGACTTGACAAAGTGACTGTGTTAAAACTTGTCTGCTTGGTCTAGTACTACCTGTGGATGTCATAAAGGATGTTAGAATCCCTGCTAGCCTTGCTTTCCGGAATTAATATCTAACATTCAAGGGGGCATCCTGTGTTAGTAGCTAATCTGTGGGAAATAAGAGATATTTGTTCTTTACAGATTAAGAAAGTTCATTCTCCTTTATGTCTAAGCCTCCATACTTGATTCAGCTCTTCCTCTCAGGTAGCCAGAGGGAATGCCATTAAAGTCACCAAAATCAACGGGTAGCAATTAAAAGGAAAATCATATCAGAAATGTGTTTTACAAACTGATAAAAAGGGGAGCCTTCCAAAATGTGCAGTAGATTGTGTGAAATGCTCTTCAGCAGAAAGCAGAGTCATACCCCGTTAAATGGCACAGAGAAGAAAAAAGTGCTTTGTAGGTTCCAAAGACCTTTTGTGTTGTGCTGAGCTGAATCAGCTTGTAACTTGCACTGTTTCTCCCTTAGACTCAAGCTGCAGCAAAGATCGTTATCAACCCGTCAGATGCAGCGCTGCAGCGGGCAGCACTGCTCCTGGGAGTGTTCGGGATCAGCATATCCAGCTACAGCACACACCAGCTAACTCAAACAAAGAGATTCCCCTTGACCACTTAAGCTGTGCTAGGACGTCACCCAAGAAGTCCAGGCTTATGTCAGTACTGCTGATGAGTGGCTCTTCTGCCTCAGTTACCAGTGTGGAGGTAATGAGACACTGCAGCCATGATTTCTACATGCGAAGTTAAATAGATGGAAGAATTGCAGCCTTCTTCAAGAAAGAAAAAAATAACTGCTCTCAGAAGCATCGGATGTCCAAATAAGACAATCTTTCTGTAAATATTATGGACTTCTTTTGTTATCCAGTGTATACATAGAGATCTAAAGCTATAAAATACATTTACAATCGGAGTAGCTGTAAAGAGACCAGTGTGGGTGCTGGGCTCTGGGAGTGTCACTGTGTTGCAGCTTTTGCAAATTGCTCCAATGCAAAGACTGGTTTTGCAAAGAGGAAGTTAGAAGCAATATATTCCTCATGACAAGGGTTAGAACAAATGAAATTAATCTCCTATAGACTCTTTGCACTGTACATTTCGGTATTACAGATTTTGTGCACTCTGGCTTTTTCTATTGAATCTTAAACATTTCTTGTGTATTGTAACACAAGCTGGTAGCCTTCTGTCACAGCAGAGATGGCCACAGGCTACACCAGCCATATGGTGTTGGGAAGGGCCCATGGCTCCAGACCAGATAACTTCATAGCTGTGCAGAAACTCTCTGTTCTAGAAAGTATCAGTAAAAATAGTGGGTTGGGTTCCATTGCAGAGTTCAATATCTGGATGTATTCTTCTACAAAGTCAACTCGTCCCATAATATACATTCTGATTAAAATAGAAATAGAGTTTGACCTTTTCCCTCTACTTCTACCTTTTTTTCTTCTCAATTGGTGCAATAGCTTATTCAGGAATGTTCTGTTACTATTGGTTTGCATTTTTCCAACTGTTTCTTATGTTTTATGTAAACATGGCTTTGTAGGCTCTTCTGTGCATATGTTAGCATTTAAAATCCTTTGTTCTTGGTTACTAAATACAAATACTGTTTTGGAGTCTTCTTCAGTGTTTAGAATTATTTTGTCTGTCAACAGTGTTTACATTCAACCACTAAGGGGCATACTACACAGCTGAATATTTTGAACTCTTCAGCTTGCTCATTCCAACGTGACAAACCACAAATTGAATCAGGCTGAAATTTTTGCTTTTTTATTTTTGAATTGTTGTTGTCCTTGTTTGCCTTTTTCTCACCCTCTCTAAGAAATGTCTCTCCTCCCCCCACAACTCTTCCAAATGGAAGATGATGAGAAAATCAGTATTTACAAGGTCATTTTTTGCAATGTGCCAGGTTGCATATTACCTCCATCTTATATAGACTTCTGTTTATATTTTTCAAAAAATAATCATATAATGAAATATTCCATCTTTTGCCTTCACCTACAAGAAATGAAACAAAATACTTGAACTCATTGACAAAAGTAAGAATGACATCTCTGGAAAGCATTCAGTGACAGAGACTGACATTATATAGTGTGACCCCCACCACCACCTTCAGTATGTCATAATTATGGCCTTTTCATCTATTATAGGATTTTTGGCTGCCGCATTTTTGTTAAATGATTTCCTATTCCCATTCAACGTGAATGTAAGACCATTAACGTGTGCAGCAACACCATTTTAACAAGATATACTAGAATAATATTAACAACTTGGCCACTGAGATGTTCCCATTGGAAATGGCGCTCATGAGGAATGTGTACTTTTCTCATGAGAATTGCTTTGAATAGTTTTGAAAGCTTTATTTAGTACCAGTGAAAATGACAGGAGGACAACACAGGCAATAAGCACACTGAGTGTGGAGAGACTTTATAAAGGTAGGGGCCATAGGAGCCTCAGGAACATACAGTGAAGCACCAGGGAGCTGTAATTGAAATTATTTACAAAACAGACATGTTTCAGCTTTCTGCTGATGAATTGGGCCTGGGCAGAAAATCACCTTTAGGTGAAAAGTTGGGACAGCGTCCAGCAGAAGATGTAGACATTGGTACCTAACCTATTGTTCCTGTAGAAACCTACACCCAAAATGCCAGTTTTCTGAAGGGCGTCTGGCACCACTTGCCAGGCTCAACAGACAGCTACGTGCCCTTCCCTTGCACTGCTGTGGCTCCCTGGAAGATCTTTCAGGTTTCCCCTCAGCCAGGCGAGGCTGGGGTGTGTTGAGCACCAAGACATCGAAACCTTGTGGGGGTGGCTACAAGATGACCATCTTCTCATCCTTCCTGTGTCTGGAAGCCCAGCAGTGGAGCGGAGGTTGCCCAGAATATGGCTGTAAGCTAAAATCCCCTTTTTTCCTGCTGTTTGTTAGAGCAAACACTCTTTGGCAGAGGAGAGAAAGGCACCTGCACAGGTGCTCCCATGGAGGAGCCCATGGCACTGCACCTTCCCTCCTCCTGTTCTGCTGAGGGACTGGCATGGTCCCAGGGGGGCCTGACTCCCAAAGGAGGTTGGCTGCATGAGCCTGTCCCTGCTCTGCACCCGCTGCACCAAGGGGCACAAGCAGGCAATTGGGACAAGCTAAAACCTTTTCCTCCTACGTGCCTATTAGCTAAGTTTGCCCACTCCCTGCACACAGTGTGCCATGGGTTTGGACCTTACCTCTGTTTGCCATGTTTATAGACATCTAACTCAAGCCTGCAGGCTCAGTGTGTGGCTGGGCTCCCAAAACCTGAGTAGGACACTGCTCCATGCTGCAATTCCCAAACCTGCCCATGAATTTTCTCTTCAAAGCTCTGAGCATGCCAGACTTCAAGCATATATTTACATCCCACTGAAGTCAAAGGGGGTTTAAGGAACATCCTTACATCCTTCGCCAGACTGAGGTATTTAATCTTTTCCTTGATCTCCACCAAAGAAGCATTTACATTTTAAATATACTTGTACTTTTGTTTATATGGTTTTACTTCAAAAATGTTGGCAATTAATCAACAATTGAATGCTGATAAAAGTCGGGAGCCTGGTGAGCTTGGGGAGGTTAATGCTACATTACTTAGTTTTAAGAAACACCAGCAATGGATTTCATTTGGCATAATAATTGTTATGTTTGTGGACTTACCCTCCAGGAGTTACTTTGTACCTTCCCTAGCTTGTAAAAATATTTAAATAGAAGTACTATTTAAGCTAGTAAATATTAGGCCTTCTTTACAGATACACTTCAAAAGCCATTTCATAAAATTTATTGGATTGGTTTTACTTCTAATATCAGGCAAATATAGGTTAATATCTCCTGATGCTGAATAATTGTGACTCAACTAATCCACTTCCAACAGCAGTAACTTTTCTAGTCTGAATTATGTCTTGATATATCAAGTTAATTATTTTATTCTTTGAGGAGGAATCACAGGAGATTTTGTAGCTGTTTGATTTGTATGCCTGAGTCCACCTCCTAAAGGCAAGAGAAATGAAAGTATTAAATAATCAGAAACTCAAACATAGTTGTTACTCTTTTCAAATAGATGTAGCACTGACTGGTTTGAGATAAGTGGTCTTGCTAGTGAATATCACAGAGCGTTCAAGCTCTTTCACATGTATGTACTCAGTTACCTGAAGCAGGATTTCTGTCTCCTTTCATCAGGACAGACACCTAAGGGCAGTCACTCAAGGTAGCACTCATCTACTAGTATGGGAAGTATGAAATAAAGGGAATGTCTGACATCGTTTCATGCACCTTCTGGAAATTATGCTTCTGTGTCAAAACTACTGCTCTAGAGCATTATTTATTTCTAATGTTAGAGCTGCAGATTGTGCATCTCCCAATATACCACAGACCCAGAAGATGAAGCTGAGTTTGCCTCACCAATCAGTGGGTGCTCCATCTCTTATGAGGCAGCACTAATGTCATCATGGTGCTGACCCCTAATTCGTATATCCAACTGAGAACAGAATGCAAACAAGATGAGAAACCCTTCATTTTAGACCATGCATTTTTGCTAGTGCCAGCTTCATGGAAGTCTGGCCTCAGCTGAGGTTTCAGATGCTGCTGCTGTGGTAATTAACAAATTAATAAAGTAATAAATAAAGTGGGGCATTAAGACTGTGGGAGCTTCCTTCCTGAAAGGTTCTGTGTCTGCATCGCCTTTCCAATGGCAAGTGGAGTGGGTTTATCAGTGGAAAAGCTGTGTGTCGGTGTTCATTCACTTCCCTGGCTTCAGTCGAACGGGGCCACTGAGATTTAACTGAGAAATGGTTTTACCTGTGCAGTGCAATGGCGCTTCCCTATGGATATATTAGTGATAAAACAAACAAAAGGAGATATTAATGCTTGCCACCGCTTCTCTTTCCTTGGATAAAATGCCTTTTCCCCTCTTAGTTATGAGTAGTAAATGACAACACAGAATAACACCCTCAAGCAGTCTTGCCTTTCATATGACTTTGTTGTTATTCTTGTGGAACTATCGCAGTTTAATAAGGAGTCTGAAAGGTAGTTTAATCAAACAGTAGATTAATAAGGTTCCTAAGGCTACGTTCACTTCAGCTTTCAACTTCGTGTGTAATCATGAGCTATGGAGTGTCACTGGCTTTTAATCAGAGTGCCCCGTCTCTGCAGTGGGTGTGTTTGTAGGCATAAAACAGCCCCAAAGCGCCCAGAAAGAGCTATTTCTTCCCCGCCTTAGCAGCATTCTTGCAAGTGACCTTTCTGAGAGCATAGAAACCATTAATCCACACATTTTAGAAAGGTTTTAGGAACTTCATGTAATCTACAGCACCCCACTGATGAGTTCCGATCCTGCAAGGGGGACACTGGAGTCAGAGTAGTCAAAGGAGGTGTTTGATGCCAAGCAGGGTGAGGGCTTGAATTAGTGGTGCTAATCTCAGTGGGTGCTTCCATGTGTTCCCATTAAGAAATGACAGGTGAGATCGAGCTCAGCTGACGTGAGCAATGGAAAGTTTGGCCAAATCTGCCTGCACCCTTAGCTCTCAATACAGAGATCAGAGACGGGTCCTAGGGAGGCCACTGCCACCTTGGCACCTGGCAGCAGCCTGAAGGTGCTTTGTGAGGGAATGGGGATGGTTTTCTTACATATCAAAGCACTAAGTGTTCGGGGGTTCTATACTTTTTCTGTAATTTTCCTGACTAGTGGATGGGGCTGTATCTCAATGCTGTTATTTAAACCAGAGTAAGGAAGGAATGCCAAGGCAGAGTTACCCTGCTGCTGAGATTTTTAACCTTTTTTAGAAAAGCAAATGACAAATTGGTTTGGCCTTCACTCTCTGTTCTTCAGTAATGGATTACAGGAACTTGGAACTCTTGGCCCGACAGGAATGGTGGCATGTAAAGCCAAAATTGCTGAAAGCTTGAACAGAATCATCACTGGCTAGGCTCAAACACCGTGTGCCTTCCCTATCATAGCTGCGCCATCATTCCTTTTATAAAGTGAGATCTGCCCCATGGGAAAAGGAAGGACATGAGGCTGTGCTCTGCTCTGCCAGGTGTTCTTCAGCTGCACTGTGAGAGATTCCCGAGGAGAGGAAGGGCAGAGGAATGAAACCCAAAACTTTGCTTCACTATGACCGACCAATGGCAGAAGAGCCCCTTGGCTACTGCTTTGGGCCAAGACAACCAGGGTATGGCTGAGCCTTCAGTGAGGGTCCACATCTCTGTCCCAAGTGCTGTCTCCTGCTCCCAGAGCTGCTTTGTGGCCCCTCTGAAGCTTGTGGAGCTGTGACTGACCCAGTTTGCCCATCTGTCTGTCTGTGCACATAAGGGGGAGAGGGCAGGAGCAGGCCCTTGTGCTCAGATGCCGGAGGTGCTGAACCCCGAAGCGGAGTGAGGAATGATGCCTCGCAGCATCAGAGTCTTTGTGCAAATCCCTGGCTCTGTCCTGAGTAACCTGCAACCTCCCACGGGGCCTTAGCGTCCATCTGCAGCACAGCGCTGGCAAGAAGCTCTTTCGTCAGGTAACTCGGAGTGCCCTTTTCAGTCACTTGCCTGTTACATCCCGTTCATCAGCCCCAGCGCTCACCTGAGGGATTATTTGTCATGCTTCATCCCCAATGGAATTCAACTGTTAATTTGATAGCATAGAAGCAAGACGAGAAACTAAGTAAACACTGTGAATGTTTGCCCTGAGAAGGTACCTGCAATGGTTTTTTGCCACTTTCCACTCTATTTTCAATTTTCCCATAACAACTCTGCTGTTGCATGTGTGTCCCTGCATCTTCCTGCTTTTCCTCGCCAAGCAGAAAGGTCCCAAGGCCGCAGCTGACCCCACCTTGCAGAACAGCATAGAATGAGAGGTGAGGCATCACTCAGCAAAGAACAAGAGAAGCAGAACCAGTATTCCTCCCACTGGGTGAGAGGGGCTGTAAATCTCAGCCACGGACCATGCAGTGAGCCCAGGGGGGCTATAATGAGCCAATGCTCCCACAATCATTGAGCAAACCTGGCAACTCACTCAGGCTCTGGGTAGCTGTGCTTTAGCTGTGCAACTGTCTCAGCTATGTCAAAGTGACAGCAGGATGAATGTGAACTCACTCACTTTCAGTGGGTCACTGAAAAGTGACCAACAACCAACACTTTTTGGTTGTTTCTTTTTAAATCATACAGTCTGAATTCCACTTCACAGTTGCTCTCCCACATTAATTAGTTCCTTGCTGAGCAGTGCACTAAAAAGCCCAGAGTTTGCTTGAGGATATCAACACTGGAGTATGATTCTGCACCTTTATTTCACTAAACTTTAGTCACTTCATATTAGCCATTCAGCCTGAGTTATTTCCGTATGTTCTGTCCATAGTAAGTAAAAAAAATTAACACCTCCAGAAAAAATGTATCCCCTTCAGGAGGCGTCTAGATGAGGTGGGCCAACTCCCCATCTAATGAGGGCCTCTCTCTGTGCTGACAAGAGACTGGACATCTCAGTGTCAGAAAGCTCAAGGCAGCGGAGACAAATCATCCTTGTCTGTACAAAAACTTTCTGTTCCAATAATAGCAGTTTCCCATTGAGGACAGACACTGAGACAGTGAATTCAGAGGCACAGTTTCCAAGCTCTGGGCAGCTTTCAGGAGGAGTCACTGAACAGCAAGATGCTGTCTCTGGGACCAGGAAAGCAGAGCCTGCACACTGGCCAGCCCCACTGTGGCTCACCTCTCACATGGAGGCACCTGGAAGCCTCAGAGAGCTGAAGCAGCACTGTGTAGGAGCAAGCTTGCACTGGAGAGGTGCATTAACTGGAGCCTGCCAGCTACCAGGGCTGACAAGCATTTATGAAAGGGGCAGTGAAGATGCCAGGTCCAAACATCCCCATGGGAAGTAAAAGGTCACAAAGGGCATTCTGTATTTCCTTTGGAGATGAAGCCCTTGCCACCAAGTGTACACTGTGACTGGGCTGCAGCAGCGGCCACTAGACAGGAGTTTGGCACATATCTACTGACCATGCTCCCTGAAAATGGCAGGATGCCTTCTGCAGAAAGAACAGCTTCCAGGCACCCAGAAAACTGCAAAAGCACTGAAGGATCCACCACGAGGCCCATTCACAACCCCAGCAGCTCCTGCTCTCCATCTCCCCACTGCAGGAACAGGGACCCCAGTCTGGTCACTCTTGTCCCTTCGAGCACCACCTGTCTTGGTGGGCGTTTCAGGGAAATGACCCTCATCTGTAATGAGAGATGGCTCACTTTCTGCTCCCTCTGAAACAAAGGGATGGCCAGTGCCTGCAGGCTACAGGCTGGAGGTGGACTGAAGGCCAAGGTGAAGCCTGGTGGCCACCAGAGCCATCTGCTGACCCCAGCACATGAGTTGTGGCCAAATCAGGAGGTGCCCATATGCTGCAGTGACCCATGGAGGCCACTTAATTGATTAATTTCAACTGGCATACAAATTAAATTTAACAAGTTGCCCAGTCTTTTATGTAAACTAGGAGGGAACAGAAGAAAATTAATCATTTCTGGGTGAGAACTGTAATCTGCAAACCAAAAAAAAACCCCAACAAATCTCAAACAAACAAACAAACAAAAAGGAAAGTGCAGCTCAAAACTGTGCAGCTTTATGTAAAATATGCTTGAAATACTGTCTTGAGTCTTATTTAGTTCATTATTATTTTGCTACCTGAGCAACTTGTATATGAACTGATATAACATAAAATATCGGAGGTATTTAAACCAGGAGTGCAATTACTTTAGGTTCTTCCCATTGTCACTGGAGAGAAATAAATGCTACTCCGTTCTTGGGCAAGCCTGTCCACCCTCCAGAGGCACACATTTCTTTCCACTGATTGTGGAGGGAGCCTACTCTCTCTGTGCTCCTAATTCAGACATCTCATTTATGTTTCCATAGCTAGCTAGGATGAATCCAAGCCAAAATCAATCCACATAAGTGTCAAATCTCCCACTGCCAAAGGTCAAACAACTTGCTCCTACAGCAAATGAAATCCATGGCCCTTAACACTTGGTTTTCCCAAGCAACAAAGCCACAGTCAGTCATGAACAGCATCACAGAATCACAGATGGGTTTGGGTGGGAAGGGGCCTTCAGAGTTAGAGCTTCACTGTCATCTCTGAGATTTGATTAAAAAGTGAGTTGTGCTGTACCTCAATTGCCATGGTTCTTTTAAAGCTGAACTTCCTGTACTCATTGTAGTCTATCAGCCCTTTAAATGAAACATTCTTTTGCCAATACCTGTACTAAAGTATTACTTCCCCTAACACACTGTTTAATGTAGAACGTTACTGGTTATTACATTCTTTAATCCCAGCGACTGCTGAGAAATTCTCAATAAATAATAATTTCCATTTATTTTCAACACAGGCATCTATAACTAAATGTGTAATATCACTGAGGCTGAATTATCTGCAGATCTCTGTTGCACTGTAAATAAAGTACTGTGTGTGCTTTGCACTCTCAGTACTGAACTGGTGCCAAGGACTTGAAATCATCCATTTTACTGAGAGAGGATGAGAAAAGGAGGGGGTATTTGGACAACAGGGATCAAGTTTTACATTATGAGTCCAATTAGGGACTCCAGCAGTTGTTTCAGTTCCTTACCTGCAACAGGTAGGTAACAGTATTTCCTTTTTCTCACTTTTCTGCTCTGCCCATGGCAGCAGGAGAGGGGCTGGTGGCTGCCCTCCCCATGCAGGCAGCATCCCCCTGGAGGCAGCGTCCCCCTGGAGGCAATGTGTTCTCTGGGTAGACCACAGCCCTCTCTGTTGCCTGAGGAAATTTTCTTAGGAGTACTTTAGGATGTGGCTGAATGAATCTGAGAGTCATTAATGGTTATGGCTGAGGTTCTTGAAGGACGGGGGACGTCCCAGAAGACTGAAAAAAGGGCAAAAATCTTTCAGATGGCAAAGCCTAGGATTACCACTCAGTAGTGCCCAAAAACCACTCAACAGTACTTGACAAATAATCAGAGCTATCTGCAAACCCACAAGAAAATAAGAGGTAAAAAAGCAGCAAACGTGTTTACCAGGAATAAATCGTGTGCAACCAACCCAGTTGCCTTCTTAGACAACATTACAAGGTGAGCAAGCATCGTAACGTAGGTGGCAAATGACATTCTCACATGCAAGGTGGGGGAAAACACTCTTAAATGAACCTCAATAATGAGATTACAGGCCTTGTTCAAAAACCTACAAAGAATGAAGAGCATTCTTTGGGTGTCTGAGAAAAAAGTATAGAATGGGCTGCTGCACATTGCTGTGAACGGGGGCTGCCTGATTTTTTTACTAATGACTCATGGTATGTGAGTGGGAATGCATAAAACATCAACCTCGGAAGGTATGCAGGTGCCGAAGGACAGGAGCAGAATTCAGAATGATCTAAAATCTGACAAGTGCTCTAAGATCAGCAGTGGGATTCACGAGGGACAAGCACAAAAACTTGACGCTTTGGCAGAAGCATCAGCTGTGTGAACACAGGATGAGGAGCAAGGCAAGAGCGATGGAGTGAATCACAGCATGAGGCAGTAGCGTCAAACTCTCGCAGGGGCGGGAAACAACCCTGTGGAGATGTCAGGAGAGGGGGTGCAGGCTGGAAGGTAAGTGAAGGAGTCCTCTTGCTTTGTCCACTGCTGGTGAAGGCCCAGCAAAACTGCTGTTTCTCATTCTGGACACCACCCTTCAAGGAACATGTGTACCAAGTGAAGAGAGCTCAGAAGAAAGCTACAAAAATAAGAAATGCAGAAAATGTGACCTGAACAGAAAGACTGAACAAACTGGTAGCTGGGAAAGGGGAAGACTGATAAATGCCACAGACCCGACCATCTGCCCAGCAGCCCTGATGGAGGACACTGTGCTTGTAGAAGACACCTCTGCTGACCCACAAAAAGCAGGTGTTCTTTCTTGCTGACCTTCTTGTAACATTCTGTGTCCCAGCACTTTCCAATTTCCAAGCCCTGCTTGGCAATGCCTTCGTGGCTGCATAGTACACACTCTGTGCCACAGTTATGCTGGGGACAGCTGCTTTGGACAGGAGGCTCAGGGGTGCTCAGTTATCCTGGAACTGAGCCAACACAGCAACCAACACTTGATACTGCAAGATCACCAGAGGGAGCATGCCACCAAACACACAAGAAGAGATGAGCTATCCCAGAACTTTCCTGCCCCACAGGTTGGCACAGGAACATAGATGTGCATGGCTGCACCGCAAGTGCTGTCAAGGGTTGTCTGGAAATGGGTATTTTGTTTTCAGTTTTATTTAGTAAAAGATGTTTCAGTGAAGTTGATCTCTTGCTGTTCTGCCCTCTCTGACTGGGAAAGGGTCCATAATATCGGGCAGGGGAAAATAGAAAGCTTGGCTTCGATTTGTAAAGGCACTGATGCCAAAGTCATGACTTACTATTTGATGTGCCTTTCTTTAGGTGCTACAAAGCTTGACCTCATAGAAATGGGCTGTACACTGCCAGGAGGGTAACCTCTGCTCCCCACCACTGTGGAGGCACAGGGGGAAGAAGAGAGACTGCAGAGCAGCCCAGTGGGTCTGCAGGATACTACCTCCTGCCGAGGCAGCTACTCCAAAATGTCTGAGCTTCCAGCAGCACTTGGACAGCCCTGGTCACTCAGGACCCACCAGCCAGTGGAAACCTCTTCCCAACACATGCATCCTTCAACAGCTGGTGCCTCCGGGTGCACAGCTGGAGGAGACCAGATGATGCCATTTGTTCATCCCGAAGAGTCCAGCAGTCAAAGCACCTGTCCCAGGTGTGTCTCTTGGATGTGGCAGCAAACTCATCACCAGGAGCACTGTATTCCCAGCCCTGGACACCTCCTAGCCCCAAGAGGTGCCTCCAGAAGCAGGCCTGGGGCTGAGGCAGGTCCCTGCAGCAGGACATCTGAGCATGAGAACACCAAGGGAGCACAAGCAGGACTGGAGCACGGCTGTAGGGGAATGGCTAGCAGGAGAAATGAGGACAAAAACTTTAAACCACAGACCCTCTAGCATCTGCCCTGCTCTTCCCATGGCTCCCCAACCACACGTAATTAACCACTGAGAACAGACTGACTGAACTTCAGCATAAATATTGCATCAAATGCCATCAATTCTCCTTCCCATTATAATTTCTGAGACAGAGCCGTGATCTTGTCTGTGCTCTGTAGAAGATTGTTTGCAAGTGGCAAACAACCTCTGTTATCTCCAGTGCCATACCCCGTCAGATACCCACGCAGGTCTCACACAGCAGGATTGCTCGGCTCGGGGAGTCTGCCATCACACACGCAGGTGGATGGAGGCAGAGGTCTCATGCCTCCACTTCTCCCTGTCCCAAAGATGTGGGTCTCTGGACCCATGACAAGTCTTTAGCATTTAGACATCTGGTCTCAGAGGTCACAGCTACACATCCACACAGCAAGCCCTCCCCTGAGGCCCTTCAGGTAGATCTCCATAGTATGAGCCCCTCTTTGCCCATTGACCAAAAGGAGAAGATGGCCCAGTTTTGGTGCAGGAGCCCAGATTCAGGTACATAGGACACTCATACTTCTGACATTTAACACACCAGTTGGGAGGAGGAAACCTGTCTCTGATTTGTAACATAACCGCTCTGCTATGAAACTTCATAAACCGTGCACCCAGATGTCATTTTTTAGGTAAAAGCATAATAATTTAATGCCAATATATGTTCTTTTCAGTACTGTTTTTCTTCCCATTCTGGAGTTTTCACTCTAACCACCTGTCCACCTTATGCACAGTTTTAGTGTTTGATTAGAAATAAATGTGATTTCTTTTGCTATTCTCATTGTTACACATGGCCCAATTCACTAGCCTGATTTATTCTTTCATAGCAACTGTTCAATATCATGCAACCCAAATAACATTTTATATGCCTAAGGTAAAGTTAATTCGATAGCATAAATCCCTGGTTTCTTTTTAGGAGTGGAGCTTTTATTTTATATTCTATTGATCATCAAGAGACAAAATGCTATTGCAGGTTTCCTCTGAACTGTTCCTATAGAACTGGTGTGGGGGAAGCATAAAGATGAATATAGAAGAGAAATTATATTTCTTTCACAAATTTATATTCAAGTAAAAAAAGGACAAGAATACTTAGTGAAAAGTTCCATTTTTCTGTTAATCTCCTGTTGAAATGTAGCTCTTCTTTTGACCAGCTCTAGAAGAACTCAATGGACTGGACAAACATCAGACCAAAACTATTTTTGACAGTGTTCTGAAAATATTGGCCGGCTTTTGCAGTTGGACATGTGGAGGGGTTTAAATTCAAGCAGTTGCTGCCAGAAATGGCAGCATTTTATCCTATCTGCAAAATCCAGTCAATGCCCTTCCCCTGGTGAAGGCAACTTCCACTGTGCAAGCTCTCACCAAAACATAAAGTCAGTATAAATGAGCTCTCTGAGTGAGCACAGCCATCCTGCAGCCAGCAGTGTGCTAGAAGACAAAACGGGTCTGGAGTTCAGCATGTCCTTAGGATCTATTTTGATTCCCTGTACATCATTTTTCCATGTTGCTCCAGTGAGGCTCTTCTGAAAAATTATGTTCATGGTTCATTTTAAGTAATCTCTGGTGCCTCATAACCTTGTTCTTTCAAACAACTCATTCTGAATATCTATCACTGAAAGGTATTTGAGGGCAGATTTCCAGACAAGATCCTAAACCATCCCTGTAACATGCATATGTTCACAAATCCACCTGTGCAAATTCATGAATTTAAAAAAAAACTATTTTATTTTTAATGCACAATTATTTTTGCCAAATCAGGAAACCTTCCCAAGGTAAGAAAAAGTGAGGATTTGGTCAACCCCTTGCATCTGTGCTTATAAGATAAGAGACAGAGTGGAAGAGAGCAGAGTCCTGAGAATAACTCACCTCAGCCCCAGCTGCTCATCCTTTTACGCGCTACGAAAATTGCGGTGTTAGCAAATTTAACTTTTCCTCCTTTTGACAAGGCATGAGGTACTTTCTTCTTTGGGAGCCTGCCTGGATATGACTGCCGTTTACCAGCTGAGCACACAACGAGGCTGAGTGGTTTAGACAAACGAATCATCTTTCTATCAATGCCAACAAACTTCCTCATCCATGGGACACCTTATGAGGAATAAGGTAATTTTTGTCACTTTGAAACAACTCTAAATATCTTTAAAGAAGGCAGAGGATATCAAATTGATGCAAAAGCTCCTGGTTGAGGCTCCTTCTGGTGTTCTGCGGTCTCCCACTCCAGTTCCGGACCTAACACATCCTGCTTGCTAACGTGCCTGTGGAGAGCGTACGGTGGAACACGTGGGGTTACTGCAGCCATAGGAAATGCTGGGGGACAAATGGCAGGGCCAGGCTTTTTGTAGAGCCCCTGTTTGCTCCTTTACAATATACAGAATCAGAAATTGCACCACGGCTAGAAGTGTGGGGAGCAGCCTTGCAAATCCCATCCATATACAAGCGCCATAGACCAAAGCCTGCTCTATACAGTGGGTAGGATAGGGGATTTCTGTGGTGGATTTGTGCTTGAAGTACTTCTGTGTACAAAAGGAGAGAGTGCGTGCTGGTTTTTTGCTTTGACTCTGGGCCTTCATTCCAATTTTGGACATTTGGATTTAGTAAATCTAGCTAAGTCCTGATTTAAGTTGCATCCTTACATCACCAGTATGTTTCTTTAACTGCTTTTATATTTCTAACAGGTCAAATATCTTCCTCTGTAATGTCCCTCATGGACACACAAGTTTTATGAAATTATTCTGTGTTGAAACAACCCATGAACTAAAAAGAGACTAGTTGGGATAACACAAAAAGTCTCAGGTCCTGCAGTGAGAGACCATATCTCCAGTAAAGTTCTTCCTACAAGGAATGTTCTTTTGTCAGAACCGCAGTGTGCACCATCCATAAGAATGACAGTCCCCAGTAAGACTGACTGGCACCAACGTGTGCCAAGCTCATGTTGTTAAAACACCAGGTGAGAGATGCCTCCTGCTGTATTACAGCTGGGGCTGCCTGCAAATGCACACATATCCTCCCTGTGTGTCCTGGGTGCTGCAGCCCCACCACAGAGTTGACCACAACCTCACTTGGGCCAGTCCTGCTGCCAGAGGAGTGTCCTCCTTTCACAGACACCCTACGGCATCGCTGGGAGGGTTTGGTGTGTGTTCAGGGAGAAGAGCCAGCATGGCACCCACCACCACCCCACAGCTGTAACAACAACCCCCGTCACTGAGGTGGTCCCAAGAGCAGCATTGTCAGCCAAGATCCACGCCTGTTTAATAAACATATCCTCACACTGTCAAACCTACTGGCAACCTATGGATAGGTGGTTATTACAGGAAGGATTCAAGGTAACAAAAATCCATCATCAAGTTTTTCTATATACTTAGTGCTACCCTATGTATATAACTCTACATATGACCCATTAAGAAGGGCTATTTTCATACTTGATGGTACACCCTTTGGGGCAGGGCAGGAAAATATAGGGGAATACACTGTAATTAATCTATTAGCAGATGATAACTCCCTCTTATTGGTAGATTGTCAGAGAGAAACACTAAAATGAAGTGTGACTATGAGACATCACTGTTTGAGGGTGGGGTGTCTGTTAATAAGATTCCTTCAAAGAAATAGCTGATTGACGTCACTGAATACAAAGCAGGAGGCAGTTCAGTTTGTGGGATGAACACTACAAGGCATCTCAAAATATCCCAAACCTAAATAGCTCCAGCGTTGCTCTATCAGTTTTGAAATATTCAAATGTTACTCACATTCAACCCCACTGAATGTGGCAGCAGCCTGCAGAGATACCAGAGGGAATGATTAGACAAGGCAGTCTTTCAGCATCAAAACTGATATAAAATTTTTCCCCATTTGCACCTCAGCACTCCACAGGCAGCAGAGAAGGTCTGCTGACCATGACACCCTCCTGACCATGACACCCTCCTGGTGTTGACCTTATTTATTTTGGATTAGGGTCTAAATCCATGCAGATCTGCCATAAAATAAACATTACAAACCCCATAATTTTGTGTTTAACTCTTGTATTCTCCAGATGGATTTCTTCTTATGTTGCAGAGTTGTTTCTGAATATCAATAATGAAAAAATTGGAGATGTTATTTAGCAGTCCATATTTTATGTGCCATTATTGCCTGACCCTTCTAAGAGTATGAACTTTAGTAATATTTAAAAAAGAAAAGAAAGAAGACTCCTGTGAATTTAAATGAAGAAACTGAAAGTTCTGTCATAATATTAATCTAAAAGCAGTTCTGTGGAATAGCACAGAGGAAAATACATACCTTAAATAAATAAATAAATCATAATAAAAAAACCCCAGTGCAATCAGATGAATGCTGCTGCAGTTGGAGACTGGGAAATCAATCACTGCTCTTGGCTGTCTCTACACATTTCTTCCCGTGCCCAGTTGCTCAAAGCTATTTCTCAAATTCCCATCTGAAGTCTCTGCCACCCCTATACCATCCTTTGCATAATAACTATCACTCTCTTTTTTCTAGAGAATTCTCAATAATTTCTTCCTGTTAAGAGCCGACTCCAGTGATAGGTGTTATCTTGAAAGCATGAAAGAGCACATTTGCACAAGAAATACTTTCCAAGCACTTCAGATAATCATCTTTTCAGATGTTTGTGTCCAGGCAGCCTCACAGCTCTGAAGATGATGTGTATCGTCTTCATCCCAGAACATAAACCTCACTACTCTCTGGAAAGCCTCCTACCAGCCAGCATTCTCAGGAAAGGAGCCATATCCAGAAAACTTTTTCTCAATATTTCATTTTTGTCTGAATTATTTCCTAGGAATTAAACACAATCCATAAAAAGAAAATCATAAACATCTGGGCAAATATGTCAGGCAGGGATGTCCTGCAGCAGTAGGATAATATTAAAAGAGCTGCTACATAACACTGCCATTGCCACTCACAAATTTAGGTTGAAAATGCAGTTGATGGAAAACCAGTACTAAAATGAAGAGAAGCAAGAGCTGGACACCACAGCGTAGATTCTCATTTTGAAGTTTTATAAGAAGGCACATTAGGGCACCTCTGCTCTCCTTGTGCCTCCTCTTCAGGAGTTATTCTGCACTCTTTCCAGACAGTAACAAAACCACCTGGCATTGCAAAGGCACAAGCCAGACCTCACAGATCCACTCATGTATTTCAGCTGAGGGGTTTATGTATACATATAACATTAAATCTAATAACAATACAAATGTTGTATTATGTACATACAATGCATATAATGTGTATGCTCTGTATTATACGCATATGTAATTATGTAAAATGTATAAATATAAAATATAGTAGTATAAAATACAGAAATATACATATATTACATATATGTTATATAAAAATACTATATATGTTACTTATACAAACTTACATTGCATATATACTGTGTATTATATACTAAATCTTTATATATGTATATGTCATTATGTAGCTGTTGTTGTATAAATGCATTATTTACATTATACAACATATACATACATTTATGCTCCATATAATTAATATAAAATGTGTTTGTGTATTTATTATATATGATTTAATGTGCTTTATTTTATAAATCATTGTAGTTATATGATTTATAAACGCAGAATTATGTAGCTGCATTTCCTGTTGTTATCACTGTGCCTTTATGCGCTCCCGCTGAGGCGCAGCCCCTGCGTGTCCTGCAGGCCGGGGCGGCGGGAGGAGGACGCGGGACAGCTCCCGGGGCTCGTGTGCTCCCACACCCCGCCGTGGCGGCGGCAGGAGCGGCTTGCCTCTTGTCCCCTGCCTCTGGGCGGGCCTGCAGCCCCCAGCAGCAGCCCCAGTGCCAGCGGGGAGCACGTGGAAAGGAGCAGCCCCTCAGAGCCGGGGCCGAACGCTGGACCCCAACAAATCTCAAACAGCGCTTCGGCCCGCGGCCTGTGGAGGCGAGGAGGGCGCACAAGGGGCTCCAGCCCTGCTCCCCTCGCCGCACTGGATGTGCGCTGCCGCCTCGCTGCCTCCTGCAGGGAGCTCTCCTCCAGCTTGTCTTAGGACACACTTGGACCCCGCAAGCCCTGGTTCGATCCCGCCCGGCCCAGGCGGGAGCCGGGCCCCGCAGGACGGCCCGCCCGGCCCGCACCCCCGGCCTGGGCGCGGCCGCGGCAGCCACACAGCTGCTGGCTCTGGAGGGAGCCCCGGCAGCACAGCCCTGGCTTTGCTCTGAGGCAAAATGCCTCTGCATTCTGAGGCAAAAAGCTCGCTTTCTTATTTTTATGAAGTATTGTGTTTTAAAAAAAAAAAAAAAAAACCAACCCAAAACAACAAACCTTTTTCAATGATTTGTGACAAATTTTTGCCAAAGTGTTCTACTTCAATGCCATGGTCTTCAAGTGCTCATCATCATGTTGGAGGAACCTGAATCACCTATGTTTAAGGCTTTGGAAATAGTCTTTGACAAGGGACATACTGTTCACCTCAGGTTAACTTTTGATTTTGGACACTTAATACCTACTACAAAAAACAGCAATGCAGTTGGCGCAATTTAGGGTCATAAAACCAGTCAGAATTTTTTAGTTCTGACCAACATGAAATCAAAATCCATTCAAGTGCAACTTCCTTGCCAGTTAATTCACCTTACAGCACTTCATGTATGTCTTATAAATGTAATATACAATTACAGAGCTTACAGAGCTTCTTATAGCACAGTTGCTTCACCTTACAGAGCCTCTTTTTCACCTGATAGCACTTCTGTAAAAAGCAGCTGAAGAGCTGAGAGCAACTTGCAACTTAATTTTACTTAGGGCCTCACGAATAACACATCCTTCCTCAGGGCACTGTGAGGATGGAGTTGCTGAGCTGAGCCAGAAGAATTAAATGCCAGTGAGCTCAAGCACTCCAAGGCTAAGGGTTTGTGGATTCCCTTCCTGGGCACTACCCATGTACTACTTATCCAGAACCTCAGGATGTCAACAACAGCTCTGATATACAGCTCCTGGAAAATGTATCCACATGCACACACATCCCTAATTGAACAGATAATTACTTGGTTTTTTTTCAATGAATCTATCTATAAAACCTTAAAATGCGAGCCTAGTTTCTTGCTAAGACTGTCACCAGAAATGCAAGTGAGATGCCATGTAACAGGGATTTGGAGCTATCAATAAAACCAGAAAAGCAACCCCCCAAAAATGCAATGAAGCTGCCCAACACCCCAGATGTGCTAGAGCTGCACCTCTCCTGTGCTTAAAATAGTCGTGAGACACAGCAGGAGTATTTCATGGTCTGGTGTGGCAGAAATGAAAGCACCCTCGGTGGAGCCCACAAGACCAAGGCACAGGCAGGGCTGTCACTTGTGGAGGGAGTCAGTGAACTGCTCCTTTCCAAACGGAAACAGGAAAAAACACCAGCACACAGAGACTAGAGAAACTAAAGTCAAAACAGGAACTAGAGTAAGACTTGAGAGGAAGAAATAAAAGGAATTTTCAGGCACAGCCCAGCAGGGAAGGAAGCTGGGAACCTTTGCTGTCTTGCCTGTTATTCCTGCTTTCAGCAGGAAAAGAGTTGAATCACAGAGCCATCTGGGTCCTTCAGCAATTTCTACATCTCTCTGGCAAAAAATTATTCCCAAGTATGGCTTTTCTTAGATTAATGAGTTCATGCAAGAGAACATACCCACCTGACACAGCTGCAGAGGTTTTCTAAACAAATACAAACAAATGCAAATGTAATTATCCTGATTCTTTAGGGTAAGATTGTTAGTAGTTTATTTTCTTTGTCCACTAATCTTGGAATACTAATTAAAATTAATTATTGAGTAAGCTATTCCTATTGTTTTCTCAGGCCTTTGAGCATGATGCTGCCCTCAGGATTATGGACCTGTAGGCATAATATCTTCTGAACTTAATATGTGTTAGCTACAGCCCAGCAACAGATGACCTGAAAAGTTTTACTCCGTGGGAAATACAAAGCTGTCTAACTCTCAACAGACAGCAGCAACACATCAGGAGCTACCCTGTGCTTCCCACTGGTAAGAGATGTGTATTTGGGCAATTACTGTTAAGCAGCTGAATGGAAGTAGCTTGTCAGTCCCTGGTGTGGTGATGTGCTCAGCTGCATCGGTGTGATTCAGGACTAGCTCCCCTGAGGATGAGGTGAAATCCACCTCTCAGGAGCACAGTCTGTTCTGAAGAGAAGCACTTGTATCTTGCTGCCTTAAAGCATCCTGTTGTGTTTGCCTTGAGCTGACGTATTCAGGCGAGCCTTGCTGTTGCCGGGGTGTGAACTGGGAGCTACGTCAGTGCTGTCCTTGTTTCCAGCAAGCAGACACAAGAGGAGGGATGTACACTATCTGCATGAGGGGTCCCTGTCTTTGACTTTTGCAGCAGAGAAGGAAAAAGTGACTTAGTGTGGGAGTGACCATTACAAATTCTTATTTTTCTGATTACAGAAGGACTATACAAATGATTTCCAGATACACCCCTCTCTTCCTTGTGCTACCTCATGAGGCCATACTGCCCTTGGTCTTCCAGCCTCCTCGATGCTTTTCTGCTTCTGGCACAGTGATGTGAACAGCTGCACTGCAATTAAATACCTGAAGTCCTGCATCTGGGTTTAGATCCAAATTGTACTCTAAATTAATTCCTGCTCAAGCCTTCCTATGTGACCCAATGGTTTGGCCTGCACTCTGCTGTTTAGTTGTTGTATTCCATAAAGAAGTGTCACACTGGAGGATAATTTCAGAAATATCTGCAACTATAGGCCTGCATACACTCCAAGAAAATTCTAAGATCAGAACATAGTGCAGGATATTTGACACATGAAACCTTCCACTGAGTGGCCAAGGCTGAAAGTCTTTTCCAGTTGGAGCACTAAGTCACAATTCCCACCTTGCAATAGATGTCTTTTTGGGTAAGATTCCTGTAGGAGTGCTTCCCTGAGCCAACACTGTGCTGTCTGCTGGAAGATCATCAGATCCAGATGATGACTCTGGCTCTCCTCCAGCAGCACAGTTCCTTGAGAATGCAGGCATGATCTAATCTTATCTAATCTTACCAATCCCAGTAGATCAATTGAATCTAGTCACAGGTTAGGTTAGACACCCAGAAGAGCTGTGTTAGCCACTGTCACCTCCTCTGACAAGGAGCTATAGAGATCAGATGGGCTGCATCTCCCTGATTGCTCACATGCCTTTGGGGAAAAAGGTCAGTGAAAAGCCACAGGCTTCAGCTACTGGTCCCATGTGATGGGAAAGCTGCTGTAAAACATCCTGTGCTGGGACCATTTTTTGAACAAAATGGTCAACATTGCAAATGCCCTTGAATAAACTGGATATTTCCTCCTGCAACAGATATGCTGAACCTGTGAAATACTGCTTTGAGGATGGAGGGCTTAGGAGAACACTGAAATTGTCTGTCAGTTGGGCTGTCATTGCGGTTGACAGGTGGTGATGAGAGAACAGGCTCTATATTTCTGTCGTAAAGTGGTGGCTTTTTTAACTACTATCAGGAGACTATGAATAGGCTTTGCCTGCCTTGACTGCACATTAGACTAAAGGTGTTTTTATTTGAATACATATCAATTCTTCCTGTTATGGAATTCCCTTTAGCAACCTGGACTGCCTTGCAATCTAATGTGATGTGTAACAAATTAAACTTGTTGCTCAGGGCTCAAGAACGCGGAATAGATGATCCTATCCTTCTGAGACCCATTTCTTACAGCTGGAAGTTGTTGAGGAGTGCCTACTTACTTAAAAATTTGTGATTGTGGTATAAACTGGTAAGGGCAGAGAAAAGCCTAATGGCTTGCGAGGAACTGGCAAAATGCATATGTTCTTTTTGCATGTTTAGTTGAATACACAGCAGAGCACATGTAGGTGCAGCCTGGCCAACTCCTGTGTGCTCATTTGCTTGGAAGCCTTGCAGTCGATCTGACAGGTTTGCTTTGATTCCTGCAGATGCTGACGGAAGAGAGGTCAACTCTAGTCCAGAAAATCAAGTTTCTATGGGTGAATGCCACCTAAAACCAGCTCATAGTGGGGCCCACTCACAGGACTATGGGATGTAATTTGAGGTAAGATCTACCTTTAACCTGCACACTGTCCAGGTGAAAGTAGGATTGTCTTCCCTGTGGTGCCCAGCACTCTCTGAGGATCCAGTGTGTTGTGCAGAGACACAAAAATACTGTGAGCTTGTTGTGAGTAGCAGATAGGGGGGAAAAAAAAGTTATTTAGATTAAAAGCTGCAAAAATACCCAGCTTTTCTGAACCCCATCTTTCTTGGTGTAAAAAGAAAAAGAATCCCCAATCACAGAAAGGAAGCGTCATGTAGTGAAGTTCCTTCTTCCTTATGGTATGGGTATACCTCCCTTACAGCTCCCAGGCCATAACGAGGGGCAATGAGAGAGCTCTTCTGGACTCCTATTCCTTATGCTAGTTTATTTTTATACTTTTTAATGCTTTGATATTTATTTTTCCTCAAACTACAATGTTTGGTTTTGGGCAATTTTTTGTGACTAACTTTACACATTCTCATTTTTTTTTCTTTTTTGAGAAATTGTTTCCATTCACTTGAGTGATTGATACTGCTGGCTACTGTATTCAACAATTAATAACTGTGGGGCAGCATGTTTCTTGGATATATACTCATGCAATTTTTGATCAGTGAGACTGTTTTCACTTGCAGTAAAACTACTCACTTGAGGCTTGTATTACTGGTTTTTTTTTTTCCTGACACCAGGAACAGAGACTTAAGTTAACACTGAGATCTTCTCTGTAGATCTTACCTCTCCCATTGCAGCAGATTGTTTACATTTCATTGTCAGCAGATCATTATGAATGCAGGGAATAATCTGTTAAGCTGATTAGGGATCTGGGGTTTAGCAGAGCAATAAACATGTGAAAGCAACTTGTAAACTTTTGTAGCTTCACTGCTGAGCTCTTCCCTTTACTACTTGTATTAATTAGAATGTGTGTAAATCAAACAGATATATCACCAACAACAGTAGTTAGGAGAAATGTAAATGTGCTTCTCTTCCCTTCTCTGCTGTATTTTCTCCTTCTGATTTTGGTACAAAGGGGCAGTAAAATGAAGGATCACATAATTTCTTTCCCCTTTGTTGAAAGGAAAAGCACAAAGAAGCAGAAAGTTTTAAGCAGGAATGAGAATGATAGAGCAGAAACAGAGCAGGAATTGGGAAAAAGAAGGGAGGAAAATTTGAAAACTAATTAGATTTGGGAGTATGAAAGAGAAAAGGAAAGCCTCTGCATGACAATACTACAATACTTGTTCCAGGGATTACTGTATGATTTACTGCTTATTTACCACATTTAAGATTTTAAATGGATCAAAAAAGCCAAGAGTTGGGTATCATTCCTTCTGGTGATGAAATAAGATCTGGGAAGATGGTTCTTCACTTGTCCTTCAGGTTATGGGGGGTGCTCCTGTCCCTTATAGCTGGCAAAGTCCTATGTTGCCTACATGTCCATTCCCATTAACTTCTACATGGCTAGTGCATGGCAGTCCCTCACAGGTGTTGGCAGGACATGTGGTAAGACAGTGAAATCATCCTACTTTCAAATTGTCTCATCCCAGTTTCTGATGAAAGCTTTTGGTATGAACTATGGTTTCATTTCAACAAGAAAGAAATACATGTAGAAATCCCACGTAGCGGCCACAGATTCTTCACACTGCATCACCCAGCAAAAGAAGAGTTTAAGAGTTTCTGCTGGACACGTGATGAGTAAATCTGTGCCTTGGCCTGGGCTGCGTTGGGGGCTGTGTCACCATGCCAGGCTTTGGCAAGGCTACAGGCAGTTCCAGCAGAACTCGTAGTTTGGATAACAAAGTTTTCTGATTTCAAATTAATGGGCAACTTTTAAATACCCAAGTAGAGGCCTCAAATGCATCAGTTCAGATCTCCTATTTTCATTCTTTTCATCACAAGAATTTGCCTTGTGTGCAGTGATGTGTGCACCCTACTCCATAGGAGAAAATTATGACAGTCAGCTATTTCTTGGATATGACTATGTTTATTGGCAAATAATGTTCTCCTAAGCATGGAAATCATACAGAGCCAATTTCCCTTTTCATATTTCAACCCCAGCCTTCAGCTAGCATTCTGTCCAAAAAGTGGTTTTCTGGTTTTCTTTCTGATTACAAACACAACTTTTCCTGTCTGCATGCCTTTCTGCTGAAATTCTGCCTGTTCTGTAAGTCACACACATATATAAGCCCTGAATTAATTAATTCCCAGTGTTAGTGTTTATAGTCAATCTAGTCCTTGGCAGTCACTACCATTGCTTTAGGTCTGGCTGAGCAGTGGGACACTTAATTGTTTGCTCATTTAGTCTGGAGAGAGAGCAGCCAGCATAACCATAAAACCCAGAGAGAATTGTATGTGACCAGACTGAAAAACAAAGCTATATTTGCTGGATTTCACCCAACCTCCTGCAAAACAATGCTTCAGCAGTGCATGAAGAGGAGAACTGCCATCTTCATGGAGGCTAAGGGGGAGGCTCAATGAGCCTCTCAGGTGGAGAGCACAGATCCCCTGCCCCACCTGGGAGCTGACATTGTCCCCAGCTCTGCTGCTGCTGCCACTTGCTCCCACCGCCACATATTCCTGCTAAGGCAACTGTGTAATTTAAAAAAAGAAATGAAAAGGAAAAACATTGCAAAAGTAAAACAATTTTTAAAACACTATTTAAAGCTCTTATTAAAAAAATAGGATAATCTTCTGTGTGGAAGTAGTCCAATGAGAATGGACTCATGCAGATATACCTGACAAGCATAGCCAGGCCAGGGGCACTGGATAGCCTAGGCTCGGGTGATGGGCATGGGAACACATTAAGCCAAGCATTGCCATCTGCAGTGAAACGGGGATGGGAAACTTAAGAAGAGGAAAACCCTGGATCTTACTTCCCTTGCCAGTTTTGTGCCTCAGATTGCCCATCCCTGTATTTCTGAGGACCACCTTAAGACATTGTTTAACGCTATGAAAAGCTTTGAGGTTCCTGAAAAGAAGACAATACCATTTATAACAGAAGTTTGTTTACTTCTAATGCTTCAGGTTGTACATCAATAGGACTGTTTCTGCTGCTCTGCAGTCACTCTGTAAAAATACTATATAAGTGCTTCCTCTAAATAAATGATTAGATGAAGGAATATAATTTGCATAATTACTTAATATCTATAATTTATCATTTTCAATGCCCATTAACTCATAATTCATAACAACAATTTATTCTTCTGTACCCGTCCAGTATTTCTCTCTCTGCTACAAATAGCAGTGGCCTATTTTTGGCCAGCCCTAGTAAAGAATTAATAGACTTGCTTTGTGGTTATTTATTACTTTTTGGCCTTCTAGCAGTAACTGTGAGAGTCCCAACAGCCTGAAATGTCTTTTGATAGGTGTAGATGTTGCCTTTTTTGTCTTGAGCTCAGATTTAGAGAAAGCTCAGCTTTCCCATTGTTGCTCTATGCTATCATTTTACTACAGACCTAAGTGTTCATAGAGCTGCTAACATCACATGCTGTAAGAGCACCTGTTTGAGAGCCAGTGGTGTCTCCCTGTGAGGGCAGTGGGGGGAAAGTCTCTTCGAGAGAGCACTTCAGACCACCTCAGCTCAGGTCTTGATCTCACTTTTCCTTCAAGAGACTGCTGATTGTGGAGGAAGCATAGGTGCCCAAGTTCACTGCACCAATGCATTTCCTTCCATGCTTTTTGACACCTGGAATCATAGAATGATTAAGGTTAGGAAGGACCTCTAAGGTCACTGAGTCCAACCACTAACCTTATATTGCCAAGTCCCCCACAAAAACATGTCCCTAAGCACTGTATCTTCATGTTTTTTGAACACTTCCAGGAACAGTGACTCTGCTACTTCCCTGGGAAGCCCATTCAATGCTTGACCACCCTTTCAGTGAAGAAATTTCTCCTAATATCCAATCTAAACCTGTTTTGTTACTAGAAAAGGTATTAAATTGATAGTGGTTTTTACTGTAAGATATACAACAAAAAACTGGTTGACTCCTTCAGTCCAGCAGCATTTCTGTTCCAGTTGGCATCTCACTGTGGAGCTGCATGGGGCAAACATGGTAAACAAAGGCGATAAAGGGCCTCCTGGGCAGTGTCCTCCGGGCACAAGGGTACAGAGCCGACTTCATCTCCTTTGCACTGCCTGGAGACTTATAGAAATTGGTACATTGTTCCCAAGAATGGGGACGAGAGCTGTGCAGTGTGGTTTAAACTGGTTGCATCCATGCTGCCTTGCTGGTGAGACTGGGTTTGAGACAACACCCACCTGCTGCCTGAGTTTCTCCACCTGACAAACCTGCTGGATCACACCAGGGTGGCATTTCTCTTCCTTGCTGTTTTTTAATTGCTCATGAATCATCTTTAGTTAAGTTTAAGACAATGAGTAACTCAGTAATGCAACAGAAACTACAGCTCAGAATTCAACTCTTCAGGCACCAAACGTAAAGTGTGATACCTTTGATTGATCTATTGTCAAAATAACTTCAGTTTAGAGCAGCATTTAATTTCAAAGGGTTTTCCTTTCTTTCTCAGGACTGTGGCATATGGGTTTCTCTGTCTGATTGGGGAAAACACAGGTGGTGGAACACTCAGAGCTCACCTCCATGTGGAAATACACTGCAAGAGGCATTCCCCAATAACTGTGTCTGATGCAGTTATTCCAGAATAACTTTTTTAATACATATTTTCTATGCAGCCACCCGCTTTCTGAATTAGCTCTGAATAAGAATTGGAGTCAGACCAAAAAAGCATTCCTGCTCTGAAATAGGAGCATCCAGAGAAGATGTACGCCCAAATAACGTTCTGGAATAGCTATTTCAGAAACTTTCCAAGCACTGAGGAGCCCTGAGGGCAGGCAATCTGAGGTCTTCCAGCAGCATCAGGGTGGCCAAGTTTTGCATTGCTGTGAAATCTTGGGTGGAGCAAGGGAAAACTGCTACCGGCCCTTTGTAGAGCTCCTGGAGAAGTTTGGTGTGCAGGGTTTCTTGCAGAGAAACAGATCCTGTCCTTGAACACACATCCCCAGCTCACAGATCTGAGTACACGGTGCCAAACAGGCCTATGTCCATTTGTCCTGCCAGAATATTTTAGTTTGACTTCCTCTGTCTCTCTCTGTCTCTCTCTGTCTCTTGTGTTTTGGCAGACCTGCAGTTACTTTTATAGAGTTAGCCCAAATACATACTGAATATACTGAAAATATGCATTTCAATTTCTGCTTCACATTTGTCCTACAATGTCTTACATATAAAGAGCTCTTCTGTATCCCTGTTTTTAAGGCAAAAATTCAGTTTGGGAACTTCTCCTCACTAGTCAAGAAAGACTGAAATAAAACTTTCATCACTGAAAAATGAGATAATTTTTTGAGTTTTATTTATCATATAATGAATGTATAAGTGAGACTATAAAATATGTGCCTATTCTTTTTCCTAGTTTCTTTTATAGAAATACAATTTCCCCCCTCTATTGCATTGCAGCCTGTTTACATATACAATCATAGTCTTCCTTTTTGCTAGTGAGTCAACAGCCATGCCTTGCTCTAACTGTTCCTATTATTTTCTTATTATTGCAGACAAATATTAACAAGTAGGTATAAATGTAAGTAACTTTATGTTCCTCATAGCTATGAACGCGACATGAAGTGTGTTTGCAGAACCCAAAACAAAAATGAGCTTATTTTTTAAAGTTTACAGTAGGTTGACCCTGGGTGGGTGCCAGGCACCCACCAAAGCCATTCTCCCTTCCACTGCTGGAAAGAGGAGAGAGAAAATATAGCAAAGAGTTCATGAGTTGATTTAAGGACAGAGAGAGATCACTCATAGGCAAAACAGACTCAAACTGGGGATATTAATTGAATTTATTACTAAAAAAATCAGAGCAGGATAATGAGAAGTAAAATAAGATCTTAAATACACCTTCCCCCCACTCCTCCTTCCCAGCTCTACCTCCTCCCCCAGCAGCACAGGGAGATGGGAATGGGGTTTATGGTCAGTTCATCACAGGTTGTTTCTGCTCCTGCTCAGGGAGAGGAATCCTTCCCCTGCTCCAGCTTGGGGTCCCTCCCCCAGGAGACAGTTCTCTACAAACTTCTCCAGCATGAGTCCATCCCACGGGCAACAGTCCTCCCCAAACTGCTGCACTGTGGGTCTCTCTGCCACAGGATGCAGTCCCTCAGGAACAGGCTGCTCCAGTGTGGGTCCCCCACAGGGTCACAAGTCCCACCAGCAAACCTGCTCCAGCGTGGGCTCCTCTCTCACTGGGTCTGCAGGTCCCTGCCAGGAGCCTGCTCCAGCACGGGCCTCCCACAGGGTCACAACCTCCTCTCAGGCATCCACCTGCTCTGGCATTGGCACCTCCTCCATGGGCTGCAGGTGGATCTCTGCATCCCTGTGGTCCTCCATGGGCTGCAGGGGCACAGCTGCCTCACCTTGGCTGCACCATGGCCTGCAGGGGAATCTGGGCTCTGGTGCCTGGAGCACCTCCTCCCCCTCCTTCTGCACTGCCCTTGGTGTCTGCAGAGCTGTTCCTCTCACATGTTCTCATCCCGCTCTTCTCTGGCTGCAATTACAACTGTGCAATGACTTTTCCCTTCTTAATTGTGTTATCCCATAGGTGTTACCACCATTTTTGAGTGGCCCAGCATGTCCATCCTGGAGCTGTCTGTCATTGGCTCTGCTGGACATGGAGGAAAGTTCTGTCAGCTGCTCACAGAAGCCACCCCTGTAGCCCCTGAACTACCAAAACCTGGCCATGCAAACCCAACACAAAGTTTTTTAAGGTTTTTTTTCAATCTTCCTAATATCTATCTGCTCATTTCATATCTAAAAGATATACATCATGTTTGAAGAACAATGTAAGTGTGGTTTTGATAAGCATGTAGCTACTTCAGATATTTATAATGTTTCCATATTTCCAATATTCAGGAAGATGTTTCTGGGAATTTTTTCACTTCTACATGTTTTCCTCTAGAAATTATACCTCTCTTGCTTTAGTAGGAGTCAAGTAGCCTCTTTGCGTGCCTGAATGCAGGCAGGCAAACCTGACCCAAGGAAATGGCCGATGGCATATGATGATGCTGGAGGGTACTTACGCCAGTGAGCCAACAGAAGTTGTTCTTCTGTTGTTCTTTAGGTAGGCGAGTTCCTTGATCCACTTCTCAGCACAGACACACAAAAAGTCAAGCAGTAAAAGGAGGTAACAGAGCCCCAGGAGTCTCTGCATATAATGGTAATGAAATATCAAGCAGAAATAAAACATTAGAGTTTGTTAGGGAACAACTAGAGAACAAACTCAAAAGTACTATAGCATTACAGATATTCATGGTGTAACTGCATCTTGAATACCACATGCTCTTTATTTCCCCACCTTATGCAGTGAAACAGAACCTGGTACAGGAGATGATGTGTGTCTCTGACAGTGTCTGACACGGTCATGGTGACGCCATAGAAAGCAAGAATGGAAGGCAAAGCATGTGACAGGATTATGGGTCATTATCTCAAAAGAAGTAAGAGCGATGCCAGATTTGAAGAAAGTCTTTAAAGCCACAAATAGCATGGATGCAAGAGCTAGGGAGAATCTATTCAAATCATCAGGCAAAGTTTTGAATTAAAAAAGAAGAAACACTTTTTTGTTCCACTGGAAAATGGAAATGCAAACACGTATTGCTGCAGGATATGAAGGGCTGTGTTCTTTAGTAGTTCCACTATGTGGGAGATTGGTGGAAGCTACAGGGAAGGTGTACTTGCAGAAACACTGCTCTGTATTGTAATATTTTTCCCTGAGGAACAGCTACCAGTGGTTGTCAGCCAGAGGAGGAACAGACCTTTGGTCTGACTCACTGCAGCTGCCCTTTGTGATGAAAAACTGCTTTTCATTGGTGGCTGCACAAATCTTTGCTGCAGAAAAATGTCTCTAGATGCTACCATATTCTGTAATAAAGGATCCTTGAAAGGGAAACATGCTTCAGAATAATTTCAAAATAATAAATCAGTTTTGAGGCATCCACAGAAAGCTCACCTATTTTGAAGACGGTGGGGAATAGCTCATGTTTTTGCTTTAGAAAGTTTATCCCAAGTGGCCCCAGATGAATCTATTGGAAACAATGACCCTACTGCTGTTATTGCACAAATTACTATCAGTAGAAAGGGAATCTCTGTGCCTATGGTACAAGCTATTCTTTTCAAGTTTAATACAGAAACTACAAGAACTCTTCTTCAAAGTTCATACTTATATGTCCTAATTCTCCAAGTCTCTTCACCTGATCCTTCGGATGGCAGATATTAGAAATAGTGGGGGAGATGGTACATGAGCTAAGAAAAAGGACTTAAACCCTGAAGCATTTCTTACATGGATGAACTGTGGCACTCCTCTCCTTCATTGCTCTTGCACGTATCTGTCTTTTCAGAGGGATTTTACACCATATTCCTCATGGGGCATAACTTAGTGCTAATTTTGAAAAACACGGTTTGGCAACATCGTCGTAGGGGTGGGGTTTCCTTGGCACTTAGCACACTTACCAAAGCAGTATAGTGATAGTGCAGCAATAAAAATGTACAGACAAAATACAAACCTTGATAAAGTGTGTCTAAAAGAGTGTTTGTGTGGAAATATGCGTGAAACTGCAAAGAGATCAAGCCACTGTGTTTCATAAAATCTGTCTTGGAGATGTGGGATAGGAGAGGTTGTGTGGATGTTTGCTTTTTCAGTCACTGTTTTCAGAAGAATAAAAGGTATCTGCCTAGCTACAAGAGCATTTATATATATATATGTGATAGGAGAGTGGGAAAGATTCTTGTTAAATGGTTGGGATGATTACTACTTCCTTTCAGATCAGAAGGAGAGCTCTGATCAGTGAGGTTTGGAGTCCAGCTCAGTGACATTGAATATTCAAACTTCATGGAGGTGCCTGTGAACAGAGAGCCACTCAGGTAGGATAGCGGTCAAGCCACCACCTTGGATGGGTAAGACATCACTGCCTTTGTCACACTGCTTAGAGCCATCCCCCCAGTGCCCTGCAGCTCATGTGGGTGTTATGACCAACACTCCCTGCTGGAAGAGGTCTCTTTGGTCCTTCGGGGAAAAGGATATTTCTTAATGGTAGAGGGAGACTTCATAAGCTCCGAGAGAACAGGAATGCAAATACAGATTGGATTTGGGGTTTTTTTTAGAGTTCTGCTTTTTTCTATCCAGCATTAATTATCAGCATACTCTAAATGTATTTTTTTCTCTTCCTCTTCCTGCCATAAAACCACACTCAGTGTTCTACACACTCATATAGTTCTTGTTTTGGTTTTCCCTGGAGGATATCCTGTAGACCTTTAAAAAAAAACCCAAAACAACAAAACCAACCAACCAGCCAACCAGAAAAAACAAACAAACAAAAAAATTTTACTCTGTAAAAAAAAGTCTTGTATTTTCTTTAGTTCCTGTGTGTTCTATGTCTTTTGTGCTGAAGTAGGGTTTCAGGCTTTAATGAAATTCAAATTTAATTCAATTCAAAGTACTTCTGTACCTCCGCTGAAACTTTTACTATCTTCATGCAAAGAAGTAACCTGCCTTGTTGGTTTGTGTCATCAAACTTACTCACTTTGGAAGTTTCAATCCTCTCTTGGCATATGTTCAAAGACACCAGAATGGCTCAATTGGCTGGCACTGCAAAAGGATGGATGTCTATTCCTGCAGGAACACCCGATATGGAGCAGCAGAAATGCCAGGATGACCAAAGCTGCTGTTGTTTCTCAGTTACATAAAAATGCTAAATCCGAGCCTAGAAAACACTGCTCCAGTAATATTGGCTAGGAGTGCTGTTTTGATGACTTAGCACACTTATATTAACAAATTCTACTGACAAAAAACATGATACTTTTTTCCACCTTTTTGTAGTTTGGGAAATGATATTAATCTCTACCAACAAATCCCACAAAAAATTGAAAGGCTAAGCCCAAGGGGATGTGACAGGACAAGGAGGAAATATTGTACTGGTGTTTGAGACAATCTGGTGATCCACTTGGCTTGGCTTGCTGTGGTATTTTAACCTACAGCAAATGCATATTAATTCCTCAGTGAGGAGGCAGAAAATGAATGTATGTGATGTATTACTACTGCTGTTAATTCAGTCTGTAAATGGAGGTACAATGGGCTCACTTAGGTGGTGTCATCTCTTCACTCACCAGCTAACAGGCACTAGAGAGAAAGTAGTAAGCACTTCACTGGCTCTTTTATTCTCCATAGACTATTAAGACTTGAAGGGAAGGACCAAATCTCAGACATACCTGTGAGGCAGGAGAGTATTTTCTGTTTATTGGTATATAAATCTCAGGGAGTGTCTGTTCAGATGTTTGCACTAGCTGGATGCCTCCCGTATACATGATTTTCTGAAAGCTAATTTGAGTGCCTCTGCCTGACCCAGCATGGATGTGTGCCCTAGCCCAGGCTGTCTCAGCTGGGGTTAAAGGGTGGTATGGGGTCTCTTGAGGGCAGAAAATCCTCCCCCGTGCATCATTAGTCACTGAGCATCCTCCCTCAGCCATACCCTGGGCAGTGCAAACAGACACCTCATTTAATGCCCACCCCACGCACTGGGCCTAAAGGTACCCTTTAAACTATTTTGCAGGAAGGCAAATGGAGTAATCTGCCCTGCCCTGCTTCCAGCAGTGCTCCACAGCCTCCAGTAGTGCTTCGCTTTACGTTCAACCACTTACAACTGTGCAAAAGGGCAGAAAGCCCCCACAACTATGCAGAAGGGAGTAAAAGGTTACTCCCACACTGCATTTCTTTATACAAGCTACAATATTTACAGTGTGATGAGTCTTCTGACTGCAGCTCAACATTTTTACATTGGCAGTCAATATTTCTGCCAGAGCGTTGCCAACAGTTGATCCAAAAGAATGAGATTCAGGGAGTTATTTCTCCACACAGAAGAAAAGAAAACGTGGTTTTACTACGATGTACTGAAAGCTGTCCCATAGATCTTCCAAGGTATAGAAAAGGCTAACTGCTGCTAATAGAGGATTTGGGTGTTTCAGATATCCAGAGGTTTCAGACAGCATCTTCAAAACTGATTATCTGGGTTTACTTGAATCCATAGTTAAGAATCAGGCCAGTTCTTTCCTGGTGCTGAGGGACAGAAGTATTCCCAGCACTCTTTCAAGATGGTGAGATCTGGAATTGTTCGTCAGCTGTTAATTCCATCTCCTTTAGGCATCTAAACATGGATTTAAAAAATAGTGTCTACCCTAATCACACTTTTTTCCTTCCTTAAATATGCTAAAACCCCTCCCTTTTGCTCACATTTATGGATAAACCCAGCAAATTTTCAGAAGAAATACAGAATTTGATTGAAGTGGGTCACTGTCATTATTTTCATTATGTCAGGTCCATAATACAAAGCTCAGAGTGATAGTAACAATGCTTTATAGTTCTCCTGTGCCTGTAACTCAGGAATCTCAAAAAGCACTTCTGAAACATTGAGCCAAGTTAAGAATGTAACACAACAATTCATATTTGGAAGGCTTCTCCTAGGTAAGTAGGATACCAGTTTTGCAAGTGAATGAACTGAGGTTTGGTAAGAGTCACAATAACAAAACCGAAATTTAAACTGGAGATAAATTACTGCAGTAATAACAAATAAATAAATACTTTTTATTTTGTTTTTGTCATCTGAAATTTTCAATCTCTGATGTTTGTTTATTTCATTTGCTTTCTTCCCAGGACTAAGGCAGGCATTCTTCTAGGTTTGATTAGATTTATATCTCTCTCTTGTTCCAGCTTTGTAAGGAAGCAGAATGAGGTGCTATATAATACTGAGGATCTGATTGCACTGCTTTTCTCTAGCCTTGGTTTCAATTACCCATTTTTTTTCAGCTTCTTTTTAACTCTTCTCACTTGTCTTGCACTTGTGCTTTGCCTCTGGAAGGCTGTGTCTCCGTGTGCTGCCAGGTGCACCCATGCTGAGGGGTACAATGTGGGGAATTCTCCTGGGCCATGCTGTGACTGTGTGACAGACTGCAGGATTGGGGTGGTTTCTGTGGAAACTGAAGTGCAGGGAAGGCGTGTCTGGTGCACAACTCTGGGATGAGCAGCTCAGATCCACTGCAAAATCTTGGAGGCCAGGAACTCTGCTTTGCAGCCCTAGACCTGCAGACCTTTAAAATAGCCAGATTCTCTGTCCTTCTGGTATTTACAAGGATGAAAAATCAAACAAACAAATAAACAAATAAAAATACTAATGAAGGAGCTTGTATCACCAGAAAAAATGTATTTTTACTAATTGAGTGATTATACAGAAAAATATATACAGGAGAATGGCTCTGTGTGGGGTTTTTTAATGAGGTTTTTTTCCCCCTGTAATCCCGTGCCATTCCATACATGGATCAACATTTAAGGAAAAATGGGGCCACACAAAGCTCTAGGAGCTACAATTTTAACATTTCACCTTGTTCTGTTACACTGCACTTGGATATAACAAAATTTTTAGCTCACTGAGTAAACTTTGGATGTCACATTTTATGCTATACACGGCAATTTTGGACTGAATATAAAATTTACCTTTGCAATATTTTTGCTTTCTACAGGTCATGTCATAACCTTAGTAACACACTTACTTCTTTTGTTTTACTGTGTCATATGTTAAACTCTTATCAGCCACAATCCTTTCAGCAATGCCAGTTCAATGAAAGCTCACTAAGCTTCAATTCAGTTTTCATCCACAACATAATATCTTCAAGCCACAACTTGCAAACCCCTCAAAGGACTCAAATGCTATGTTGCAGCAGCCTGAGAACACCAGCATAGGCACTGGCAGTGCTAAGTCATGAGCTTTAGATTTCTGTACAATAGCTTACAATGAAATGTCTCAAGAGAAGCAGCTGAGGGAGTCAGCAAGAAAGTCTTGAATACCAGTGTTTTTCCAGGATGAAGAACATCTTCGTTCTGTTAGAAACTGCATTTTTTCAGGCACTGTAAATCATTCTTCCATGTCAAAGTTAAAAAACTGCACTTTCTATGGGACAGATATTGCCATAAGACATCAAAAAACTATTTTCTTTGAATATTTGTGCATTTTATAACATTGCTTACTCAGATATCTTGATTATTCACAGGTGGGAAATATAAAATACCAGATAACAAAAACGGTGATAGTAATAAGCATGAAAAGTTTCTTACAGATTATTTTAAATTTACCAGCATACAGATTTATAGCATAATATCACACTGTCATTTTGACAAATACATGAAAAACCTAATAAATATTCCACTAAATAGAATGTGCAACTTCTTTTCTTTTACGATGGACGGTAGTTTTGTACATTCTGTGGTTGAAATTACAGATCACTGCAATCATGGACCTCCTTCATTATCCTGAATTTGCAGAGTTGGCTTAGGAAGTAAAACTGAATTTTCTTCCCCTAGTACTACCACTGGTGCTACAGGTAGTACTCATGCTGTTAACCACTGCACTGGACTACCTTGCCATGTGTCACTTGGTCAAGGTAAGCAAATTTACTGGCAAATCACTGGTTTTTACCAGATAAACTGGTAAAAATAACCATTTTCTCTGCAATCAAGATATTTTCTATTGCTGATCTAACTTTGTGAGCAATGTCTGCCTACAGAGAAAAGCCAGTGTACCTGGAAAGATGTAATTCTACAGGAATAGGGACAAACTCCTCCATACAAAAATGTGGGCTGTGGAACTACAAGGAACCCATATTCATTTAGGCTATGCTGTAGAGTGCAGTTGATCATAATCTGCATCTTCTTAGTAAGCGTACCTAGGAATTACCCGTGGGAAATGCAGCTGCCCTGCCAGTACGGGTGGATAAGGAGTAGTCACTGTCTAAGTCCACTCCAGCTGTGTTTGTACAATTTAGACATGGTGCTTCTCATCTAAGATTATGCAACATTATTAACTTCTCCTGCTTTTAGAAAGCAATTAAAAACCCCCATAAAAAAACAAAAAAACCCCAAATATCTTTCGGGCATGAGGTTTCTGTAAGCTATTCCCTGACTCATATGCACTAAAACCCTTTCTTGGGATAGTACTGAAAGAAAAAAAAACCTAGGTTTTATTAATGTTACATTAATTTTTCCACAGACCCTCAGGAGAAATGCCAGTGGCTTTTTTCACAGAAGGAGGTCAGCACTAGAATGGATATTTTTATTGAGTAAATCGATTGATTCTTATGCTAGTGTAATTCACATCTTTACTCAGGCATTTCCCTCCAGGCTTCTTTAATGGAGAAAATATGCATATATGTATGACCTGCAGAATTTCTTTGGACTTTTATGTAATTAGGTTAAGAAGTTTCATTATTTTTTGCCTAGTTTTTGTTACACTTACTGTCAGAGATACTGTAATGGCCAAGTCTTCAAATATTACACAGTCAAATATGCCTCCAGATCCCTAAAGAATACAAGGATCAACTAATTAAAGAAAAATATGTAACATTTTATACATTCGAGTAAATGCCACCTAAAAAAATTCTCATTCTTTCTTGCAGTGGTGGTGAAGAGGCACATGACCTCTGCTAGGCAGAAACCAGATGGTTATAGAAACATCATGAAAGGAATTCCTCGTTTTTGTGGGCTCAGGTCCTGCCTGTTGTGGAACACTCCTCATGAGGAATACTTGTAGTGGGTTAAGATGGGCACACTGGTCACTGAAAAAAACAGGAACTCTGATGTGCCACCGTTGGGTCTCCATGCTTAGTCACCCATCAGAGGGCATCACCCTTGCTGCATCTGTGCAGACTGAAAAGACTTACTGAAGGCCAGGCAACCAAAAGCTCTTTGGAGGGGCTTAGCAAAAATGAAATTGTTTTCTTCTTAACACTGGGCTGATAAGGAGGTAAGGTAAGTGCCAGCTTCCCATATCCCAGCAACCGGGCGCTGCAAAATCCAGGGATGCTGCAGAACAGGGAACTTGAAGACCCTGTATTTAGGGAGCTTGCTGTTTAGTTTAAACTGTGATGAAAGCAGTCTTTCTGGATTGCAAACTAGGATTTAGCAGAACACCAGGTATCCAGATCCCAGCACAGGTTAATGGGATGTACTGCCTTCCCTCTGAAATTACCTCACTGATAGGTTTTCATCAGTGTACACAAGAAAGATGTGGTGCAATACTGCATCAAGATACCAAGCCTTTCTTTGCAAAGAAAACAAAAGAGGACCATTACAATTTATCATGTACAAATAGATTAATTTGGTGGCTTAGCTGAGTTACCATGTACCATCTGAAACAGTTCAGTACTTGCCTTTGAAGGCAGTGGCAAACTGATCAACTGCAGGCTCCTATGCTGCTGAACTCATCCAGAAACCTTGCACAGGACAGCTAAACCAGATGTTATTTGCTTTGAAATTCAAAGGAAACTTTACTTACTAGATATTTCTTAAGCAAAATGCAGGATGACTGACTTTTCACACACACATAATGGTTGCTTACCTTTAAGATGAACATTGGGGTAAATGTGGAATTGCCAAATCAAATATGAAGTTTTTAAAACAGTTTTGCAGAAGCAGAATGATGAGATTACAGCACTATGCAACAGCACAACAGACACAATACAAGACACAGCAGGCAATGCCGTTTCTAAATCTAAACATTTTCCTTCATAGGAAATGTAAGTTTATTCATTTCGATACCAATCTTCACCTTTCCTGAAGCATATGAATTTCTTGGTTCCAAGTAACTGATTTTTTTTCCTTTTTGTTGTTTGCAATAGATATAAATTCCTGACCAAATGGACAACTGTACCTTATAGTAAACTCTCATGGTATTAAAAGCAAAAGGATTTATGTAAAGTATATATTGAGCCTACTAAAGTCAGGAGGAAGATACAGTGGAATTTCAAAGACGTTAGTGATTTTACGGTATAACTGTAATATATGAACATGTAGACTTATCAACAGTGGATGAAATAAAGGCAGGGAGAGCAATGAAAAAAAAATCACATCATTTTATCTGAATAAAAGCTATGCAAATTTAAGTTACAAAATTCTTATGAGAAATAAATACTGGTATGCAAATATATCTACAGAAGATAAAACTCTTCTAATTGAAGCCTTTCCTAAAATCTCTGAACTCTAAATAAAAGTAAGCTTCTTAAAGCATAAGCAAATTCTCAGTCAGTATAAATCTCTCCAGCTTTAGCCTAAACTGAATTCCTATATTAGAATAAACCCCTTGTGGCTAAAGCAAGCTTTATATTTCCTTACTACCAAACATAAGGGACATAGTCTCTGTTACCTGGCCTACACTAAGCATAACACACAAAAAGCAATGTAAGCTTTCAGAAAGTAACTCTTTCACCTGTATCTGCTTTACAGTAGACCTTTCTGTTAAGTAAAACTGAGCATGTTGTTAGTGAACACCTGGGGAAAAATTTATTTGGATCTAAAATTTTAGGTGCTGTAAAAAAGGTGGAAAATCTAGATTATCGTAGATTTACATCTCACTGGGGATACGTGAAGGAAATTGTAAAGTAGCAAGCTGCCAGTGTCCTTGGGGATCCACACTGGCGTTACATACTAGTGCCTTGAGAACAGCAAAAAGCAGCAAGTGATTGGTGAAAACTTGATGATTTTGGAAGCACTTTATTTTTGAGTTCTGCTTTTGGAATAGCTAAATGCTGAAAAAACTGTTGTTATTGAAGCTGAGATAAGAGACAAAAAACCTTAATGATTCTATGATTTTATGGAACTGAAAAGACTCAGCCATGTAAACTGTTATACAGGTTTTCTAAATTTAAACCATCTACACAATTGGATAAATAATACCAAAAAAGACCCTCGTCCAACATCCACTAGATTTGTTATGCCCTTAATTTCAAATATTTGTTCAGGAAGATTTTAGATACGTCTCTGTCAGAAGAAATGGGGCTAACCCAAGGTCTCCTTTCAGGTTAGGTACTGCTATGATCAAGAGGAAAAAGAGATGAAAAAAATCACTCCTTTAACTAGGTTTTGAAACAACTGAAGTGAAACTTTCTCTTGTGAAATTTAACTGGACAACAAAATCTCTTTTTTAATACCAGTCTCAGAGGCATAAGAGAGAAACTAAGAACTAATCTGATAAAATACCTCTTTAGATTACAATGATATTTCTACACTGCACATGTGCAGGTTTTTTCCTCTCCCTTCTTTATGAAGTTTTTTGGATTAAAATACACCTCTGCTAAAGTCAGGGAAAACTTTATCAATTACATCAATGAGGTCAAGATTTCAGCAACTTGGTCTAAGCATAGAAAGGAAAACACAACTCCATCTTGCATCATTAGCCTGTGCATGGGAACTTTTTTTTTCAGGCTAAAGAAAATTAATTGGAATGGCAAATACTCTAGGCAAATTTAGGCAAATGCCACTGACTCCTGCATACTTTATTAGAAAACTAATTAATAATCAAAACTGAGTAATAACTTCTGTAGAAATATTTATAGCTCTCTTCCTGACTCTCATTATCCAGGACTTCAGCAGTCTCCCATATTAGCATGTCACACCAGCCTTGATTATGTAGAAGCATTCAGGAAAATGATCTGAACCCTCGGCAGGTGTGACTTTGAAGTGTATTAGTAAAACTGCCTTTAATCCTGTGTGGACACTGCTTCAGAATTAAAGCACTTTTAATTTAATTTTGCATATATCAGAAGCAAAGTAAACCAGCTGAAATCAAGGTCAAATCAACAGTAAAACTATATATGTAAGGAGTAAATATAATTTAATCCACTTTTTAAAGACTTCCAAAGTACAGTAAGCAAAATTCTTAATTGCAAAATGCTTTGTTCTGAATAAGAGATTCACATGCAGTTTTATTGAGATGACAATAACTTCCATTAAAATTATTTTAAATTTTCAAATTTCATGGATAACTAGGTTTTTTTCTACAGAATTCTATGGAAAATATATGGTCACAATTTCATGAGCCATAACTCTAACACCATCTGTTATGCATTTGGGACAGTTTTGTTGCTTAGCTAGTATTTATACTTTTTCCAATGCCATTCAATCTTTTAATTTTCTCAGTGCCTTTGATTGCATTATCCATAGTATGTTTTTATGCTATGTATAATTCTATATTTCCTCACAACAGAGACCAAGTACATTTCTCAGATTCTGGACTCCACTGGCATTCTCACAGTCAGAGATTATAGACTTCCAAATCTTTAAAAGGGCAGGGGATTATGTGTCTGTATCGTATAATAACAATAACACTTGAGATGTTTAATGGGCTGTTTGGACTTGACCTTTATCCTTTGCCAGCAAGAGAAAGTTAAATTACTGTAAATTCCATCATCCCCTGAAGGTCTATGCTTGAGCAAAAGCACACCTGAGTGCCGGGCACCCTGGCTGAGGCAGACATGGGGGAAACTAAAGGGCTCCTCAGATGGGCACAGGGCTGTTCTGTGGTGACATATGGGGGGACTTTTTGCAGTGGATGGTATTTTTCCACCGATAGGAATATGACCAGGTGACCCACAGGATGTTTTCCATCGTGCTATTAACATTCCTAACTTCTTCTGCATAAAAGCAAAGTTTTCTGTGTGATTTTCTTTTTCATTACATTTAAAAAGAAAAAAAAGAAAAGTAAATGCATTTTATGGAGAAAAGTTGAATCCATAGTGAAAACCCATGGAATAAAAGTCCATCAGGTTTTTTAAAACCAAAGATGCTGATATAGTCTCTAGAATAGGAAGCTGATGCTGGCAGGACATGCCATGGGAAGTACCACACTGAACTTGCTCCATGCCTTGTTTCTCGTCTTCAACGTCATTGTCAGAGACAGGATGCTGGGGCAAATGGACTTTTGGCCTGATTCAGCCATACTGGAACAAGAATCCCTTTACTGTTGCAGAAGGATGTTTGTCTTTTAGCAATATTGCTTCTCATTCCTTGGTTTGCATCTCTTCTGTTTTCCTCACAAAGCTGGCTATTGCTACAGCTGCACATTAAACAGCCTTACACCTTCCCTTCTCTCCAGCACGAGGAGATTCACACTCTTTCTCAGAAGCATGGTATTTAGGTGTCTTCACAATTTATGTGAGGCAATGACTGCCTGCCTGCCTGCGAGTTAGGCTAGCAGTGGAGAAAATAAAAAGTATTTCTCAAATGTGAAGTTTTCATATCACATTGATCAATGCAAAGCAATAGAAAACAAAACCACAATGGGAAAATTGCTTTGAGGGAACAGGGCATTGTGGAACTGGAAGATTGTTAGGAAATATATAAATGAGGCAACATCTATGTTCCTATTCTTTTGTAGGCTTGATAAAAGCTTCGTGGCTTTGGGAAGGTTGTATCACTTGGATGAGAATCACTTGAGGTTTTGATTGCTTAAAAAAATGTATTTGTAGATACACAATCCGTGACTACTCACTGACAGTTCTGCAACAGTACTTGTTAGTGTAGATGTGGAATTGGAAAAGAAAGTGGGCTAGTGGATAAACAGCAAGAATGTGAAGTCAGGATGTTGCTGCTTGTTTAATAAAAGATTTGAGAGAGCTTGCTAGAAAATCTGTGTATTTTGGCTTCCAGCATATATAGTGCTTTATTATTAATCATGATTTGTTGTTTTATTCCAGTAATAGCAAACTTTGAAAGAAAGGCAAAAAAAGGTAAGCCGGAGTTTCCAGCTGTGAAGATGTTTTTTGACTAATATGTTGTCAGGATTAATTCACTAATATGTAAGTGAGTACTTTCAGATCATTGCACTGAAGTTGCACTACAAAGGAAGTATGTAATTTGTTTTCTCATATCCAAAGCCCATTATTAGTATTACAAATAAAGAACATTTGAAATGTCAGGGAAGAATAGAAGTTACAAATAAACAAAATTCTGTCTTAAATCATACATGACATATAAAAAAGCAGGCTTGCTCACTGCTGAACAGTATTTAATTCTTGCCTAGATTAAAGAGTATTTATTCTTCCAACACATTTTCATCACTTGAAACGTCTCATCACTTGAGATGTTTATAACACAATGGGCAGTAAACACAAGACCTATTCATCCGTCTCCTCCTGGTTACAGCCAAAGTGGTCTTTCACGCCACCATGAGACACAAACTCAATGAGGGTATCCTGCCAACTGCATCATTTGCTTCTAGTTCCTCATCTTCTCATGCTGACAAAGAGAGTGCTGGTGGGCAACAACCATGGCTTCCCTGGATACATTCCAAGAGTGACTGATGTTGGGGACTGCCCTCCTCCAGTGCCCGTCAATCTACTTTTGAGTCTGACACACTCACACATTTTCCTTTTAATCTTTTTTCGTCCTCTGGAATCACTTCTTGTTCTTCTCGGATTTCTTTTTTTCCTCCAGCCCTTTCTGCTCAAAGGGCTTGAAGGTTTGGTTGTGGTTGGGCTAGCACCTGGCTCTAAAAGGGAGAGAGACAGCTAACATGGTTTAAACAGGACTTAATTAAAACTCTTTTCTCCTTTCTGCAGGGTCTATTGAGAGCTTATGTGCTCACTGCTTCACTGAGAAATACTTGAGGAATAATTGGTCCCAGGAGAGTCACATACCGGTGCCTTGAGATTCCCCCTTCACATTGAGTAGTTTCTTTTGTTATCTTCCCACTGCTGATGTTAACCAACAGAATAAGCACCGAACCGGAATGTTTCTGTAATATTTTTCTTTGCCAATCCCTTTTTTCTGTCCATCTTTTTGGAGATTATTTTGGTGTCTAATGGCCTCACAATGCTCTGAGCAAGAAGAGAACTTGGAGGTGGGCCTTACACTCTTCAATGTCCTTGTGCTGTAAATTTGGATCAGAACTACAGGTAAGAATTGGATCTCCAAAGAAAACCAAGGACATGCCTGATAGAGCCTGGTAGACTCCCATAGTCCTTCCCCTCTCCCCCCCGCTCCCCCCAGCACACCTTGTTTTCCTCAGATAATTGTGGAATTTCAAAACAAAAGGCTCCACCCGTAGAACTTTGTCTGTTTGGAGCGCTGGTATATCCATGAAAATATCTCAGGCTGAGATCACCACTCCACCAAGCAGAGAAGGCCTGAATCTGCAATCAAAGTTTCACTGTTGACTTAAATAAAATTCTGGGGAGGTTTCATTAGGTTTAACTCTTTAATACTCCTGCAAAACAGATAACCGAGTACTCTAGAAGATGATGCCTGTTTGATTATATTTACTCTTCTATAGTGAGTCTGGGCACAATCATGAGAGTATTCTTATGAGTTGAACCACACACTCTGTGGCTTAAATATTCAAAAGTTAATCTCCCATTTTTTCATTTTCATTATATTTTGGTAATTAAAAGTTGTAAATCCACGAGATTTCTTGAAAAACAGTTTGTGATCAATGTAATATAAAATACAGCATGCCTCAAAGAACAGAGAATTTCACCCACTTTGGATTATGACATTTCTTTCCTGCAGACAATGAAATTTTAGTACTTGCAATCTTCTGAGTGTCCTTCTATCTGGTGTACATATTGCAGAGAACAGCACTATTTCAGGTCATTTTATTTTAACTTTTTTGTGTCTAGGAAAAATTTTTGAAAATACTTATGAAAAAAATAGTGATGTAAGATCAGAGAGGTTAGGTAGCAGTGTGCTTTATCTAATATTCTATTTCCTGTAGAGGTCATTGCCAATTTGATGAACATTACAGCAAGAAATCCTGCAGTGGAAAATAATGGAATATATTTTCATTTTATTAAAATCTAGCTTGTGAAAATTAGCATATCCCTTGAAATCTGAGGCTAATAGTATTAGCTTTTTTAGGCTTACTTGTGCTACCTGATGTTCTTGTTCTTCATCTCGTGAAGTTCCTGTTTCTTGAATACAACGTCAATGACATTCTTCGGAAATGAATTCGCACAGTGTGCAATTACACAATTGAAAAACAACTATTTCCTTTTTCAGTTATAAATGCATTATCTTTTTTCTAAATGGATGCTTCCTTGTTTATATCTGATGAGAAGAGGCAATGCTATTAGTTCTATTCACCTTTCCAGTCTTTTTCTGTGTACATTTATCCCATTTCCTCGTGTTTATTTCCGTTTCAAAGCACAGTGTTAATCTATCTTCATAACAGTATTTTTCCATGTCTAAGAGTCTTTGTCATCAGTTCTGGCCTTCTTCTTCAAAAACACGGTTATGTTTTTGCTTTGTCATCCCTGGGGACATAAAATCTCTATAATAAATTGTAATGACAAAGTATAAATTAATTTAGCATGCATTTGCACGCAATAATCTGCTTCCTTTAGGACTCTTGGTATTTCTTGAAATGACTTACAGTTGATTCAACCAGCTGTCAATATTTTAAATAAGCCTGTTTTCCAAAAGTATTTTACTTTTCCCTCTTACACATTTTCGTTGGACAAAGGTCTACATTGACTAAGTTATATGCCAAGCCACAAACAGCTTTACTATACCTGTCAGTATTTCAAACCAAAGTGGGTTTTTTATCAATAAGAATAGAGTTTGGCCAGAGACAGAATATTTCCTTTCCCTTGTAGGGCTGGACCTCACCTTTCTATTGGTCAGCCTTAAGAATTTAGAAAAGAAGGTTAAACCATCTTGGGGTGTTTTCTGTCTCCTAAACCAGCTACATTTACATTTTGTTTTAAATGAGAATTACACTAAAATCCCAAAAGAGTAGAATGCAACCTTTTTCAAATTGTCTAGAACAGCTTTTCTGTAATAAATGTGACTTGCGCACCTATGTATATATAAGTGAAATGTAAGTATTGCATTTGAATGAGCTTGGACATTGTGATGACTTGCAGAACTCATGAACTCATGTAGTCACCCGGAAATCATATCCCTAAAAACTGTGTATTGTATCACACAACATGTATTTTCTCATACATATCACATATGTTTTAGCTTGAAGTTGGCTAGGCAACTGCTAGGAAGCATGAGGGAAAACACGAAGAAGAAAGTTTTGCCCTCCCTGAACTCTGGTATTACTAGTTACTGAACCTTCCTCCCTTTCTGCAGTTCAAAAGACATAGTCCTGGCATTGCTTATTTTTGTGAATTTTGATACAGTTATAGGTAGATGCCCAAAGTAAACACTCCAGAATGCTAAGATGAAAAACACAAAACAACACAGTGTTTCTCTCCACAAGTCAGAAAGGGAGAATAACTGAGATATGACATCTAGGCATTTAAACTTTCATGAGATAAATTCCAGACCGGGACTCTGGCACTATCAGTGTCTAGAAAGTGAAAAACACATGGGGGTAGGAATCCAGGAAAGGATATACGGATACTCCAGTGCCTATGCTGTATTCTGGCATGGTGCTATAAAGACAGTTTACACCACGAAATGGCTAACAATGGGCCCCTTCAGGGGAGAGGGATGTCTCCCTAATGCTTGTGGTGTGTGCCTAACACTGCAGGGAAGTGGTGAATCTCATCTTGCTAGCAGTGGTCTCCAACAGCCTAGCTAAGCTCTGAGTACCAAGTGCAGCTGAGAAGGTTGGCAGTGGTAGCAGTAGTGGTGGATGTGTCATCTCCAGCACAACGTGGGTTTGTTTTTGCTTCTTGTTTAGAACAGCAGCACTGCAGCTGTGTTCAGGAAGCCATAGCAAGGTTAGTCTGTCAGGAAGGGTGACAGAACCCCTGCATGAGATACTGATTGTAGCACAGATGTGTGAGAGATGCCACGAACAGCAACTGGGATTTGAAAGGCAAATGCTGAGAGCTGTTGAGGTGCATCCAGTACCCGAAAACATTGTGCATGTACCTGAAAGTCTGGTAATATCCAAAGGTCCTGCAGCCTGGAGTCACTGAAGTACGCTAAAGCCACCAAGTGTCATGGAATTACTTGGTATGATACAGGGGATCATCTCCTTACTGCTCTTTACTTTTCTCATTTTTGCTCTCTGTCTCCTGAGAGCCTGGTTTAGGCCAGCAAAAGAAATCCATCCTTTTCTCTCCTGGGTCAGAGCTTGGAGTAAAAGAGGAAAGGAGAAACACGTTTTTCAGCAGCATAATGTTTTGCCAGGTCGTGAAATGCCTGCTAAAACCATGTTGTCTGGCTTTGCTTTCAAAACAGCTCAGTCCTCCTTGGGAGTCAGAGACAAAGGCTGCATTTTCTGTTACTTCTCTCACTTTTTTTCCCCAGCTCTGCACTCCCTTAAGGGAGGCAGGATCAGAGTTCAGGAAAGGAATCATCATTTTTTTCTCATAGTGATATTTATAAAGATGTTCATAGCATTTTAAATAGCACACAAGAATTTTCTCAAACAGGATTTCACAGCTTTCCCCTGAATACAACTTAGGGACATATGACAATATAGTTTCTTAGAGGAAGAAACGTTATATTTAAGTGTTTTGTATTCTTTTTCACCCTAGGCAGATCCAGTTGGCAGATGTCAGCTTCTTACTCTGGAAAACCAAATTTGATTAGTCGTATATAATTAATTTTAAAAGGAAATAATAAATTTATAAGCCCAAATCTGTAGAACAGATCAGCAGAAAACAATATTCTTCTCAGAAGAATATGAGATAGTGCTCAGCCATGCCCTGGGGTCTTGAAGATAAATAGAAAATGTGAACTGAAATTCTCCCCCCTCTAAAGTCAACTGGACTGATTTTCAGTGACCAAAGTAAAGCCAAATTTTCACACTGAAGTTCAAGATCTGAGGAGAAAACCTAAGGGAAAAAAAATCAAAATTAATAAAAATAAAAAAGACCAAAGACATGTAGTTAATTTTGTGTGTATTGGGAATGCTATGTGAATTTCTTAGTGAGACCAAAACTGAGCAGAATCATAAGTATTTACAGGATTTAAGCCTAATGGTAGAGTTGGTGTTTTAGATGGCCATAAGTAAAATAGCATAAGGAAGACATTGGATTAAAATAGTAGAGTCACGTGGTGACTGTTAACTTATTTTATCTTTTCAAAGTCTAAATACAGAAGTCAAATAAAATAAAATGGTTGTTTTCTACTTAGCATCACACAAACATGTGCCAGTATAACTTAGAATTATTTTTGTTTATAAATTTGAAGGATTGAGAGATTAAAGAACTAGTTATAAATTGACTTGGCCTTCTAGAGGAAATCCATGCTAAACCTGATCTGTCTTTAATAACCAAGAACGTGTTTTTGTCTCCTACCCTCTTGAGATTTGGTTAATATTAATGCAAGCAAGATGTGAAAGGAAATTCTGTGCTTCACTTTTTAGTAGCTTTTAGTCTTGCAAAAGAAGGGATTGAAAATGAGATAAAGAAAACTTTGTTTGAAAACTTATGGCAAAACTAAAGGCTTTTAGAGTCCTTCAAACACTTGTGCACTTTCTTTATGCTCATTGATATAATTTTGTGAAGTTCATTTTCAAGACAGAGGGTTAAAACTGCACTGGTGTAAATTCTGTGGTTACAGGTCCAAGTGAAGTCAATGTATCCTTTGTGGAGTTAGCTACAAATTATAGTTAGCTACACAGCATTCCAAAGTCATTACAAAAATCCTGAATCAGTACAGAAGAGAGTCCATAGCTAAAACTATTATGCTTCTGAGGTTAGCTTAGTACACAGGACATTTTATGACAGAAAAGTAGTTTTCTCATTGATTTGCAAATCTCAGATCTGTGGGTGTCCTTATGCCACTGATGGGAGCTAAAGGCAGCAGGCAGCACACGGAGCAACCGGCCTGCAGGAGCTGGTGTTCCTGCCCCGGGGAGAACCCTTTTCCGGTTAAGCAGGTAGGTGCACATTGCAGCCAAAAGCACCCTCAGCGAAGCACTGCTGCTGCTCGGCCCCGAAGGGATCAGGCGGTCACAGCAAGACTTGCAAATCTGTCATGAGGGATCCTCGAGTGTTACAGCCTTTCGTTAGAGAAATCATAGCAGCGTTAAGCAAGAGAACAAGCAAAAATGGTGGTTTAGAATAGTTTCCCAGTTCTTTGGACATCTGACCATAACTCACAGATGAAAATAACGGATAAAGGAGTGCTTACGTGGGGATTTTAATGGAAAAGTATCCTAGCAAATCTGCCTGAAAACTAAGAATCAATGAAAATACTAGGTGGTACACAGGGCATTAAATCTGGATCATTCAGCCATCAAACTGGGAGCTCCTGGCACTCATTGGACTCCAGCTGGATGCACCAGGCTTTCCCACCCGGGCTGCAGGGCTTCGCGGGTCAAGGGGAGCAGGCCCGCGGCCCAGGCTGGGGGGCTGGCTCTGCAGCCTGCCCTTCCTCAGAGGCACCCCCGGTGACCCCTGGGGGGACACGGGTGGGTCCATGGGTGGGTAAAGCAGCAGGTACACTGGCAAGCACACAAGTGAGTACACGGGTGGGTGCACAGGCAGGCACACAGGTGGGTACGCTGGTGGGTACGCTGGCAGGCACACGGGCAGGGTACACGGGTGGGTGCGCCAGGACCATTTGCAGAGTTGTCGGGCCATCTATGTCGCTCTGCGGGTGCCGCTACTCCCAGCACCCAGACAGGTCCAGCTTCACCTCAGAGTGCCCCGCGTCACCCTCACAGACATCCTGCTGCCACCGCTGTCCGGGCAGTGCCATCCGCACCCTCCACAGCATCAGCGCTCGGCGGCTCCTTATCCTGGGGACCCCTCCGGTGCCTGCGGGAGGCTGCAGGGCGAGGCAGGGGTGCTGCCGGCGGGCCCGGCGCTGTTGCCGCGGTGATGACGGGCAGCCCCCCCTGCCCGTGCCCCCGCCCCGCAAACATGGCAGCGGCGGCGGCGCGGCGGCCGGGGGCGGTGGCGGCTCCGGCGAGNGGGGGGACAGCCCTGCCGAGCGCAGCCGCCCGGGCCGGGGCTGCGGAGCAGCGCCCGCTCCCGCCTCGGCCCGCTCGCTGCCGGGACGCAGCGGGGCCGCCCCCGCGCCCGCCATGTGGAAGCTCAACAAGAGCAGCAAAGTTCTGCTGGACGACTCGCCCGAGGAGGAGGAGACGCGTCCCCGCGGGCCGCCGCCCGCCGCCGCCTTCGCGGCCCCCCAGGTAGGAGCGCAGAGCCCGGCTCGGAGGGGTCGTGAGGCTCGGCCCCGCTCCCGCTGCCCTCCTCTCCAGCGGCATGAGTAATCACTTTTCCCACCCTGATGTGCCGGCAGGCTGGCCCTGGTCGGAACTGGGAGTGTTTGAGCGGATCGTGCGACTGTCACCCGGTTTTTTGGGATGCTGACTGGCCTATCCACCCCTGTTTCCTTCCAGCAGCCGGCCTCCGGCGTTGCTGAGACTTGCTGTCCTTCATTCCAGTGGCTTCATACCGCAGGGTACTTTCTCTTCCAACCCTAGGCAAAGGCACTGCGACCCATCTGTTAAGCACAATACATTAAACAAGGATGTTTTGGAACGTAACTTTATTTGCGCGTTTGCGTAGAGCACTGATGTTTTGACAGGATTGTTTTTTTCTATGGTTTCATTAATGGTAGTTCACTATCTTTAAATAGCTGCAATCTTGTTTGAAAGCTGTTGATGTTAAGTGATAATTTAAATACCAACAGTGACCTTCTCAACAAATATAACCTGTAAGGAAGGGTATCAGTTGAGTATCATGGAAGATAACTAAAAAAATGTTCGTTGACTTGCTTTCAAAAACTTGGTAGCAATTAGGCATCCATCCAGCTCAGATGCCCAGTGCAGCTTCGTTGCTGATCTTCTGTTGCCACAGAGTTACTTTTGATACTGAATAAGAGATTCTGAAGTAAGCAGTTGCCCAGGGTTGCGAAACAGCGATGCTTCTTTTCAAAAGGTACTAAAGCCTACCCAGCTTTCTACCCCACGTTTGTCTTGCCTGTCTTGATGAAAGAGCTGGAGTGTCTGGATAAACTATCTTCAGCTTGAGGTTCTGGTTGACAAGTGCTATGGGTTGTCAACACGTGTGGCAACTGCTGAAGAGCAGCCTCTCCCAGTCACAGCAGTTACTCTCTCCGTCTTCCAGTAGCTAAAATCACCAGTTTAGCCCTGCCTTGCCCTTGCCCCTGCGCGGTAAACAGTAGAGCCATAGCCCTTGCTACTTCTTTGACAGCAGCTGTGGAGAGTCAAATGGATGGATAGGATCTACTCCTGTAGATGGAGATGTAGATTCTTCCTGTGGAAGAAGAATGGACACTCATTTTGGAGACCCCCTTCAGAGGAGGAAGGGGGGTTGTGGGGTTTGAGGTGACCTGAAGTATCTCCCCCAAACTCTCACACAACATCTAACCTCTGCCTCTTGCAGTTCCTATCCTTAGGTGCTTGTAAGCTTCCACTGTTTTTGCTAAGCTATTGGCTTGTGCTATCAAAGCCCTCGTAGACTTGCTCACCTCCTGGAACCTTCCTTGAACACCAAAGGTCACCAAAAGCTTCCAGTAAATCCCACTGACTCTTCACTGCTTCTCTACCACTAATGGTCCGAGACCTTTTGAGGCTCCTGACCGTAGCCTTCCAGTCAGGAGAGGATTCTTCAGACTTCTGTCCAGACTGTTCTCCCAGCCCTCTGCTTTAGCAACAGAGGCTGGAGTTCGTTTATTTTATTTTGTCCAGTCCAATTGTCTTTTACTGTCTTGGGCCTCTGTTCCATAAATTGAAATCTCAAGTTATTATGGTGATGACAATGATTTCTTGTGCAAGTGGTTTGCATTTTCATGAATTTTAAGAAAATTCCTTTTTGACTCCCAGTGGAACTGGGATGCTGATTTTGGTGTTGGGGGTGGCAGGAGAAAAATAAATTATTCTGAGTCACAAAAGGAACTATTCTTGAAGACAGAGGATTCTGTAAGGTTAGCACAACTGTAGTGTAGCTTGACACAGAGGCTGGAGTGAACATCCTAAGCTATTAGTTATTTTGCCTGTTAAAATCAAAATCTTTTGAAAGAAATACCCTGCCCAAAATATTTAGCGGTAGATATTTTAGAGTTTATGTACACTTTAAGGAAGAACAGACTATACAGAAAGCTCTGACCACTTGATTGACACTGTAATTCTCAGGGCAGCTTTTAGGTCAGCCACAGGTACAGTGTATCTAAAACATGGCTGGGACAGGTATCAAGGGAAAAGCATGAGGTAACCAAATGCACTCGTTCAGCTTGTTGTAGCTGATCTGGTTCATGTTCCTTGCTTTTAGTATTTGAAATTTTTGATGTTTCATCAGATCCTGGTTTTTTTCCTCCTAATAATATGATTGTAAGGGAGTGAAATCCAGTAATGTGCAGAGGGATTTGGTAATGATCTGCACTCTCTGCTGCTGCGTCCTGACCTGCATCAGCCAAATGGCTTTGGAGGACAGTAGCACTGTGAGAGCTTGGAGGAGTTACAGGGGCAGTTCTTGTGGTACCTTAGTTGTGCATGAGTTTGGCTGAGGAAGACCCTCAGTCTGTGTGTAAGTTGTTACAGTGCAGCCTGCTGTGAATGAAGGGTTACCTCATCAAGAAGAGGAGAATCCAGGACCTCCCTAATTTTTTATTGTTCGAGCCAAGATCCAGATGATTAGTTTGAGTGCTTTTTTAGTAAATTAAGAAGCCCAGCTTTAGATCTCATGCAGAAGTTGACTGTTAGATTTAATTTCCTTTTACCAATACATCATTTGGTAAAAGAAAAAATGAACCAGAGTCATCGTGTTTTGACTTTGATTTATGATATGTTGTTTTCCCAACAACCATCTTTTGTCTTTATTTTCATTTTTAATAAGTGAGTGAGAAAAAAATCCTTAAGCTTCTACCATTCATGCTATAAATAAGGCTGAAACTTTTTACTTCAAAGGCAAGAAATTGGTAGTCACATCCATGTCATTAAAGCAAACCACGTTGAAAGTATGCCAGTATAATGAAATGTTGGTGCTGTGTATTGTTTCTTCAAAGCTGAGAAAGAGTGAAGGAGTTCTCACTGTGCAACCTAATAATTAGGACATTGCAGAAGCAGACAGCAACAAAGAATTAGTCTACTATAAGTTAAAAAAAAAAAGGGCCAACACAAAAAACCCCTTTGTTATTCCAGAGCAATTTTAATCATCCTATTTAGACATGGAAGCCTGATCTGGGCTTAAGCAGACATTTATATTTGTAGAAGTTCATAGTTCTTAAATAGAAAAACTTAGTTTGATCTAAAAAGAGAAGTTTTGACAGTTCTGGTTTTGTGTTATACAGAATGGTTTGATTTTGTTCCAGGGGAGAACAAAAACAAATTTTAGAACATGAAAATTGCCAGGGAGGGAACTGTCAGCCTCTGGCCACTTTTTAACAAAAGTTTCTGCATACGTTCAAGTACTTTGAATTGTTAACACTTATTTAAAATAGTAAGGTGTTTCCTGAGATAAGAAAGACAAGTAAATTTTGAAGCAGTACTTGAGTAAATAAATGTGTGGATTATTGTGAGGTTTTTTTAGACTAGACAGTTTTAGACTGTATCTTAGAAGTTAATTTTAATTTATGCTTTGAAGCATAAGTATTTTTAATTTATGCAGTGAAGGTGCTTTATTCATTTAAGTTATAATTAATGCACGAAGGTAAGTCGATATGCATAAATAGTACACACGTATAAGATGAAATAAATGTGCTTTTTGTATGTGTCTCTGAAAATATGCTAGCAATGTACAGTGGTGCATGCCAAACCTGCGTTCAGTTTGGAATATAGTCATTATGTTTCAAACTGTAGTTGTATTTTTGGAAAGGGAAAACTGCTGGGTTTTGATTTCTGGAAGGCATTGTTTTGGCAGTTGCGCTACGTTCTCCTCGATGCGATCCCACCATCTGATCAGTTCTCAGAGATGTCAGTGCTGTGTCAATATCGCGTGCAACTCTGACGTAAAATGGCACTCCATATTAAAATACATCTATGTATTAGGGGAGGGGATGGGTGTCAGGCTGACCTATATTATCTAATGAAACTCTGTCTTTCATGTAAAAGTATTTCAAAACCCTAGCCTTGATCTTTTCTCCCCAGTTGTATTTTTTGTTATGTTCAAAGAGAATATGTGCAAAAACATGTTTTATGCTGAATTTTGTTTAGGCTTGCTCAGGATGTTTGAAGGTTGGCTATACAGAATTTTACTTATCTCTTTTGATGATGTTTAAGTGTCTGGTACAATTTTAATACTGGCTTTCATCTTGGAATGAGTTGAACTCAGTCAAGCCCTGCAGAAATGGGTGGGAGCTGAACAGCATTTCTTATGTTTTACTAATAGATTGAATAAGGGTATTTTTTAATTAAAAAAAAATAAAGTAGTCAATGTTAATCCAGCTAATGCCTTTCCTTCACTTTCTAGCCATTTCTGTGTTTCTCAGGCTTTGCCTGCAGTACTCTGATAATCCCATCATACCTTCTCCTCTCTGCTAGCCTGCTTTTTTCCTCTTCATTGGAGTTGTTCTTGTGACATTTCAGTGGCATTTTCCTGGCTAAAATCCCTCACCTGTATTCTGTCATCATTCTTGAACATTAGATTGTGGTACTGTCAGTGGAGACTTTCCTGAGCCTTCCTTGGCCTGCCTTTCTTGCTTTTCCTCCTTCTTGTCACATACCATCTTTCAGCAGCTTCTTGAGTGGGTCCTGTTTCTTTCTCACAGTCTTTCTGGAGCTCTAAAGAGCTGACAGACGCTTTTGGAGCTTTTTCTAAGTTTTAAATCCTTTTCATTTTTGAGATACTTCACTTTTTAATTTATACTGTCATTTTTTACACAGTTGACTGGGATCAGACCTGTTTCTCACCTCTTATCCCCTCTCTGTTGGCTTGTTCTGACTCTTGAAAGTCCACAAAGCACATATTGTCTGATTGGTCTCCTACTACAGACACCATCAGTGTATACTTTTTTCTTTTAATCAAGTCTGTAACCTTCAGGTTGTTGGTGGTTTTTATCCATTGTGAGAAAGAGAATTTGTATCCTAGACTTTACTGTTGTTTCCTCTATGAATTCCAGGTCAAGTTTGCTTTTTTTTTTTGCTTTTTTTTTCTTTCTATTATTACTATTTTTCTTGCTGTCTAGACAGCTGAAATTCTTGTGCAGACCCTCTCTTCCCATACTGATGGTGATTACTTCCTCTGCAGCTTCTAATACCTATGCTGTGGTTTCCCATCCCCTAGTTCCTGCAAATTCCATTGCTGATATTAATGTTGTTGCTTATGGCAAAAAGTTTAAGTCCTCCTTATCCTTCAGATTCCATTTCTTCAGCCAGCCTCCCTTTGTTTCAGAAAATTTGCATTTAAATCTCTGTCCTTGCTTTCAAGGTTTTTCTTAGCACATCCCCTTCCTCTCCCCCATTTGTCATTTTTATCACTTGTATCTTTTCTTCGAGCCAGTTCTGCTTTACTGGCTTTGGTTGTCTGGGTTTGCCAGCAGCAGCTGTGCCTGCTCTCCTCCCCTCCAGCCTAACACGGAATTATCCACTCCCCCGATCCACAAACCCACCATCATCTCCTCTACAGCACTGCTTGAGGTCTGCTTTCCCTAAGTTATTTGTTGCATCTTTCTGTGGATTTGAGGGGTTCTGGAGCCACACTCTCCTACCACTGCTGGACTTCCTACCATCAATATACAAACTAAAATATAGTGGGTTTTGAGAAAGAATGATTCATTCTAATTCTTTACTGTTAAAGTAGGTTTATAATGTTTTCCTCGCTTTTATAAAAGCTGTTTGCCAGATTGTATGAGGACATCCATAACATAAGTAGAGTTACTGGAAGTTGCTGAACACTTTCCTAGGTAGACTGTCTTTCAGCTCTGTCATCATCAAAGGCACATTTCTCACAAGTTTTGCTGCTGGTTCTCTGTGAGGAGCTCCAGGAAAATGTCTGTGTGATCACTGCACATGTGATAAAAGCCACATATCAAAAGGAAGCCGTACGTGTGCTGCTGAACACTGTAACAAAAATGGTGCATTCAGCCTCTTTTGCAGAAAATGTACTCAGAAAATATGGCTGTTACTCATCCAAGACCTTTATTGGAGACATGTAGTTTAATGGCAAACTCCATGACTGTATAAAAATTGTATGTTAGCTACTGTCTTTTGCATTAGCATCTATTGGTTTGTTTTCTGGATAAGGAAATGCCAAATATGAACTTCTACTATGGCTAAGTTGTTAAAAATAATTGACAGATTTTCAGTTGGGAATTTCATCAAAATTGAAAACTTCACTGGGTTGAATTGTTATAGAAATTGAATTAAAATTGATTATCTGACCTTCTTTGTTTCAGCTTTGACACTGATGGTTTTTTGATCTTAATGCATCTGTTTCCATTTCATGAAGCATATTTGAAATATTATCAATTAGGTGAAACTAAATTCTTAATGACGTATGAGCTTTCTTAGTATTTTGAGGTTATCAATCTTTAATATTCTTCCAAAAATATTTCAGAGAAGCAAAGTCTGAGCAAGATGTATTATAACCTCTTACTAGAGAGATGCACAGTAATGTGAACACTTAATAGAGTAGCCTTGTGTACAGATATAAAAACAGAGCATAGGAATCTGGTGTTCCAATGTTTCTCTTTGTAATGCCAATAAAATGCAGAACTACAGAAGTATTCTTGTGTAAATACTTACATTCTGAAATTAATCTTCTCTGGTACACTTGGCCATTTATATCAATTGACAGTAAAAATAGGGAAATCATTTAGATATTCTGTTTTAAAATGTAATGGAATGTGAAACAATAACTGAAGAGGCTGAATGAAACAGTTTGAAAATGCTAAGCAAGTTCTTAACAGCCGTGGATACTGAAGAAAAGAGCATCATCTTTATTATTAATACTGAATAAATTAAAATTATTTGAAAGATGAAAACCAGCTTTCCTATGTTTTCACCTCTCGGTTGGTCTGGTGAATAGTAGGCAGTTATGAGAGACTGGACCCTAGAAGATGGAAGCATTTTTAAATTTGTTGGATGGGTTGTCTCCTGTATCTGAAGTAGCCAACCAGACTTTTTGAAGTTAGTGGAGTGAAATAAGTTCTTTTAGAAATGATCTGATGAATTATATTTTAAATGCAAGTTTCCAAATTAGTGTTGTCTATGCAATGTATGCCAAAATTAAAGTATAATTCTTCAACACACTTAGATTTTACATTTTCCTTTTCTTTATCAACAAAAGTATTTTCAATTTTGCTGAAGACTGGCAGAGGAAACTTGCAGGATAGGAGTCACTGTCACTATTTAGTTAGTTAATTGTCATAATAAAGATGTTTTTTCTAAGTGTAGTGAGCAATCTGGAGTGGAAAAGTATTACTTATAGAAGAGAATAACGAATTTAAAATACCAAATTACTTTTAAGCAAGACTTTAGAAATGCCTAGGTTAATACTTTTCATTGGTGACATAAATAGGAAATTTTCAATTTACACCGCCTGCCCAGATGGCTGGTTTGATTCACTCATTGCTTTAGGGACATACAAATGGAAGATTGATATCTAGCAGAAGATGAAATATGGACAAGGCTGATCACATTATCTTGATCTCAATCTAGGCTATCTCTGCCAGAAATGAACAGAGGCAATTCACGGTTCAGCATTGGAGTTTTTCTGCTGAACACATAGCTTCATGTCCAAGAAGAAAGCGATGTATGACTGAGTAATGCAGCCTTTATTTGTTAAAATTGAAAGCCTTGTTTTTCCTTAAAGGCGTGCTCAGTTTTGTGTGGGTGTTCAGGTACAGTGCAGCTTTGTTTTTCAGCTGTGTTAAAGGAATGTGTTGAAAGTAGTGGAGTTGTTTCAGTGCCCATTTATATTTGATCACTGTTGCATCAATTTCTTGACTCAGAAAGCATATATCCATGCATTGAATTTTTCCAGGTGTATATTACAGGTACAGCAAAAAAAATGAGGCCAAATGTCCCTGATCTTCTGCTGTTAACTTTCTTCTTACTCATGCTTGAGTGTATTTCGCATTGTTTTGGATTCAGTTCTAAACTTAGATAAGTAGAGTGGCTTTTGCATTTATAATCAGCTTTAGTCTTGTTTATTTCATTTTACAGTATATTAAGATCCTTCTCAAACCCAAGGAAATATTTTCTTTTGTTAACTGTATTTTAAGATGGTGATCTGGGAGTGTGATCTCCTCTTCCCAATCTGTGTTGTTTCTGGTCAGGCTGTGTGCATATAGTTGTTCTGCTGTTTGGTTTGTAATCAGTGTTTTGGGAATCTTTCCAGCTTCAGAGGTTGACTTTCAGGTCTGTGATTTCCTGAGTGATTTGTTTTTTCATTTTTTTTAGCCTTCCCTTCTCCTATCACTAAACTATTTAGTAGGGTTTGCGGAGTACTGGAAATTATTTTAATTTCTTCCCTGGAGTGTATCTCTTCAGGTACTGTTTGTTTGAGGATTTTTTTTCCCCACTTAAATGATACATTTGTGGTACATAATCTAATTTGCACTTACAGGCATGACAACCTAGACTTTATATTACACTCAGTCCTTGATGAGACATGATGATAGGCAGAGAGGCTGCAATAAGTCAGTAGAAAGGTGAGAAATTGCTTCAGAAGGACCTACACTTTTATCAACAGCTTGTTTACGCTTATGTTTCCACAGCTAATGTGTGTGTGTGTGTGTACCATAGGAAGCTCCCACAATTGAGTAGAGAAAATCAATAATATACCATTTTACCTACTAGAGCACAAGAAGGGCATGCAGGATGAAATGATGCTATTATTTACCTTAACTCTTTGATGTTCAGCATTCTTCATCTTGGCCTGAATTATGAAAGTGAATGATCTAAAGAGACTAATTAATTACTTTACCACAAAGGAAGCTGAGGGAAGTAGATTACAATTTTGATCTCTGTACAAAAAGGTTTGTGTGCTAGTTGAATTAGTCCCTTGAGTACCTTATGGTTTGCAGTACGTCCAACAAAAGGGCGCTTGTTTCCTTATGAAAACACGCTGTGCATACCAACCTTCCCCTGCCAGAACTGGAGGGCTGTTCAAGTTGCTGATCAGCATTTCCCGCTAGCGTTAGCATTTAGCCCCCTAGAAGTATCTAAATGCTGTAACGTAGTCCGTGTTTTTCTTTTAAATTGAAGTAAAACAATGAATTGTCTTAACTGTAAACCAACCAGACTAAAACATACTGAAATAATTTGTAAGTGTGCAGCATCACTGTTTGTTATGCAGCATGATAAAGAGTGAAGATGAGCTTTTTCTACATGTAGCTGCACAGTAGATTGTCCTCTAAAGAAAATTCATAAACCAAATCATAGGCTTCCTCGTCTCAGAATGGTAACAAAAGTAGAGAATGTGTATCAAGAGAAGGGTGTACTAATATGTATCTCTTAAAAATACGAACTATTCTGTGGGTAACAAGGGAAGATGGATTGTATGTGATCTCTCATCTTTTCTCCTGGGTTCTTCTCAGTGGTGGCACACTTTCCCTCCCTCTGCTTTTTCCCTCTGTATTCTTTTTTTAATATTGTCCTTCCTGCAGGGTGCACAGATCCCTCCCTGCCATGAGGGCTGTGGCTGGCTCTGAACCCCTGTACCTGCTCCTCTCACACTCTGCTCGTGCTCTGTGCCGTTAGTCTGCTTCTCTCTGCTTTCCATAAGGATGGATTTTCCACAAAACATTTTCCCATCTAGTTTGTTGGAGATGGCTGAATTCAAACCTACAGACTTTCGAACAATGTAGGGGATGTATGGATGGACATCACAAACATTCTGCTGTTGTCTAAGTCTCCTTTTTCTTCAGCAGTGTATTTAAAAGGATACTATGAATACTTGATACGTCTTCTCCCCCAAAAAATGTATTTTAGGGATTGGATTCTCACCAGTTTCTTTCTTGAGAGTTTAATGTATTTCAGTCTTTGTATTTCATCTCTTTAAACTGTGTATTGTCTGCTTACCATCAGCCTGGGTTGCATGAGTACAGTTGCTGCAAGCTTGTGTCTCATTCCTTAGGAGGTATCACTTTGTATAACCATGAGTAGTAACACTCTATTAATACAGCACCACTGTCTCAGTTGTCCCTTTTTTAAAGAAGCAAATAAATACCCCTTTTTGTCTACTGTTTATAGTTAATTACATCTTTTGTTAACAATGGTATTCACATTTTGTTATGCTGACTCCCCAGCCCTATAAGGTGCTTGTTGCATCCCCTAAAAACTTTCACTGTGAAAATGCCTTGCCCTCTTGTTTCCTCGTGCCCAGTCTTGCTAGAGGCTTATGCCTTCACACTCCATCTTTTCTCCTCTCTCTACTAGAACATGTCTCTATGCACTTTCGTATTTTTGTTTTCCTTTCTAAGATACTTGGAGAGCTGGAAGAATGAAAATGAGAGGTGTTATTCCTTTGGAAGGTACTAACAGTGTCTCGGTTCTTCTGGAGACAATATGTGGGTTTGGTGGGTTGTGGAAACTGATAGCTCTGCAGGCTCTGGATGTCTGAGAATTTCTCCTCTTACCACATTTCCCCTTGGAACTTTCCTAATTCTTCTTGATTTTTTTTTGTTTTTTTTTTTTTTTGTTNTTTTTTTTTTTTTTTGGTTCTTGGGAAAAATTTGGATGAATCAGATGAAGTGTTCTCTAGCTTGTACCCTGTGTCCTAGCAGAGACTCCATCATGTTAAGTTTAGGACTTTGCAACCTCATCCAAAAGTTTTAGAGCTGAGAGTGTTGAGGGAAAACAGGGAGACTTCTGAATAGCATGTGTGAGCTGTTTCCATTTAAAACATTGCCCATGTTTCTCTTAAAAGTAGAGAAATAAAAAAAACCAAAAGGGGTGGAAGAAGTTGAATTTAATTTGAGAGAACTACACAAATCTTAACATTTTCATTTTTGGTATCTGATATACAATAATATCCTCCTATGTTAGACAGCTAACTGAATTCGGAAGTTAAATAACTTGTTGCAATCTACAGGAAGTAATAGTCTCATTTTGGATGATAATATGAGTTCCTGACTTTGTGTTCTACCCCAGCAAGTAAATCTGGCTATCTACAACTCACTCTATTCCATCATACAAATACTATTGAACTATAGAGCAATGGTTTTCATACTCTATTCTAGAAATGCTCTATCCTTGTCCCTTGTATAATACAAAGTACTGAATGTAAAGTAAGTGGAAACATTAGTATGTAAATAAATATATATAAAGAAATATAAACAAGTAAATATAACTTTAAAAAAAGCACGGGATTTGAAGCTGGTCTCTCAAAATGAAGTCTGGGTCCCCGCATGGCTGGAAATACATAACACTCTTGTGCTGGCTTTCTCACCTCTTTCTGATGCTGTTAGCAAAGTGAAGGAGGCCTTTGGCAATGCATAGGAGCTGGGATAACGAGTGTTTTAGGTGTCTTGAGATATGTGCATGTGGAATGCATATAAACTCCTTAGCATTTACTTTAGTTGAAAAGGAAGGAGTTGATAAATATGATTTTTGAAACAGTAAGTGGCTGATGTAATCAAAATATGGACCAGAGGGAATACTGGAGATTTTGTGAAACAGCTGCTTCAAAGACACTTTCCACTTTCCTGTTTTAATTCTGTTTTTTCCTGAAACTGGGTTTAAATACTTTCAGTCATATGTAGCTGTTCTGGATTTGTACTTGGGACTGTTTCTATTTGGAGTGATATGTAGAGGAAAAAAAAAAAGTAACATTTCTCTCATTAAAACACAGAGTGAAGGAATTGAAAATTGCATATTGCCTGAATTCTCTGTCCCACTTCCTTTGTCTTTGGCCTCTGAAGTACTCCCAGCAATGATCTGACTTGCCATGTCTTGAAGAGAGCATTGATAGTAACAGGACTGCCTGACAATACTGACGTAGCAGTTTAATTCAGAGATGGACAGATGTGGTTCCCTACTGAATAACCTTCACAGGCATCTTTAGCACTCTGTTTTTTTTCTGAAATCTACAGCTGTGAATGGAGGGCAAAGTAATGTGGAGGAAAGTCTGTCTTTGAGTTAAGGAAATGTAGAGCTTTTTAACGTGAAGGAGGAAAAAATCCTGGGATATTCCTCCCCCCATTGCCCAGCCCACAGACAATGCGTAAACCATCATCTAGTACAGTATTCGGAAACTCAGTGCAGATCCGAAAAATTAAGATATTTTCCTTAAGATAAAATCAAACTAATTGTACTAAATTTTTTATGATGCAAGGGTGTTTCTCCCTTTGTGGTATGGGGTTTTTGGTTCTCTAAGGGTTTGCTTTTTCATCATTCTGAGTGTAGATTTGTATTTTAGTAGTGGTGTTTGCTCAGTTTTGTGTTGTAATCATGTTTTGTCAATTTTCTTTTATGATGTGCTGAACAGAATACAAGCATTTGTGAATAGTCTAAAATGTGTCAGTGCTAACTGCCAAACCAAAACTGACTATGGGCCTTTTTTATCTTTATCCTTTTTTTGAGAATAAAGACCAGTATCTTCATGATGAAGTTTCATCTTCAGTGTCACATCTTGCAACAAAGGTAAATACCTGTTCTTTGTAAGATTTAATAGCATATATATATATATTTCTGTCCATGTATGTTAGAAAGTTGCCAGTTTTTCATGGACAGCTGATTAGGAATTTATATAGTTCATTGATGATTTTATAATTACATATGATCCTTGGTCATGGGGTCCTCACTGAAGTAATATTAGTAGTGCAGGATTAGTTGGAAAGCTCCCTTATTTCCTTTCATTAATGTGGACGGGAAGGTATCCTGATTTTTTTCTTTTTCCTCCCAATGACGGCTATTAAAACACAAGATGAAGATAAGAAGCCACAGGAATAACTGAATGCTAAGGAAGCACGAAATCCTAGCTGCAACTGGCAATAAAAACACGGAAAGTAGAAGAACTTGGGGTTGTTTATTCTTTTATGTGTAGCTCTACTGGCTCTCTGACCACAAGAGGTTAAGGATTTTATTTCGTATCTCTTTCAGGAAAGAGAAGCAGGCATGCAAGTTAAATTTTTTTACCTTGATATGTGTCCAAGAATCTTCTTTAATGTTCTTAAAATACATTAATAGAAGATGAAAGAATTGGAAGTTATTATGATAAGCTAGAGCTTGTTTTGAAATTCCATAGGTATAAAGAAAAGTATTTTAAAATAGGTTCATTAGTGTAATAGGATACTTTACATTAATATGTATAAACTGAACATCTGTCTCTCTTACTTCTTTTTGTTCTACTTCAGATGCAGCATGATTTTCATTGGAAATAGAAGTCAGATTGTACTATACCTTTTTCTACCCTTTTGAAGAAATACATTCTTTTTTTATGAAAACATACATTACCATATATTTTATACCAGATGATAAATGTTTAGGGAGAGAATCTTCAAACGAATCTATTTTATATTGAAACTTTTTTTGCCCCTTTCTTAGTCATTCAGGAAGGCTTGCTAAGTGTGTGTTCTGACTTAAAAAAACAGAAATGTCACCAGGTAGACCACTGAATGCAGTATTTTTGTGTTTTAAAGTAAAACCCTCTTGTCTTAAAAATGTATTCTCAAGAAAGCGCCTTATCCTTCTCATCTTCTCTTTCTAAAAGCAATTCTATATTTTATTTGGTTGTTCTGTTGTGTTAGAAGCTGTCAGTACGGTGATATTCCAGAAGTACTAAAATCTTTAGTATGCTAATAAAAGACTGATGAATTGCATGTGTGGCCTTTCCAGCACGCACATGTCATGAATAAAATAGTCACCATGTTGGAACAATATGGTGAAGAGCAACAAAGTTCTTGAAGAAGAAGGTAGTGGATGAATAATGTGTGTACTCTTTAGGGAGACAGCCTTCCTGGTCTACTAAAGCCTGAGTTTTAAGAGGGTGCCAACGCCCATTTGCAGAGGAAAGCCTTTGACCTAGGTTTGGAGGTCTGAAAGTGGGAGCTAGTCCTAAAGGCTGGAGGTGGATGTTGGAAAATGGTCTTAGATCCTGCTCTTGCAGTAAGCTGCCCACTGAGCACAGGCTAATTGCAGTGCTGAATTTTTCTAGTTCTCTCCTCACAGCTCTCTTGAAAGGCAGGTATAGGTGGTTAAAAAGCCTCGTGACATCTCAAAGTGAGGAACTGAAAATGCTCCAGTGGTGCTCTGCAAAATGCAGGTGTCTGGAACCCGTGTTCACACTCTGCCTGGACATATGAATTAGAGAGTAAGTCCTAGAAGAGTGACTGAAGGAGCTGGGGATGTTTAGCTTGGAGAAAATGAGGCTCAGGGGAGACCTTTACAACTACTTGAATGGAGATCATAGCCAGGTGGTGGTTGGCCTCTTCTCCCAATTAGCCAGCAGCAGAACAAGAGGAAATGGCCTCAAGCTGCACCAGGTGAGGTTCAGGTTGGACATCAAGAGGAATTTCTTCACTGAATGCATGGTTAAGCATTGAAATGGGCTGCCCAGAGAGGTTGTGGGGTTACCATCCCTGGAGGTGTTCAAGGAACGACTGAATGTGGCACTCTGTGCCATGGTCTGGTTAGCCACCTGGTGTTCGGTCACAGGTTGGACTCAATGATCTCAGAGGGCTCTTCCAACGTAAATGATTCTGTGATTCGGCCTCTGCAAAAATAATCTTTGTGGGTCTCACTGTCGTGCTCAGCTTCTGAATTAAAAGTACAGTAGAAACTTCAGTTTCTGCAGTTGGTTTTAGGCCAGATTTTGAAAAGAGGGGAAGTTTTGAGAAACACAATAGATCAAGAACCTTAATGTGCACAAATCCATGGAACCTGATGAGATACATTTGTGGGTCCTGAGGGAGCTGGTGGAGGAAGTAGCTAAGCCACTATCCAGCATTCTTGAGAAGTTATGGCAATCTGGTGAAGTTCTCACTGACTGGAAAATGGAGAACATAACCCCCATTTTTAAAAAAGGGTATAAAGAAGACCAAGGAACTGCAAGCTGGTCAGTCTTATCTCTGTGCCAGGCAGGGTCATGGAGCCAATCTTCTTGGAAACTGTACTAAGGTTAATGTAAAATAAGGGGGGAATTTGTGACAGCCACCATGGCTTCACTAAGGGCAAATCATGCCTGACAAATCTGATGACCTTCTGTAACAGTGTTACAGCATTGGTGAATGAGGGAAGAGCGACTGATGTCATCTATGTGGACTTGCACAAAGCATGTGCACCATATCCATGTCTTTAAACTGGAGAGACATGGATGTGACAGATGGATCACTCAGTAGATAAGAAATTGGCTCTATGGTCACACGCAACAAATTAAGGTCAGTGGATTGAAGTCCAAGTGGAGGCCAGTGACGAGTGACATTCCTGAGGGGTTGGAGTTGGGACCAGGCCTGTTTACCATCATTGCTGGGGACGTGGACAGTGGGATTGAGTGCAGCCTCTGCAGGTTTGTGGATGGCATCAAACTGTGTGGTGCAGTCAGTGAGCTGGAGGGAAAGGATGCCATCCAGGGAGACCTCGACAGGACAGAGGTGGGCCCATGTGAACCTCATGAAGTTCAATAAGGCCAAGTTGCAGGTCCTGCAGCTGGGTCATGGCTGTCTCAAGTGCAAGTACAGGGTGGGTAGAGAATGGATTGAGAACAGCCCTGCGGAGAAGGATTCAAGCGTGTTGGTACCCAACAAGAACTGTAGGTGCACACCAGAGGCTGGCTGACTTGAGAAAATCCCCACTACCACAAGTGCTTTAATATCTGTAAGACAAATTTGGAGGGGAGTTGGTTTTTAAATTCTGTTATCTGTCTTCTTGCATGTTATGAAGAGGCTTCCTATCATTTGGGGAGAATGCTTCTTTAATGAAAGCTGATTGGCATTTGTTTAGCTGTTGAATACTTAATTGTAACTTTATTGAACTGTAAGGTACTTACATGGAAAATTCTATCTCTAGCTTTTTATTTTAGCTTCATTTTTTTTTAGGGGAGGATTGAGTGAAACTGTGGAACAAGCAATTGTTTCTTCTCAGTCAAGGTCAAGAGGAAAATCTGTTCTTTTTGTTTATATTTATAAAAAAATTCTGCAGGTGTTTTGTGGAGTGCCTCTACTTAGCTGGAGAATTTTGATTCACCAGTTGCCAATCCTCTGTGAAGATACTTGTGAAGGTCTGCTAAAACATGGCCCAAATATAAATTTCTGGAAATCTCATTTCATACATGCTGAGCAGTGACTTTTTAGGGATTAACTACTTAACTACACAATGGTATCGAACGTGCTGATTCTCACTGGAGGTGTACAGCAAGAATTCCTTGTAATTGCTCATTTTGCTTGCTAAGACTCTGTCATGTGGCTTGTTCTAACCCGCAGAGAGTGATTTCTGTGCTCCAGAGCCCTGCTGGCCTGGCAGTTGGGAAGTAGAAGAGTTTAACAGGAATATACTGAAAGTACTGGCACCCACTGCTAATGCAGTCAGAGTAAAGTTCAAACATATTTGAATCTCTTGCTTTGTAAACTGTTTGCCTCTTACGTCTGACTCCATGTCCCAAATCTTGTTATTATTCTTTGACTTGATTGAATTCTGTACTTTTTTATGTCTCCCGTTATAAGGTGTTAATCTGTATTAATTACATCCATCTGATGCACAAGTTGACCTGTTTTCAGTTAAATTGACACCATCTTCCTCTTTGTCATATATTCATCAGTATCCTCATACTTTTTTTTGGGTGCAATATACTTTTAAAATTTGCTTTTAGGACTGAACTACTTCTTTAGTTTATACTCAGCTGTTAATATTCCTGGTTTGTTGCCTTTTAGTCTAGTTTTTCATGAACCTTCTTGCCCTCTAGCAGGGCTCTAATTATCATCTGTTTACTTTTGACAGTAAAATTAACTGAAAAGTCTTCATAGTGATGCTTTACTGTTTCCCAGTAGACTCTTTGTTCATTTATTAGTCTTTGCCTGTTTACCTATTATGGGAAGATGGGAGTCTTGTAAACATCAGAGTTTGTTAATGTGGTGAAAAATGGTGTCCTTAAAGTAATTTTTGGTAATAATATCTATCAGTTTTGTAGGAGACTTCCAACTTAAGAGGTCCTGACCCATTCTGGGGCATTTTATAAAGTTAACTATCAGTAGACATTTGTTCCTTGTTTTATCTAAGGAAAGAAAAATTGCAGTCAACATATAGTTTATATACAGTTGGCTCATTTGAATCAATACAGGTAGCACAGCTGAAGTCTTACTATGAAGATTGAGATTAGAGTGAAGTTCAGGGGTTTTGGGGGAGCCATGCTGTATGAATAAAGCTCTGATTATGGAAGAAAGTTGATGACTGCAATTTTCAGAGGGTGCTTCAGCTGTTGCAACAGTTGCTGCTACAAAAAAGGTGCTGTTGCCCCTAAATTCCACATGCCTTATCTTTAATGAATTGATTCTTAGCACTAGCCTAAAAGAATGCAAAAAATGAGGGCATTAGAGTTCTGCTGGCTTAAGTAGTTGAACCAGTTTTCCACAGTATCACACAGGTACAAAACCATAGCATAAAGAAGGCAGTGAGCAGGCAGTGGCCTGGGTTGACCCTTTTCAGCAGCAGTAGCTGATAAACCAGATCTGCCACCTCCCTGGGGATCTGTCTGACAGATGGGCACCGATACTGAAGCACTGGCAAAGCAGAGGAGAGAAGCGAGCGGGAGGAACAGCAGACAGTTTGACCAGGGATACAGACTGCATCCTTTGCATGATGTTCTAGGAGGGACTGCTTGTACTCCCAGTTTTGGAAGATACACTAATTATATGGCAGCTTTCTCATGGTGGAGAAAATGTACTTTATAAGCTAGGAGGAGCTAAAGGAAAAGAATCTGTGCTCTGGGCTTGAGCTCTTAAGATACCAGTTGGAACAGACCATGATGGCTTTTCAATAGTTTGCCATTTGATGGATTAATATGTATGTTTAATTTCACTTTTTACTGACTCTTTTAGGTGATTGCACAGGGGATTGCTGCACAGGTTTTCACAACCTAAAGTGGAAGATACAGGAGAAAATTTATTAATTGCTGTTCTGATAGGTATACTCTGTGCTGTCATAGTCAAACTGCTATGAGACCAGTCTGTATTTCTACTTCAGAGAATACTGAAATGGCATCTTGAGAAGTTTCTATTTTGTTCCTCATTGACATTTTTGAAAGACAGTAGACTGCAGCATCCAACCTGGTCTTCTAATTCTAACATCTGGTGTTACAGTTGTAGTCAGTAATAGTGCTCTCTTCCTTAATAGTGGTCTCCTTTTTTTTTTTTTTTAAGCTGTCCTATGGCATTTCACTGATTTTTTTTTTTTTTTAACCTGGTTTTGAGTGTACACCTGGATCTGTCAGTCAGCTTTGATTTTCAAAGATTACTTACTCCAAGCTCAAGCCCAACCCATCAGGCAGAGAAAGAAGCAAAAGTGGCAGGAGGCATGAACGTGATGTTCCTGAAAAACCTCAAGCAATAAAGGGAGGCATGCTAGAGGTGGAAGCAGGGTCAAGTGACCTGAGGGCAGTATGTATACCCTCTTTAGGCATGCAGGGATGGGGTCAGGAAGAATTAAACCCACCTAGAGTGAAATGTGGTGAGCAACAAGAAAGGTTTCTGCATGTACACCAGCAGCAGAGAGAGTGTGAAGAAAATGAAGCCTGACTCTTCTCAGGGTGCTCAGTGAATGGGCAAGAGGCAATGGGCACCAAGTGAAATAGAAGAAATATAATTTAAAAATAAGAACAAATGTTTTCACCATGAGGACAGTCAAGCCCTGTAACAGGTTTTCCAGAGAGGTTGTGGATTCTCCAGCTATGGAGATACTCAAAATCCGGCTGCCCGTGATCCTTGGCAATCTGCTGAGGGTGACCCTGCTTTGAGCAGTGGGGTTGGACTAGATGGTCTCCAGAGGTCCTTTCCAGCTGTAAAGGCTGTGTAATTCTGTGAATTCGGATGTTGAATTATTTATTTTTCCAGTGACTCAGGGAAAAGTAGTTAAAAGGTTTGAGAATATAATCAGGTCAGTTACATTTATAAACCTTCTAGAAAATTTTAGGAGTAAAATTAGGAGTAAAAAACTCTCATTTGTGTAGAGAGTTACATCATAAAAATGAAATACAGAGCTTCTGCTGGTGGATTGATGCTTTAAGACCATATCAGTACTGTCTTTTCATACTTCACATAACTTTAATAGTTTTACATAAAACAAATCTCCAGTGTGGTGAGGAGTCAGCTTACTGAAGTGTCATCTTTACTTGCTGACCTTCCTTTGACATCCATTGCAAGGAATGGATTGTGGTGGGATATGGGTCTTTCTCCAGGTGCTCTGTAAGACTGTGAGTGATTCCCAGCTGATTTGGAGACTGGCCCACGTATTCTGGCAATCTGTCTGTGAGTGTGGCAACAGGCCATGGTGTTCAGGGAGAGCATAACAGGGCTGGTGTCTAGGGCCTCTTCCCCTAACATCAAGAATCATTGTTTTGAGGTATTAGAGGGTGCACCCCTTTAAATAGGGGTATTCATTTATAGATCTCCTGTCTAAATTTGTCTAATTCTTCTTGTGATGGTTCCCAGCATTTTTTGGTTATACGGCTGCTGCACGTCAAACTGATGGTTCCAGGGAATGGTGACTTCAAGATCTCCTTCCTGAGCTGTACCTACCAGATGATACCATTGTAACTGTTCCAGCTGCCCTTGTCAGTTGGTTAAAAGTGTTTAAAGAACTCTAAGGAGAAACATGGAAATGCAGCAGGGTGTTTTGAGGAATTTCTTTATTATGCATCAGCTATATGACAGTCAGAAAACAAGATTGTTGTCTTAAAAACCGTTCAGTAGTTACAAAAAAGCTCTTGGAAGTATGAAATATGTATTTGGCCTCCTCCTTCGTTAATGTTTAAATTCTGGAGTATGCTACCACTGAGAAGACAATCAAAAGTGAGCTGTTTGCTCCTGGTTGGTGGAGTGAAAAGATGTTTCAGGAGATCCGTGCCGGCATGTGCAGGTGTAGAAGAGGAGGCTTAGGCATGGTAGGCAGAGGTTCTGGTTTTACTCTTGCACTTCTGTGGTTTCTCTCAGCCTAGTGTGTTTAATATGTAGTAGGCTTTGTGCAATGACTATTATTGTCAAAATATGGCAAAATTGGCAATATTGGCAATTGGCAATATTATTGGCAAAATATGGTTTCCTTGGACATTGGTGTTCTTCTGCAGATTATCCTGACAGTGTTTCCTTTGGAAACCCCAAATAAGTAAGTGGCAGAAGTGTATCTTAAACATTTAGTGTACATTTCTCCTAAGGACTAGCTGAGAGAAGAATGAATCAGTTACAATCTGGTTATTAGCCTTGTGTGTACCTACCAAATGACACGGATATGAAAATATGGCAGGAATGGTACAATGTGTACATAGATAGTGATTTACATACAGGTAGAAAGAGTGCAGAGCTTGTAAAGTTTTATCCGAAGACCTGCACATGCCATCTGCTTGACAATGAATAGAAATTTTCTCATAATTGTTCTTAAAGATATCTGTGAATCAGAATTGGACTAATGAAATTAAATTTTGAAAAATCTAAAGTTAAAAAGTATGGAAAGCTTCTGGCTAGATATAAGTGCTTTTTTTTTTCTTTTCTTTTGGTTGGAGGATTGCTTGGGTATCCAAACAGTGCAGCAAAGGTTGAGATTGCATTGGTGAAATATATATGATGTTCTAGATTAAAGAAGGTGTATGTATAGGTATATCCTTTTGGTTACATTGAATGTGTGGGTATAAATGCTTCTCTCCAAGCAGTCTTTCATCAGTGTTGTTCTTTAAAGGCACATATAATTTAGATTCTGTTCTATGTCTTAAATTGCTATCTGAGAACTAGTAACAAGACGGTTCTATTTTTTTGTGATCAGCAAATTTATTAGGTTGATGCCTTGGGTTTTCACTTCTATACTTTTCAAATCCTGCATTGCCTGGTGTGTAACTGTGAAGTTTCTTGCAGCCTGCTAGCTGCTGTTCTCTCAGGCCAGGTAGTCGTAACAAAGCCTCTCTAAGCCTGCTCTTCAAGGACACCCAGACTGTCCTAGACTCGAAATGTGTAAACCAACATCTTGAGAAGAGAAGTAAACTTAAGAAAATTACATCATTTAGCTAAAGTTTTAATTGGCAAATTTATGCTGATATGCAGATGAACCAAACCTATAAAAGTGTGAAAAACTCGTGACTTGTCATCCATCCATTTAGGCTCCCCAGGGTGTACCTTTGAAAGCCTTTCAAATAAATATCCACCTTTATTCCCTTACTCCTGTCTAGTCTCTCTTTCTAGGTAGCCATTCAAGGCATCAAGGTGGTAATGAATTTATGAATGAATGATGAAACATCATTATTGAAAGAAGACAGCCCTTAAAAATAGAATTTTAATAAGGTAACAGATGATAGAGTCATGGAATGGTTTGAGTTGGGCAAGACCTTAAAAATCATCTAGTTCCAACCCTCTTGCCATGGGCAGGGGCACCTTCCACTAGACCAAGTTGCTCAAAGTCCTATCCAAGCTAGCCTTGAACACTTCCAGGGGTGAGGGAGCCACAGCTTCTCTGGGCAACCTGTTCCAGTGCCTCACCACCCTCACAGTAAAGAATTTCTTCCTAATGTTTCATCTAAACCTACCTTCCTTAACATTAAGGCCATTCCCACTTGTCCTATTATTGCATGCCCTTGCCAAAAGCTCCTGCTTGTCTTGACTGCTGTGGTTTTGTTTTGATTATTATACTTCATAATGTATCATATTTTTTTAATATAGTCAAATAACACTGAGAGACTATCCCTGCCATTCTTACTGGAGCCTGTGAAGAAGAGCAGCAACTTTCATATTCTGTGTTCGGCACACACGTGTATATTTTTATGCTATCAAAGTAAAAATAACCTATACCTAGTTATTTTGCCTTGAGGGAGGGAGAATCAAACCTCTAATAAAGTTTAAAAAGTAATATATGCTGCATGCTTAATGGTCACAGTAAATTTAGAGAACACTCTGTAGTGCACCAGTGCCACATCTTATATTTCACTGGTGACCCAATGCTCTTACCCCTCTTGCTTGCAGGGCCAGAAGTTGTATTTTTGGGGTTACAAAGAGGGACAATATGTGTAAAGCAGGTTAAATCTAAGGAGTTTCATAATGCATGTGACTGTCCTGTCTGGTGTGACTCTTTCTCGAAATGACAGTTTGTTTCGTTTCTCGTCTACTGAAGCTCTTTAGACGGTCTTTAAACCTGCCTGGATTCCCTTCTTTCTGTGATCCATTAAAATGGAGCCCAGCTGTACTCAGTGACATCACAAAACTACCAAGGATTTGAATTGTTTGCTCAGCAAGGAAGAGCTCTTGCTGCAGAAACCGGACCAGCTCTTTTCCCCAGCATGGCCATGCTCTGCTGCTGTGTTGGGTCCCTTCATTGCCCGCGGCACGGCACGCAGGAGACACAGCAATTGCTGCCTGTCAGCCCCAGCGCTGGCAGTGGCAGTCCCACTCTGTGCCCAGAAGTCTGTCACTCCCTCTGATGAGGATTTACCTCTCTCTGTAGGTCCAAGGTGCAAGTTTCCGGGGCTGGAAGGAAGTGACGTCTATGTTCAATAAAGATGATGAACAGCAGTTGCTAGCAGGATGCAAGTCTCCAAAATCCAAAGGGTGAGTAAAACCATTTGGTCTGTCTGCTGTTAAAATACACTCACTTAAACAGAAAATAGCTGAGCAAAGTAATGTAGCTGGACACTTAGAAACAGTAGTGCTCAACTGCTGGAAGTCAAATCGACAGAGAAAGGTTTGTGGGCAAAGCTATGTATACGTTAAGCTTACAATGAATAAGTCATGCTGTATTAGGAAAGGACAGATGATGTTTTAAACATTTTTAGATTTGTCAGGAAGAAAAAATTTTAGCTGCATAATAATTTTTTTACTGTAGAAAAGTAGTAAAGGCTTGTGAATAAAAGGGTCATTCTCAGACTTTCTCTTTCCTCTTAGGGATTAATTATGGTTGAGTTTACAAACTCCCTTTTTTACATGCCTTACTCTCTCTTTTGAAGTCTTACTACACCTAGGAAGGTTAAGTGGAGTAGCTGTACTAGGATCTGTCGGCACTGAGGTGGATTTTTGGCACACATCAGTAGATCTGTTCCTGCCAAACATTAGCTTTGATAAGACTTGCTGTAGCAGGCTTTGTCTCCAGTTTACTTTGAAATTAATGTAGTTCAAAATGCAAGT